>JAYEVH010000220.1:0-100000 GCA_036346255.1 Ampelocalamus luodianensis | reverse complement strand
CTCGCCCCGCTGGCTGCTGCACTCCGCTGCGGGAGCCTGTCGCTCAGTCATTGTTGCGCCTCGCAGGTCGCCGACGCCGCGCCACGCCCGAGGCGTAGCCCACAGCCGCCGAGAGTCGTCGTTGCCTGACCGAGCCGTGGGCTGCTCGGCCGCGCCGCACAGCTTCTCCTCGCACCTCGTTCTGATATCAAATGTTGGCTTTGCCCAGGAGAAAACTCACTCATCTCTTCTTGGAACACTAGCGCTCACACTAAAGAAGATGAACAGAGTAAGAACTCCTGACCGAGCCGTGGGCTGCTCGGCCGCGCCGCACAGCTTCTCCTCGCACCTAAGCTTTTGGGTGAATTGGTTGATGCATGCAACTCAATATGGTATCAGAGCTAAGAGGTCTTGAGTTCAAAACTCGGTTGGTGCAATTAAAAATAATAATTGCAGCCCACTTCTATTCCACGTCTTAGGCCTGAGAAAGCCTACACGTGAGAGGGAATGTTGAAGTATAAGTGAATTGTCCGCCTTTCCTCATCAGCTTAAGTTTTTGAGTGAACTGGTTGATACATGCAACTTATACTTCAACACTTCCTCTCACGTGTAGGCTTCTTCAGGCAAAACTCTACTCATGCATCTAACTACTCTCCACTAACCACTAACACATACATGGATGGGTAGAATGGATCACATGCACTGACCTATTCTCATGGCACCACAAACTTCCACTACGGGACCAACCAAAAGTGACCAACACACGCACGTACTAGCTAATCATCAGAGAGCATGCAACACATATACATGCAAAACTACTACTTTGTCAATATTAAATCCAACAGATCCATCCCCGCTGCACTGCCTCTCGTCGCGTACGTACACGCACCATGCACGTCGTTGTTGGCAGCAGCAACATTAGTTGTCAATAACCTTTACCATGTAAAATTTCACACGATATGGATAAAAGAGAACGATGAGAAAGAAAGAAGTCATCAGATATACAACAGAACAGACGGTCTATAAGGCTTTTAAGGTCTCCGACATACATGTAAGCGCCATTCAGCGCATTCGTACCCCGCGTCCATACATGATCCAGCACTGCCTCTCGTCATGTACGTACACGCACCATGCACGTCGTTATTGGCAGCAGCGACATCAGTTGTCAATAATCACTGGCACAAAAATTTCACAAAATATGGATAAAAGAGAATAAGGAGGAGAAAGAAAGAAGTCATCAAACGTACAGCAGACAGTCTATAACATGTTTAAGGCCTCCGACATACATGTAAACGCCGCGCAGCGCATTCATACCCGAGTAATTAAGGCGATGCACTCCGATCGCCGGCACACAGCAGCCGGGCACCAGCTCGTAGTGTATGAAGTCCTTAGCATTGTACAACGACTGCATGCGTGGACCAGAGCCTGGTGATTGTCAGTGCAATTTTTTTATGATTTGTAAACTCAGTATTGACTGCCTCTGTCAGGGGTGATGTTTGTACTTGAAATGACAACCTAGAGCTAATCTGAAGCTTACTGGTCACCTCTTATTCAGAGAGTGCAGTTTTGCACTACTCACCCCTAATTCATATCTTCAACAACTGCCCTGATAAACTCAGGACATTCCTATGTGGTACTAATGAGCTAGTGACATGGTTAACACTTGCCTGCAACTGGCTTTTTGTTTAGTTCCACTTTGCTATACCTTCCTGCGCAACTGCCATATGTTACTAATTAATTTTTGGATTTCGATATAGTAGTAAAAATCATGCATTGGACTTTGCTAATCACTCAAGGACTCGTAATTATCTTGTGTATGGTCAATTCAAGTAAGGATTATTTGGTGATTTTTTTTCTTCAGTACCTATGCCACCCTTTTGCAAATTTACTGGTGATTATTCTGCAAACTCTCTCCATGTAAGTAAGGAGTTAGGATTTTACTTTTACTTGTACACATGAAAGTTCTTTTAAGGCCTCAAAAGACATTTCGTTCGCTACTATCTCCATCGTTTTCAAAAACACGTTTAGAAACTCTTAAAGGCGTTTTTTTTATGGCTTTTGAGCCGTTCTAGAACGCCTTGTAAAGCATGCCGTGTTGTAGTGGCAGGGCGGCGTACGACGAGGGGCTGGAGGTGCCAAGGCGTGTGCCGCAGGCACGTACTCATGTGTGTTCAGAATATATCCTCGAGGTTTTCATTAGATTTTGAAGAACACCACCCGTCGCTCGCTCCTGGCAAGTGCGGCACCATGGATATATACCAGCTCCCAATACTGCTAATTAAGCATGCACGCAACCAACGAAGTGCCAATTAACGGGACCAAGACCAAGAGATCGATAGAGAAATAAAGTGACTCGTATTTCGGATAAAGTCAGTCACCTGATTGCTAAACTGCCCGCGCACGCTGGAGGACGGCGTCGAGCCGGAGCTGCCGGTGGATGCGGAGCTCCACCGCCGCATCCTGCCCGCGCTGGTGGCAGGACGCGGTCACAATGACGGCCTGGACGTGGACCGGCGGTCAGCACGCGCAAGAAGCCGTGACGGGACGGACAACCGTACACCGGCAGTGGTTGCGTTGGCGTTGCTATCTTATCAATGCGCTGGCAGGGGTTGTAAGATGCTGGCTATCCATGTACCCGCGCATCGCGACGCTGTATCTTTGCCATCGTTGCAGGAGCCATGGCGCCGACACAAGCTGTAATTGCAACGAAGTTTTTTCTTTCTTTCATATCAGTAGCTGTTGCTACATGGAGTAATACTAAGATATGTTTGTAAGCAACCACGTTCTAAACGAGAATTTGCTAGCTAATTGTACATTTAGAGGTCGTATGGTCTACGTTGCACCCTTGCTTCACCACGCGAGGACACATTCGTTCTTGAATCTTGAAAATCTTCACTTTGTGCCATTGCTCCTTGTTGAGTCGATCTTGCACTTGGTTCACACTTCCACAGCAATATCAATACTGAGCATTATTTCCTGTGACATCATCATTATAGGAAGGAAAGAGGGATGCATTTAGGGACTCTAGTAAGTGTGCACGTGCTATGCATGTTTTTACCCACTATATCTTGCTTCAAGATAATATTACTGATAATCAATCCAAGTCGCTAAGAAGATAAGAAAACGAAAATAGAAATAACGTTTAATGTCATCATTTCTCACATTAGATAAACACCATGCTTGAAATGTTTGAAAGATGTATTGAATAAACAAAATCGGTTAATAGGCAGACATTCTAAAATTACAAATTACTACAGAAAGATCATTTTTGTATGTATTGTAACTCGTGTAACAATGCTACCCACCAAGGTCACTATAAAAAAAATACATGTGCAAAACAGGGGATGAAAAACACATAGGAAAATTAGAGGAATTTGTGTTCGGATTAGGCATAGGGGAAAAAACACACAGGAAGAAGTGGAGGGAAAGCGTTAAGTAGGATTACGTTTTTACGAAGCAATAGAACCCTTTCTCGCAGTAGAGTGACATTAAACGCAAATCTGCCAATACACTTCCAGATAATAAAGACCTCCTTTCTAAAAAAAATTCTATCGATCACGTCCAGTGTGCTCTCTGTTCCTATCGATGCTAAACGCCTAAACCTTGTCCATCCCGGTCTCCTCTCTGGCAGGGGTTGTAAGCTGCAGTGTGGCACGATGCTAGCTACCCATGTGCCCGCGCATCGCGACGCTAACTACCACTTCTTTGGACAGCAGAGCAAGGTACCGAAAGCAACTTCTTTGTTGCCATCGTTGCAAGAGCCATGGCGCCGACACAAGCTGTAATTGCAACGAAGTTTTTTTCTTCTTCCTATCAGCAGCTACTGCTACACGGAGTAATGCTAAGATATGTTTGTAAGCAACTAGTATTCATCTGGTGTAACAACTAGCAACCACGTTCTAAACGAGAATTTGCTAGCTAATTGTACATTTAGAGGTCCTCCCAATCCGGTTCCTTGCTGTCGCCGCATCATTTCTGTTGGAACTTTTTTTTTATTAATTAACCTTTTATTAATTTATTTTTATTGTTAACACCGCAAATTTTATTTCCAAATCTAACCCATTTGGTCACGCCACCACCCGTGACGTGTCAAAACAACATTGTCACGTCATAGGATAAATCCACTAAATAGCATTTTTGGTCACGCCACTGGTGGTTGCGTGACCAAATAATACTGTCACGCCACTAGTGGTGGTGTGATAAGAGCTTGACAATATACGGTGCTGATGTGATAATATTGTTTTGTCACGCCACGGGTGGTGGCATGATCAAAAAGATCAGATTTAGAAATAAAGTTTACGAAGGATTAACAATAAAAATAAATTAAAAAAGAGTTAATTAATACAAAATTTTATTTCTGTTGGTGCCGTCGGGATCTGTACGTGACAGCATCTATATGTGTAACCAGCTAAATTAGCTTTGGCTAATTTTTAGTTGGGTGTTATGTGGTCACTCCCATAATGCGCCTCAGGTCCTTGTACTTTCATATATACAAGGAGCGTATAACCCTCCACTGTCAGAAGGGAGACTTAATCCTTGTACTCCGTAACTTGCCATCTTAACGTGAGCTCTCAGAGTCGGTCTCGTCCATACATGATCCATCCCCGCTGCACTGCCTCTCATCGTGTACGTACACGCACCATACACATCCTCGTTGACAGCAGCGACATCCGTTGTCAATAATCTTTGTCATGTAAAATTCTACATAATATAAATAAAAGAGAACAAAGAAAAAAAAACCATCAAACATACAGCAGACGGTCTTTAAAGCCTTTAAGATATCCAACGTACATATAAATACCATTCAGCGCATTCGTACACCGCGTCCCCACGCACCAAATAATTAGGACGATGCACTCCGACCGCCGGCACACAGCAGCCGGGCACCAGCTTGTAGTGAACAAAGTCCTTAGCATTCTACAACGACTGCGTTCGCGGACCAGTGCCTGGTGACTGTCAGTGCAATTTTTTTATGACTTGTAATGATGTTTGTACTTGAAATGACAACCTAGAGGCTAATATGAAGCTTACTGGTCACCTTCAGAGAAGTGCAGTTTTGCACTACTCACCCCTAATTCATATCTTCAACACCTGCCCTGATAAACTCAGGATATTCCTATGTGGTACTGATGAGCTAGAGAAATAGTTAACACTTGCCTGCAACTGGCTTTTTGTTTAGTTCCATTTTGCTATACCTTCTTGCGCAACTGCCATGTGTTGCTAATTTTTGGATTTCGATATAGTAGTAAAAATCATGAATTGGACTTTGCTAATCACTCAAGGACTCGTAATTATCTTGTGTATGGTCAATTCACAAGATAATTACGAGTTTTCCTCAAAATTTGATTTGAAAATTTTGACCAAAAATTAAATCGGCTCTACCGACAAATAAAATTTTGATACCGGTTATCGAAACCCTCGCTATGATACGAATCACATGCCTTGGCAGGCTGGCACGGTCACGAGGCGGTCGGTGCATGCGCTTTGGAAGCTCGCTGCAACGGATCAGAGCTCCTTTATAAACGGTGGAATGCCCGTTTGTTCCCGTCGCTGCTGTCCTCCTCCTTGCCGTTGCAGCAGGAGCAGCGGTCGCTGCCAGCGCGGCCAGGAACGCAATGGCCGAGACGGCGTGGAAGGGGGACGGGAGGCCGGGGGAGGATAAGGTGGAGCTGCGGTCGACGTTCCCGGTGGGTGGTGTGGAGCCGCACCGCCGCGTTCTGGCCGGACCAACCAGGTATAGTCCATTGTATGCAAGCAGGCCTGCGTGCAGGCCACAATGCGCAGCACCTGGCCTGCCGTACACCAGGGACTGCAAGAAAATCTTTGGCTGTGGTGGCAACTAATGAATGTTGTTAGTTCATCTCCTTTTAATGGGGTGACTGCATGCGAACCATCATGTGTATGGATACAGGTATATTGTTGGAGAGTTAGTATTAGAGTTTAATAATAATTCAAGTTGTATGTGAATTGAGAGTTATGTTAAAGTCAAATTGTAATTTGACACTATAAATAAGTGGTGTACGGTCTAAAGAACACACACAATTATTCTAAAGAAATACCACATGGTATGAAAACCTACTCTAATCCCTAAACTCACCTCAAATTCAATCCTCCGCCACCGTTCACCATCAGCACTCTGGTGCCGTCGCCGCCGCAGCGGGCAGCATGAGTAGAGGGTGTGCCATCTCGCCGAGCTCAATTGCCACAGCACCATCGTAGCCGCTCGTGCTGACGCAGCTGCCATTTCCACGCGCCTCGCCGCTGCTCGCAGCCAGGAGAGGCTATCACCGCCGTCGCCGTGCCTCCCAACCCAAGTACCGCCACTGCCTCGCCGTCCCCTCCACCGATGGATATATTCCACACATACGACCGGCTCCGGTCATGCACCGCCGCGGAGCCGATGCACGAGACAGCGTGGCCGCGTGACCGACGGCTGATGGATACACGAGAGGTGGACACCTAGCATGACATCATCACGCATGCTCAATGCGTGAAACTCGAATATGTAGCTCTGTTTTCTCGCTGGTTCCATTTGCAAAAGAGTAGGTAATCGTGAAAGCTACTAATTAATGACGGGCCTTCAATTATGTTCGTCCCCCGGCAGTGCCCTCAGGGGAGGACCTGCCCCTGCAACCATGCCACCTGGGTCGGAGTGTCCGCTCAGCCCGGGGAGCTCCTTACTGTTGAGAGGTATAAGTGAATTGTTCGTCTTTCCTCGTTAGCTTAAATTTTTTAGTGAATTGGTTGATGCATACAACTCAATATGGTATCAGAGCTAAGAGGTCTTAAGTTTAGCCCACTTCTATCCATATCATGAGGAAACCTACACGTGAGAGGGAGTGTTGAAGTATAAGTAAATTGTCTGTCAGTACTGCTAATTAAGCATGCACGCAGCCAACGAAGTGCAAAAGTGCAAATTAACGCGACCAAGACCAAACAGATCCATGGAGAATAGCAAGCCGGTGGTCGACTCGGAAATAAAGTGACTCATATTTCGGATAAATTAAGTCAGTCACCTGATTGCTAGACTGCCTCACAGACTTAATCACCTCCAAGGAGAAGGCACAACCGCATCGACTAATAGGTTCCTTGGAAGGTTGGAACCATTTTTAGTTTGTAGCTGGAAGAGAAGAATTGCGTCTAGCGCACCAATGTTTGTAGCTAGCTTCCAGAACCATTTTGGTGGGTTCCTGTTTGCAGGACTAGCAGACTCATGCATTATGTCGGTAGGTGACAGGAAAACTTGCGCATGCATAAACTGGAAACAGAGCAACAGGTGCACCGGCAGTGGCAGGCTGGCAAAGTCACGGGCCAGGCAAGAACAACAAATGCTACAGTGGATTAAACACGCCGCCCCGGGGAGCTAGCTCCTTATATACAGTCGTCGCAACACTGCAAACTCGATCTCAAACCGTGCGTACCTAATGGAGAGCAAGGTGTCTGTTACTTCCTTTACTGTCCTACTCTTCTTCTTCGCCGCTGTTTTCGTTGGCGCGGTTGGTGCAGGACCATTCTTCGACGCCGCCATCGCCGGCGCGGTCGATGGGCGGGGCAACCAGACGGCGTGGATGATCAAGACGCGGAGCCTGGAGCCTTTCCCGGCGGCGGCTGGCCGGGAGGTCCGCCGGCGCATTCTGCAGTCGCGCCCCGCGCTGGACCCGCGAGCGGTGTATCATCCAAACCAACAGGGGTGCATCGGTTCCTGCCCCGCGCGGGGCAACCCCTACACATCGCACTGTAACCATAAGTACCACAACGCCGGGTGCTGATCAAGATCTTGCGCCTTGCTTTTGCTTGTGTCCAATGATATGTGTGTGCTTTCCTACATTAATAGATCTGAAATCTCGATGCTGAATCTTATGCAGCACGCGCGTGTGTGAACAAGCTGCTGTTGTAAGAATAATTGCTACTGCAAATGTTTGACTGCGTATGTTTTCAGCTCGCTTTAGTTATGCACAACTGTAGTTTATACTTACTTCGCACTATGTTCAGTTTGTAAGCACCGGAACAGTAGGTTCAGTAGATCGAGCCTTCAAATTGATTTACTGACAACAACATCCGGTTAGGGACAACGTGGTGCGCCGTTGGACACGGATCGCAGGTGTACGTCGTTCCGTTTCATCTCTTGTACTCCAGCTCGCATTGCATGCATGTCCAATTGTCCACCACTTCCTCCAGATCTTTGCTCCGCACGTCGTTCCTGAACAGCACCTCGTAATCCACAGACAGCTGTAGGCCTAATACTTAGGCTAAACATGATCTTAATACATGAACCCTAGCTCAAGACAAGAACACCTAACGTAAAACTTAGATGCGGAATCGTTAGGACTTACCCGAACCTGATGATGCCATGAAAGAGATGATGAGTCGGTGTAGATGCGTCGGGGTTTGATGAAGATGCCGTAGATGAAGAAGAGAGACGTCGGTGACGACGGGACTAAGGAGGTCGGCGGTTCTAGGTCTTCGTCCACCTTTAGCGCCCGTAAGCAGATCGGGTTTGTGTGGGGTTTGTTAGCCAAAAACGATCACGAATCATATGGCATGCCGAGCCCCTCTATTCTTATCTAGCGCTAGGTGACCGGGACCCAAACCAAAGAAGTTGGTCACGCCTCCGATCAAGGCGCGGTGAGACATGGTCTCCCGTGGATTTCGGAAACCGATAGCCGAAGATCATCCCAACATTCTCCCTTTTGATCGTAAGGCTAACATCATAAGCTCATTCTCAATAAAATAGCATACCAAGATAATGTGTCCCATGGCCAATGAAGTGTCATACAACCTCAGTACCTATAGTGTACTATCTCATCTTAAAATGGATACACATTATACTTAATGGGAATTGGTTTACTTTAAGGTCCTTTTATCCAGAATCAGAGGCTCTCCAATAAACCCATGCCGGCAACATGATCACGAAAAATATTGGGTGGTAAGCCTTTAGTAAGCGGATCCGCAAGCATTGACTTAGTACTAATATGCTTGATACTAATGGTTTGATCCTGGATTCTATCTTTCACAACATGATACTTAATGTCAATGTGTTTGGCAGCACCGTTTGACTTGTTGCTACTCGCATAAAAGACTGCGGGTTCGTTATCGCAGTATAAGGTGAGCGGTTTGAGATCATCTACCACTCTAAGTCCCGGGATAAAATTCTTAAGCCATACTGACTGCGGTGGCCTCATAACATGCCACAAACTCAGCTTGCATCATTGAAGATGTCGTAGGGTTTGTTTGGAGCTTTTCCACGAGATAGCTCCCTGAGCGAGTGTGAAGATATAGCCTGACGTGGATTTCTTAGTATCAACACATCCCGCAAAATCAGTGCGAATAACCAACAACTTCAAGGTTATCGAAATCTTATATGTGAGCATGAAATGCTTAGTAGCTTGCATATAACGCAAGACTTTCTTAACGGCCTTCGGTGGTCGGTTACGATTTGACTGATATCGCCAAGCATCCGGTTACAAAAGCTAAATCGGGCGTGTACATACTTGAGCATACATAATGCTTCCGACAATGAAGCATAAGGAACCGACTTCATCGATCGGTTTCATATTGGTTCCTTGGACATTGAAATGTCCCAAACTTATCGCCCTTAACAATAGGAGCGAGCGAGCGAGCACTTATGCATATTGTATTTCTTGATACTCTGTCAACATATGCCTTACGAGATAAACCTAATATTCCTTTGGACCTATCTCGGTGAATCTCAATGCCAAGAACGTAAGAGGCATCACCAAGATCCTTCATATCAAAATTAGATGAAAGAAATCTCTTGGTCTCAAACAGCATATCCTTATCACTGCTGGCCAATAAGATATCATCCACATAAAGCACTAAGATGGTGAATTTACTCCCCTTAAACTTAACATATATGCAGTTATCAACTTCATTTTCTTTAAAACCAAAATTTCTTATTATTTTATCAAATTTGAGGTACCACTGCCTCGACGCTTGTTTCAAGCCATAAATTGATTTCTTAAGCCGACATCCCATATGCTCCTTGCCTTCCACGACAAAACCTTCCGGTTGAGCCATGTAAACATTTTCTTGCAAATTGCTATTAAGAAATGCCGTTTTAACATCTATTTGATGCAGCTCTAAGTCATAATGAGCTACAAGTGCCATTACGATTCTGAATGAATCCTTAGTTGAGACAGCAGAAAAGGTGTCATTATAGTCAATCCCCTCTCTTTGTGAGAAACCTTTTGCTACGAGCCTTGCTTTGAACCTTTCGATATTTCCCTTAGAGTCATGCTTGGTTTTGTAGACCCATTTACAGCCTACTGTTTTGACTCCGTCAGGAATTTCTACTAAGTCCCATACATTATTAGTGCTCATAGACTTTAGTTCATCTTTCATGGCATCAAGCCACTTAGGAGAATGTTCACTCATCATGGCCTCCTTATAAGAGGTGGGATCATCTATCTTCCCTATATCATTAATATCCTCATTCATATATACAACATAATCATTTGGGATGGCAGATCTTCTCTCCGTTGTGATCTTCTAATAGGTTCATTAGCTATTACAGAGGCTGTGAGGCTCATCATTAGGTGCAACATTAGGAATTTGAGACCTTCAACGATGGGTGCAACAACGGTATTTTCTATTGGAGGTGCAACCACGAGGCACGAGAATAAAGGTCTGCGGGATAAGCGGTGAAGGAACGTAAACCCGCTTCTCCTCAAGATCTATTTTCACGGCTCCGGCTCCTCATTATTCTCTAAGAACACAGCGTGCCTTGTTTCTACAAACTTAGTTGTCTTATCGGACGGATAAAAGCGATACCCTTTGGATCTTTCGGGATATCCAATAAAATGACAACTTATTGTTTTAGGGTCTAATTTCCCAATATGTGGATTAAATATCTTAGCTTGACACGACAACCCCACACTCGTAAATATTTCATACTCGGTTTTCTCGAGTCCATAATTCATAAGGTGTCTTAGGTGCTTGATTTCTGGGAACCCGATTAAGAATATGTGCAAATGTCTTTAGTGCTTCCATCCACAAACTAATGGGTAAACTAGAGTGGTGAGCATGCTCAGTACCATATCCATAAGTGTCGATTGCGTCTCTCATTACTCCATTCTGCGAGTTCACGGCATAGAATCTTGGGCAACAATGTCATTTTCTTGAAGAAACTTAGCGAAAGGGCCAGAAATTTGCCCATAAGAGGCATGTCTTCCATAATATTCTCCCCCACGATCCGATCTTACCACTTTAATTCTTAGGTTGTGCTGATTTTCAACTTGACCTTAAATATCTTAAATTTATCAAGTGACTCGGATCGGTCTTTAATGGGAAAGATATAACCATAACGGGAGAAATCATCAGTGAATGTGATGAAAGAATCAAAACCATCCACCGATGTCACAGGAAAAGGACCACAAATATCAGTATGAATTAATTCTAAGAGTCATGTGCTGCGAGTAGCTCTCTTCTTTATTTGTTTCACGTATTTTCCTTTAATGCAATCAATGCGATTAGTGCAGTCGAGAAATCTAATGGGTGAAGAATCTCTTCCTTAATGAGGCGCTCCATTCTCCCCTTCGAAATGTGGCCTAAGCAGCGATTGCCACAATTTTGAAGAAGTCTCATTATTCTTTTACACTTAGCATCACACACATTCAAAGATACGGGAGATTCATTAAGGGAAAGCATATAGAGTTTGTCTCGTCTAAAAGCAAGACCAATATCATTAGAATTGAACGTAATAATACATTTATTATCACCAAAAATACACTTAAAACCTTCATCGTCTAACAAAGAAACTGAAATCAAATTCCTCCTAATAGAAGGAACATAAACTACATTATTGAGACGAAGCGAGAAGTCGTTGTCTAAGACTAATGTAATTGATCCTATTGATTCGACTTGGCTTCCTTTCCATCCGCGACTCTAAGGCTTGCTCCCCTTTCTTAGGGTTCTCGCGGTATGGAATCCTATAAAGAATTAATGCGTGCACGATTGCACTGAGTCAATCCACCGAGAATTAATGGAAAAATTAGCATAAAGAGTTTCATCAACATAAGTTATTGTATCATTACCCTTCTTTGCGAGCCACTTTAGGAATCAGACACGGTCCTTACGAAAGTGCCTAACTATTCTGAAATGACATTCACCTCCCTTAGGTGCTCAGTGGGAGCCACATGAGGCTTAGGTGCGAGTGTGCACTTTAGGCCCGACTTATCGGCATTGGGGAGAGCGCCGACTTCTTTTAGATTTGAAGTCCCTTGGAACTTTCTTTTATTGGAGTCACCAACTTGAAGTGCAAGATCCTCTTTTCCGTCCTTATTCTTTCCTCCTCCACGAACACACATGGCGATTAAATCGCTCATGTTCCACTTTTCTTTACGAGTATTATAATTGATCTTAAAAGCTGTATATTCAGAAGGAAGAGAAGTCATGATGAAATGGACTAGGAAACCATCAGAAATCTCCATGTCCATCCCCTTAAGTTTTCCGGCCATGTCAGTCATCATCATTATGTGTTCTCTAATACTGCCGGATCCATCATACTTAGTTGTCAAGAGCCTCGGATTAGTGTCTTGGCATAAACCTTTGTGGAGCCTTTAAATTTCTCTTCAAGCGATGCGGATACTCTTTAGCATTTTCAGAATCGGGGATTGCTCCCCTGATCCCAACTGAAATGGAGGTCTTCATAATCATAAGTGATAGACGGTTGGACCGCTCCCATTTCTCAGCATTAGTTTCATAGATTTTCTTTTTGTCATCATAATTTTCCTCACCCTCGGAGGGGGGAATGGGAGCTGGCACCCTTAAAGCATAATCGAGATCTAATACCCCAAGGACAACATGGATCCTTTCCTTCCAGGTGGGAAAATTACTCCCCGTAAGCTGTTCAATGTTGTCGATGGTGGCAGCGACATTTGATGCATTTATTGCTGAATACCAAAATACAGGGCATAAATCAGAAACAATCATAAGAAATATGTTGTATACAATTAATCCTACGTTGGTCTGATTAATAACACACAAAAACTATAGTTCTAATTCACATCACCGTTGGGCAGAAAATGAAAAAGAACTAAACAATTAATATGGCTACACACATGATTATAATCAACGTTGGTCAGAATATAATCATATGCATATACATAATGCCATAATGATAAAACATGAAATTCTCTAATTAAAATATCTCGTTGGTTCAATTTTAATCAGAGACTAAGCATAATATTAGGCAATAATACATTATTCATGACATATCATAATTGGGCAATCATAACAATAATTAAATCGATTGCATTAAGACTTAATCATAAAAAAAATACTGAAAATAAAATAAAAGACTAAATCGATTATTCAAAGCGGCCCAAAAACTCACTGCGGCCCAAAACTCACGCAGCGACCCAAAGCGCATGCGCGCGCCCATTACTTCTCGCCGGCCGAAATGCTCGCCGCCGTCGGATGCGATCGGACGGCTGAAAACTCGGCCCAAAACCTTCTCGTCGGCGAAGCAGCGGCCGTGGATTTAATCGGACGGACGGCGTCGCGCGGCGAGATCAAAAGCGCCGAAAACCTAACCTAAACTCATTCTCTCCTCTCTCACCGCGAAAAACGACGGAGCGGCGCGCGACGCGAGGAAGCGGGCGACGAGGCGCGCGCGCCGCGACGCGGCATGCGGGGCGAGGAGCATCGGTGATAGCGGCGGCGGTGAGTGGCGCCTCCTGCGACCCTCCTCGCGCGTGCGTGTGTGCCGAGGTTTGCGCGCCGCCGTTGAGTGGAGCTGCGATGGCGCCCGGCGGCGGCCACATCGGATCTCCCAAAGCACGTAAGTTTTCCGCGCACCATTCTTAGGGTTTTGATTTTGGGGTCTAATTTGGGTTTAGTTGGCTCGGGATCTCTTAGGGTTCCTCAAAAATCGAAATCCTCTCCTTCTAAAATGCTAAACCGAGCCCTTAAAACTTAGATCCAGTCTTTAGTCATTAGATCCGAGCATAAGAACACCAACCCGGCCAAGAACAAGTTCGGTTTTAGGGTTCTAGATGAACTAGGTTGCTCTGATACCAAATGTAGGCGTAATACTTAGGCTAAACATGATCATAATACATGAACCCTAGCTCAAGACAAGAACACCTAACATAAAACTTAGATGCGGAATCGTTAGGACTTACCCGAACCTGATGATGCCATGAAAGAGATGATGAGTCGATGTAGATGCGTCGGGGTTTGATGAAGATACCGTAGATGAAGAAGAGAGACGTCGGTGACGACGGGACTAAGGAGGTCGGCGGTTCTAGGTCTTCGTCCACCTTTAGCGCCCGTAAGCAGATCGGGTTTGTGTGGGGTTTGTTAGCCAAGAACGATCACGCATCATATGGCCTGCCGATCCCCTCTATTCTTATCTAGCGCTAGGTGACCGGGACCCAAACCAAAGAAGTTGGTCACGCCTCCGATCAAGGCGCGGTGAGACATGGTCTCCCGTGGATTTCGGAAACCGTTAGCCGAAGATCATCCAACAACAGCAACATCTCATCTCCGGAACGTCGGTCTCTTCGTCGAGGAAATCGATGCGGCAGCGGCGCGACCACTCCGGGCGCAGCCCGTCGTCCGCCAGCCAGACATCGAAGGCTGTCGGCATGGCGGCGTGGACGTAACACAGCTTGCCGGCCTACTCCGTCAAGTAGTCGTTGCCGCCGATGGCCTTGCACCCCGGAGGGCACGGGACCACGGCGAACGTCTCCTCGCGCAGGCCAAACCTCGGCCGGGACGCGTCCATGGTGGAGACTGGAGAGGTCGGCGCCCCAGTAAAAGGCCCCTCGCATGCAGATCGGTGGCACGTGGCCAACGATAGGGTGCGGCGGATCAACGGTGAGCTTCCAGGAGTCGCCGCCGAGCGTGTAAGACCTCGTTTCCTGTGTCACTGTCCTGCTTGTACTCGCTGGCGCCCTCGTCGACGAACATGCATGTCGTACTTTCGGTAGTAGTACTAGTACCTGGCCACCAGGTACCTGTTGCACACTTGCACCACGGATTGAAGCCGAAAGCCGTCAACGTGTGGCCGGTGTCGATGCATCTGCCAGGCGGGAGATCCATGAACTCCTTGGTTGCCGTCAACGTGTGGCCGGTGTCGATGCATCTGCCAGGCGGGAGATCCATGAACTCCTTGGTTGCCGAGTTGCAGACGTAGATCTGGCCCGAGAAGATGGTGAACGCGACAAGGAGTGCGCGGGGACGATACTGTTCGTTATCCCTTTCGACCACGTCCCCTCGTACATCAGCTCTGCGACGGTGACCAGTGACTCTGCCGGACTGATCCTGTGGAAGCTGATGTCCGGGGAGCACTCGCCCTCGGGGTCCTCCTTGCGGCGGATGAGGAGCATGGACGGCGGCCCCGCGCGGGAGAGTTCGAGGTGCCGGCGGACGAAGGCGGGATCCGCGACGGCGTCGCACCAGGACCGGCAGACGACTTGAAACGCACGAGGGATTTCACGGGGAGGCGCGCCAGGAGCCCAGGACATCCGAGATCAGTATATCCTCCGGGATGATGGTGGCGCCGCTGGCGACGGCGGCGGCCAGAGGCGGTATGATCCGGCGGCTTTCCCGGACGCATCTGGTGGCTCATCTTGTATAGATGTTTCGGTTTCGTTGGTGTACATGTACATTGTTAGGTACATACACTTAGGACAAAGATGGAGCAGCGTCGGATTCTGGAGATTTCTCGGTGATGGATGGTAAGCACCTGATCCGAAGAGGATGGCAATTCAACCAGCGGCCGGGCAAGTGTACTATGAGGGTAGCTTCCTTTGTTTCGTCTCTTAATTAAGTTAATTTGTTGCTACTATTCATGCCGTTGCAGGAACAGCTAGCAGCCATGCATGCACCGGGGGGGCAACGACGATGAGATGGCCGAGAGAGCGAGACACGCCGGTGGCAGAGGACGGGGAGCCTGTAGCACCAGGAGGAGCTGGTGCTTTTCAAATGACGAACAGGAGAGCCGTCGTACCAGCTTAATTTGCCCCGCAATAAGTTGACCATGCGCTGGCTTCTTCTTTCAATTCCTTGCGATTTAGGCGCACCCTGAATGATTCTACCAAGGCTAGCCACTTGGTTTCGAGAGGTTTTTTTTTTTACTTAGCACGATTTTGAACCAAAATAGCAAAAATACTGTCCTCCTAAAGAATTGACAAAAATAGCATTCATATCGTGCTCATTGCTCAGCATGCGCGATAGGGGGCCTACCGTGCCCCCACGTTGTGATAGACCACGTTGCGGACTCTCATTTGGCGGCAGCCGGCCTGCCGCACCACCATCGAGCGGCAGGTGGTGTGGGTGTTGAATTATGTGGGCCTAGCCCATACAAGAAGAATAATTCCTAAATTAAATCTCAAAGGCCCACTCATGCAAAGGAAGGTTGCATGTGAACTTTAGTACCATATTGCTAGTTCTAGGAGAGGAAGACCACCTTAAAAGGGATGGTGCACTCCTAGTCACTTGAGGCATGTGTGGGAGAGAACTAGAGGAACACACTGCGCTGGCGCTCGCCTCGCCTCGCCGGGCGGGCGGGGCGCGCGCGGCCTTGGCCTTGGCCTTGGCGGGCGTGGCGAGCGCCACGACACTGCGTGAATGGTCGCCAAAATCGGCGTCAGTGCTTGCGAGACGCGGTTTCCTTTGCGTTTTATCTTTTCTTTGTTTTGTGTGGCGGTGAGTCCGGATCGATTCTGCGACTAATCCGTTTGGTTATGAGTTATGGAGAGCGTGCGACGCGTCTTGATCACACGTCGATTCTTCCATAAATCTTGAATCGCGCCTCCATACGAATCGGAAAATCAATCTAGGGTTTTGCCTCTTCCATTGTCTTTGCGCCGTCCCGTAGTCTACTCCGTCCGTCCGTGGCGTGCAGCGTTCGGGAGAAGCGAGTCTCGGGCCGTCGCCTTGAAGTTACGCACCGGAGAGGCGAATAAGGTTTTAGGAAGCGCTGCGCGATCGCTTCTTTGTAGCTCGCTCGTCTTCCTCGTCGTTCGGCCCGGCAAATCGTCATCGACCGTATCATCCACCGCGTATACTGCGGTGCCAACATCGACAAACCGATCGAGCAGAATCATCGATGCGTAACGATAATGTTCTCCGTTTTAGATCTGTTCATGTTCGATTCTGGTTGACATGTCTAGATCATTATGCCCGTGATGGTTACTGTTATGTTGCGTGCATGTTGTCATGATTAATTTATGGATTAAATTAGACCTACATGTGCTTATATATTTAACAATCCAAAAACCTTATTCTAGGCCTTCGTGGTCTTACTATGGTGGATTTGCCGATGCGAGGCCGAGAAGTTCTCAGGTGTGCACTTTAAGAGATGGCGATCGGGTCACTCTATGGCTTCTTGCTATGAATGTATTCTGGTTAGTAATGGCAAGCTGAAGGTATTCTTGATCTTGAAAAGCAAAAGAATTCGAGGCGCCACTACTCCCTTTGTTGGATGCATTCTTAGTGTTCTTCTTGATAAATGCATGCGAGGTGTATATGCACATGACAGACGCAAAGGAGTTATGGGATGCTGAATTCCAAATACGGTGCTCACGATGCCGACAATGACATGTATGTCATGGAGCAATTTCATGACTACAAGATGGTTAATAACCGTTACGTGGTAGATCGGGCTCATGAGATCAGATCCATTGGCAAGGAACTCGAACTCTGAAGTGTGCCTTACAGACAAGTTTGTGGTGGATGTATTATTGCAAATTACCTTCTTCATGGAGGAATTTCGAACAACACTCAAACACAAGAGACAAGAGCACTCTGTTGAGAGTCTGATTGGATCTCTTGAAATTGAGGAGAAAGCTCGGGAAAAGGACGCTGTGTCTAAGGGAGATGGAGGGCAGTCTAGTGCCAATGTGGTACAGAAATCCTCAAGCAAGAACAAAGGGAAATTTGTCAAAGTCCAACAGACAACCAACTTCAAGAAGAAGAAGAACAACAACAATCAGGATGATAGAACTTGCTTTGTGTGCGGTGAGCACGGTCACATGGCCAGAAGCGCCCACAACGCAAAGGAAAGAAGGCACCTGCAGGACAGACTTCTAAGTCTGTCAACGTGACCATTGGCAAGACTGGAGATGGGACTGGGTATGGTAATTTACCTACTGTTCTTTCAGTTAGTCAATCTACCAATTGGTGGATTGATCTGAGAGCTAATGTACATGTGTGTGCTGATATTTAGTTGTTTTCCTCTTATCAGTGCTTGGGATTCCTCCGTCCTAATGGGGAATGGGTCACATGCTTACATTCATGGTGTTGTACGGTAGATCGAAGTTTACTGGAAAGATCGTGCGGTGAAGAGCGTCTGACATGTCCCTTCTATAGACAAGAATCTCGTTAGTGGCTCCGTTTATGTAGAGACGGGCTTAAGTTGGTATTTGAGTCTAATAAAGTAGTCGTGTCTAAATATGGACATTTTATTGGTAAAGGCTATGAGTGCGGAGGCTTGTTCGCTTTTCCTTCGATTTCTGCAATAAAGCGTGAACCATATTTGTGGCGATGTGGATGATGAGGCTAACGTTTGTCACTCACGTTTATGTCATATTAATTTTGGTTTAATGTCTCGGCTTTCGGTATGAATTTAATTCCAAGCGTTTCCATCACCAAAGGTTCTAAATGCCATAGTCGTGTGCAATCAAAGCAACCTCGTAAGCCTCACAAAGTCACGAGGAGAGAAATTTGGCACCACTAGAACTCCTGCATTCAGATCTTTACGAGATGAATGGCATGTTAACGAAGGGTGGAAAGCGATATTTCATGACATTGATTGATGATGCAACTAGGTTACGTTATGTGTATTTATTGAAAGCGAAAGACGAGGCTTTAGACTATTTTAGAATCTATAAGGCGAGTTGAAAACCGATTAAGCGAAAGATAAAAGACTTAGGTCGGATCGTGGTGGAGAGTATTTCTCGGACGCAATTTGACTTATTTTGTGAGGAACATGGCATTATACATGAGAGGGCGCCTCCTTATTCCCCGAGTCAAATGGGGTTGCAGAAAGGAAAAACCGCACTTTGGTGACTTGGTGAATGCCATGTTAGACACCTGCGGGTTTACCTAAGGCATGGTGGGGAGGCTTTGCTAACGTCTAATCATGTATTAAATAGAGTTCCTAACGAAATAAGGACAAAACACCATCGAGGTATGGATTGGGAGAAAACCATCACTTTCTTATTTGCGTACATGGGGTGCTTGGCGAAAGTCAATGTGCCAATAACTAAGAAACATAGCTTGGACCTAAGGCGTGGATTGTGTCTTTCAGGGATATGCTAATCATAGTATTGCCTATAGATTTTTGATAGTTAAAGCTGAGGTACCGACATGCATGTTGGTACAATTATGGAGTCTCGAGATGCAACATTCTTTGAGAATATCTTTCCAATGAAGGATACACATAACACTACTAGCCAACCCTCTGAAATAATTCCCGGTTCAATCACACCACAGAACCTTTTGAACATACACATGAACTTGTCAATGAGGAGGATGGCAGTGGAGCTCCTAGAAGGAGCAAGAGACAAAGGATAACCAAATCCTTTGATGGCGATTTCCTTTGTTTACCTTGTGGGCGACACTCCCAAGTCTATTTTAGAAGCATATGCATCTTCGATGCAGACTCTTGGAAGGAGGTCATGCAGAGTGAAATGGATTCCATTATCACTAATGCAACTTTGAGGTGACAGATAGACCTTATGGGTGCAAACACAGAGGATGCAAGTGGGTGTTCAAAAGAAGCTTAGGCACGATGGTACTATTGAAAAGTACAAGGCTCGGCTTGTTGCCAAGGGCTACACTCGAGAAAGAAGGCGAAGACTTCTTTGACACTTACTCACTGTTGCTAGGCCCGACCACAATCTGAGTACTACTTGCTTTGGCTGCCTCACATGGTCTTCTCGTTCATCAAATGGACGTTAAGACAGCTTTTCTTAACGGAGAGTTGGATGAGAAATTTACATGGAGCGACTGATGGATTTGTAGTAGAAGGTCAAGAAGGCAAGGTGTTAAAGCTGTGAAATCTTTGTATGGTCTAAAACAAGCTCCTAGCGGTGGCATGAAAAGTTCGATAGAACAGTGACATCTGCGAGCCATTATCAATGAGGCGAGATAAATGTGTATACTATCGCTATGGTGGGGGTGAGGAGTTATTCTCTGCTTGTATGTGGATGACATCCGATTTTGGGACAAACATCAATGTGATAAATGAAGTCAAATTATTCTTGTCTCAAAATTTTGATATGAAAGATGCAGGAGTGGTGATGTTATTCTAAACATTAAATTGGTTAGAGGTGAGGATGGGATTACACTTTTGCAATCTCATTATGTGGAAAAGGTCTTGAGCCGTTTTGGTTTTTATGATAGCAAGCCTTCTCCAACACCTTATGATCCTAGCGTGTTACTTCGTAAGAATAAGAAAATTGCTAGGAATCAGCTGGAATACTCTCAGATAATTGGCTCTCTTATGTACCTAGCTAGTGCAACAAGGCGGACATCTCTTTTCTTTGTGAGCAAGTTGAGTAGGTTTACATCTAACCGGAGATGATCAGCTGGAAGGCACTTGAGCGAGTGTTGCGCTATCTGAAAGGTACCTCGAACTTTGGACTTCACTATCTGGGTACCCATCGGTCTTTGGAGGTTATAGTGATTCCAACTGGATCTCGATCTTTGATGAGATCAAAGCCACTAGTGGATATGTTTTCACTATTGGTGGTGGTCTTTGTTTCATGGAGGTCTTGCAAACCGACCATTTTGTGAGTCAACCATGGAAGCGAGAACTTGCGGCACTAGACCTTTGCTATTGTTGAGGCGAGAATGGCTACGGGATCTATTGATGGATCTACCTACGGTAGAAAAGCCGATGCGACTATCCTCATGAATGTGATAATCAAACCGTTATCGCTAAAGTGAACAGTTCTAAGGATAATATGAAATCGTCTAGGCATGTCAGAGGCGATTGAAGTCTGTCGAGAAATTGAGAAACTCGGAGTTATAACCTTGGATTACATCCAAGCGACTAGAAACTGCAGATCCTTCACAAAGGGACTATCACGAAATGTGATAGATAGTGCATCGAAGGAGATGGGTATGAGACCCATGTGAGTTATCTATGGTAGTAACCCAACCTATGTGATCGGAGATCCCGTGAATTAGGATGCAGGAAAAACAAGCCATCGATTAGCTGGAGAGAGTAATTTCAACCCTCTCTATGTGAAGATGCAATACTCTCAAAAGCTGCAAGGCGAGTTGGTTAAGGCCTTAATGTGTTCCATTGGCTTTGAAGCGAAGACGTTATCTGCGAGCGCTCTTGAAAGAACACACCTATATGAGCCCGATTGTTAGTCGCGATCTATGAAGATTTTGGGAAAATCTCCTACTAAGCTCATGAAGAGACCAAGGAGTATGACTTATACGCTCCAACAGAGGGTAGCTTCTTTGCGGCCTAGTATCGATTAAGTCTTTAAGTGAAGCTTGCTTGCACCAAACTTGCAATTCAAGGCTTAGTCCATTGTTCAAGTTGTGAGTAAGTGTAGCTTGGAGTTCTAGATGGATGTTCAACCTTAATCGGTCTCCATGAAACAACGATATATAAACGATACATTGGAATTGGGTAAATCTCTGTGGGACTTTGAGATCGGTGGGGATTGTTGAATTATGTGGGCCTAGCCCATACAAGAAGAATAATTCTAAATTAAATCTCAAAGGCCCACTCATGCAAAGGAAGGTTGCATGTGAACTTTAGTACCATATTGCTAGTTCTAGGAGAGAAGACCACCTTAAAAGGGATGGTGCACTCCTAGTCACTTGAGGCATGTGTGGGAGAACTAGAGGAACACACACGCGCGCTCGCCTCGCCTCGCCTCGTAGGGCGGGCCTGCCTGGCGGCGGCGAGGCGCGCGTGAGCGCCACACTGCGTGAATGGTCGCCAAAATCGGCGTCGGTGCTTGCGTGACGCGGTTTCCTTTGCGTTTTATCTTTTGCTATTTTGTGTGGCGGTGAGTCGGATCGGTTCTGCGACTAATCCGTTTGATTTATGAGTTATGGAGAAGCGTCGCGGGCGTCTTGATCACGTCACGATTCTTCCATAAATCTTGAATCGCGCCTCCATACGAATCGGAAAATCAATCTAGGGTTTTGCCTCTTCCATTGTCTTGCGCCGTCCCGTAGTCTACTCGTCCCGTCCGCGGCGTGCGCGGCGTTCGGAGAAGCGGTCTCGGGCGTCGCCTTGAGTTACGCACGGGAGGCGAATGAGGTTTTGGAAGCGCTTTGCGGCGCTTCTTTGTAGCTACGGCTCGTCTTCCTCGTCGTTCGGCCCGGCAAATCGTCATCGACCGTATCATCAACATCGTATGCTGCGGTGCCAACATCGACAAACCGATCGAGCGAGAATCGCCGATGCGTATGCTTGATAATGTTCTCCGTTTAGATCTGTTCATGTTCGATTTCTGGTTGACATGTCTAGATCTGTTATGCTGTGATGGTTACGGTATGTTGCGTGCATGTTGTCATGATTAATTTATGGATTAAATTAGACCTACATGTGCTTATATATTTAACGATGGGCGGGCACTGCTTTGCTCGGTGGGCGCCACGAGAGACCATCGGTCGCGAATGGGAGAGCCTCCACGCGGTCTCCGTTCGGTGGGATGTGGTAAGCCCTTACCGTGCATTTTGAACATGAAATAGGTATCATTTTTATCAATTGGTCCGTTGGATGCGGTTTTGCTATTTAAATCGCGAAGCGATGTTATTTAGCGATAACACGGTTTTGACTCGAGCGAGCACATAATTGTTGCATCTTGGCTGCCCATCAAACACGATTTGGGCCGAACATTGCTTGGTACCCACACGTTGGTCGATTCCTCTGAATTGGTCACCCATGGCGAGGCGACATGGTCGCGTCGCGCTCTCACGCGGTACAGCGGACTTGGACAAGCGTCAAGAGAAGCGGTACTTCGGTTTGACAAGCGGCGCGATCATTGATCGATCGCGCTCGCATGCACTCACACAGCTTGCTCGATTTGGCGAGCGAACTCTGGCCCTTGTATAAAGCTGGGACATCCCGCAGGCAGCAGCACTGCCCAACAACGCACAAGCACTGCAACTACAACATTGCATTTCATACGCACCAATAGGATAAAGGAAGAACCAGGGGTGAGTTAATCAACCAAATGGGGAGCAGCAAGGCGTTGGTTTTGGTTCTCCTCCTTGCCGTCGCTCTTCTTGCCGTTGCGGCGCGGTGGCGAGGGCGGCGAGCGGCGGGTGGAGGACAGCGCGGAATAGGAGCTCCGGTGGACATGGGCTCCACGCCGCATGGGCGCGTGAGCGGTGATCTGCTTCGTGCGTCATAGCGGCGGGGCCCGATGCGGACCGGCCGGCGTGTGTCGGCACATGCCCGGCGAACGGCCGTGGCGGGCACGAAGGTAGGGGATGCCACAAGGTCTCCGGCTGCGTCGGCGGCCGCGGCTAAACATGTCATTAATTGCTAGCGGTCCTTTTGTTATCTTTTCTTTCTTCTTTTTGATTAAGTAGAAATTCCTCTTGTTCCTTGTACAAATTGCAGGATTTTACTCAAAAAGAGTTGAGATCATGTATTGTCTGTACTATCATTGTTCTGTTATAGAGAATTTTAGCTAAAGATTCACTCCTGTAAGCGATAGAAATAGAGCATAGAGACAACTCGAATTGTATTGATCTCAGGCTTGCGCCTATATACATGTGCACATCGGATAAGCGACAAGCACTACCTAGCTAAACTCAAGGAGAGCCAAGGGACATGCTAACATGCTCTCGGCGGTTGCTAACACCCCACATGCGAGTGTGGCGTCGTTCTGGGCGGCGCATGCATCGTATCTCTGAACTCCTTGAAGCTCGCCGTCGGTAGACCCTTTGTCATTACGTCGTGACTGCTGCGTAGTAGGTACATGAAGAACTTTACATTGGCCATGACTACTTTCTCCGGACGAAGTGCACATCAAGCTCGATGTGTTTAGTGCGTTTGTGATGCACCGGATTGGTACTCATGTAGCGGTCGAGACATTGTCGCGAAGGCGATTGTTGCTTTACGCGGTAGTCGATCGAGTTCACCCAACAATTATCCGAGCCATGTGCATTCGACCACGGCGTTAGCGACACCGCGATACTCGGCGGTAGCAGGCGGGACACCGTTGTTTGCCGTTTAGAAGACGAGAAACCATGGTGTCTCCAAGAAATACACTGAATGGAAGTGGGCGCCGTGTATCGAGCGGCGGCCCAATCCGCGTCGGGTAGGCGGCGAGCTCCATCTTGTCGAGCAGCGCGGATGAAGGCCAAGTTACGTTGTGCCACGGATGTAGCGAAGAATCCTCTTGGCGAGCACAGTGCGCGATAGTTGGGCGTGCATGTGAAGACATGCTTGCCGGGCGGCATCTTGCAAATGCAGGGCGTGTCATAAATCAAGTATTGGAAACACCAACCATGTACATGTCCGGCGTCCAGGGATGACAGGCGCGCGCTTCGGTCTTTGGAGAGTTTCCTGCGGTGTCGACTGGTGTGTCGCGCGGCGGCGATCGGTCATCTTGCGCGCTCGGAAGGTCGAGGGCATCTTTGCTGTTTGGAGAAAAGCGCTCGCGTTGCGCATTGTATGTGAATGCCGAGGAAGTAGTGGACCACACCCATGTCCTTGATGGTGAACTCGGCATGGATGGCGCGATGACGCGACGGAGAAGGGCGCTCGATGAAGCCGTGAGCGCGATATCGTCGGCGTATAGAAGAAGGTCGCCGACTCGGCCTTGTCGAAGGGCGAAGAGGGAGTTGTCGGACCTTGTTGGCTGAATCCCATGGGCAGAAAGCGTCGCCGGTAGGTGTACCAAGCCGTGGTGCTTGCTTGAGGCCGTAGAGGCTCTTGAGAGGCACCACGAAGTCTTTGCGTGATGCATCAACGAAGCCGACCGGTGCCGCGCATACACTGATGCGTCGAGAAGGCCATGGAGAAAGGCATTGTTGGCGTCGAGTTGATGTCTGAGCGGCCGCGTGGAAGCTAGCGTAAGCACCGTGCGCACCGTGGCGGCAACGACGGGACAATATGTTTCACCATAGTCGATGCCGGCTCGTTGAGTGAACCCACGAACCACCCATCGGCGCCTTGTATCGATCGAAGTGCCGTCTTCCTTGAACTTTGGCGAAACACCCATTTGTTGCTCACGACGTGCGCGTCAGGAGAACGAGGTACAAGCTCCCAAGTCTTGTTGGCAAGAAGGGCGTCAAACTCGGTTTGCATGGCCGCTTGCCAATTTGGATCCTGCAGAGCTTGATTCACCGGCCGAGGGTAGCGGGGCGGCGGCATCGTGGTGGCGATTCTTTGCGTATCAGCGGCCGGCGAACGTCTTGGCGCGATCGGTGACCATCGAGATGAGACACGGTGGTGTCGGCGTCGGCGAGGTAGAAGAAGCAGCCGGCTCCGGTGGTGCAGCGACGCCGGTGTCAGCCGGGGTGGACGGAGCAGCCAGCACAGGCGATGTATTTCACAGAAATGATCGCCCGGTTCGCGCGCCGTGCGCTGGACCCCGGGACATCGTGCGGGGACGAAGGTGGTTGCATGGAGACCGGATCGGTGGCGATATCGGGTGCCACGGATCGTGAAACGCAGTCGTTGGTGAATTTGCTGCGCGCCGGAGCGGAAGGGAAGACCGCCTCGTCGAGAGTAGGCGTCGCGAAGTAATGACCTTGCGCGTCGAGAGGTCATAACAACGGTAGCCACGGTGATCTGCGAGTAGCCAATGAAAACACATGTCACGATCGATAGCTTGTTAGGATAGTGGAGTCGTGTTTGGATAGCATAGGCGACCAAAGACCTTGAGGATGTATAATCTGGAGCACAAGTAAAGAGAAGAGAGAAGGAGTGGGCAGAGATTTGGGCTTGCAGCGCGTCGGTTAGCGAGGCGTGGAGGTGTGCGAGCCTAGACCCGAGCCGGTGGGAGTGCGATGAAGGAGGAGGCGTGTATGCGTCGTTCGAGTGCGAAGGATGCGCTCTGCCTTGCTATTTTGCTGAGATGTATATGGGCAAGATAGTCGAAGGAGAATCTGCCGTGGGCGAGAATAAAGCTGCGTAAAGCATGGTTGTCGAACTTCGCGCCATTATCGGTTTGGAGCGGCCCGAATTGGGCGTCGGCGGCGAGTATGGGCGAAGGCATGAAAGGCCATGATTGTGGCGGCGACGTCGGACTTGTGAGCGGAGAGGAGCGTCCACACGTAGTGAGTGAAATCATCGGCGGCACTAAGTATCACGAAAACCGGTAAAACTCAAGGCAGGTGAGGTCCAAATATCACAATGAAGTAATTCAAAAGAACATGATTTTGGTATGATGGTTTGAATGGAAGCGCACATGTTTGCCCACACGACAAGCATGGCAAGTGTGAGACAATTCCTTATTACAAGCTGAATTCAAAGGATTGTAAAGACGATGAAACGACTCGGCGCCGAGATGTCAAGCGATGCGAGTATCGGCGAGAGGCAGCGTGAAGCAATGTGTGGTGGGTTTAGCCGGCGCTGCGAGAGGATAGAGATCGCGGTGCTATCATTGCGAGTATCACCGCCTTGGTGTCCCGATCCTTGACAGAAAACCAAGATTGTCAAATTCAATTATAATCAGTTGTCACATGTAAGTGCGCGACAGATATAAGATTTTTGATGAGAGAGGGGAAACCGGGCGTTATCAAGAGCAAGAGGTGAGATGAGGTGGGTATAGATGAATGACGGTATGGGTAATAGGAAGAGAAGAACCATCACCGACGATGATTCTAGTGGAGGAGGAATGGGGTATAGAGGAGAAGAGGTTCTGGAGCCTTGCGCCATGTGAGAAGAGGCACCGTGTCGAGGAACCGATCATTGGTGGAGGTTGGGTTCGGCGAGAGATTGTTGTCGCGAAGTTGAGGATCCATCTGCGCGACCTTGCGGCGACATGGGCCTGAGGTGCTGTGGAGGGAGGACGGGCGCCAAGGACACCGGCAGTGGGCTGGTAGGGACGTGATGGCCCTTGGAACGGCCATGCCTGCACCATGCCAGTCCACGGGTTCGTGCTTGGCCAGAACCCAGGAGGTGGGGCGGGGTTGGAGTGAGCCTTCTTCTTCTTCTTCTTCTTGTTGAAGTAGGAAGGCACCGCGGCGGCCTCGATTGGATGCGAGCGCGTCGTCGCGCGTCTTGCCGGCGGCGCCATGGCGGCGCGGCGAGCGCGTTCAGGTGAGAGAAGCAACGGCGCTGGAGTTGGGTGCTCGATGGAGATGTGGTCGACGTCGCGCCCGGCCGAGCACCTTGTGCAGGAAGCGGCCGCGGCTGGAGCTTTCGGACTCATTGATGCGGTGCTCCTCGAGCTGCGGCATGGATCGCGTCTTGAGGAGCGCGGAGGCGGCGGCGCAAGGTGATGTGGGGATGGCGTGGTGCGATCGAGGTTGAGGCGCGGGCGATATTGTAGATCAGATCCTTATCGTTGGCGGAGAGCCAAGGCCGCCCGAGCGATCGGCCATGGCTTTCATGCGGGAAGCGATAGTCAAGCACGGCGGTCGCCTTGGTAGAAGCTGCGAAATCGGTGCCGAGGTAGACGCCGCGTGGCCTTATTGACGCGAAACAAGGAGCGCACGCCGGACTGGAGGGAGGCGGTGTCGGCGTCTTGGAGGCGATGGCGAGGAGCTCGGGAGAGATACGGTTGTAGAACCGGGAGCGATGGCGCGATCATTACGCACGATCCTTTATGCCGCCTTGGCGCGAATCTGTCGGCGTGATCGCGGGCGTCTTGGCGAAGCAGGCGGAGAACGAGCGCGCCGGAGGTGTAGTTGGCGTCGTTGAGATCAGGACTATCGGGGCGCGGCGGATGTTGATGCCGTGGGCGGCGGTCGGGCGCCGCCTCGATTTGGGCGCGAGCTTGTGCGGGAAGCGGCGACTTCGGCGTCGGAGTTGTTGGAAGCGATCGGCGAGGAAGAAGATGAACTCATGGCGGCGGCGATTGCGAAGCGGAGGCGCAGAGCGGCGGGAATTTAGGATCGTAGATCGCTTTGATACCATGTAGCGATAGAAAGATAGCAGAGAGACAACTCGGTTGTATTGATCTCGGGCTTGCGCCTATATACATGTACGATCGGATAAGCGGCAAGCACTAGCTAGCTAAACTCAAGGAGAGCCAAGGGACATGCTAACATGCTACGACGGTTGCTAACAACTCCAAGATTATGCATTGCTTTTTGTGTGTGTGTGAGAGCGCGCCAAGAATCCGCAGTTTGTCTCCGTTGATGACTCATAAGTTCCAAATGATGATTATAGACATCTCTACTACTTAAAAATTAGAGTTGGTGGATGTCCGTCCATCCTTCCATCTTCCACCCTAGCCGCTCCCCCCTGCCCCCACCCTCCACACGCGGCCATGCCCCTGGCTCCCTCCTCCTCAAGCCATCATGCTTCTTCCCCAATCTTTTCTCTGCCTTGCCTACCTTGCATTGCCCGTCACTCCCCGCCGCTACACCTCCGCGGCTCCACCTCCTTTCCTCCCCTACTCCCTTCGACTCTCTTTACGGATGCCAACACGTTGTCGCCATTAACCGCCCCTCGGGCACAGAGGCCCTCCTGCGGTCTTCCCCCGACGCCACCACCCAAGACGTCGCTGTCGCCAACGGATCACCCATGCCCCACAATGAACTTGAACGTGTGACCTCATGGCCCCACCCGTCAGTGTGAAGGTAGGCAGTCAGACAGACCGACCATAAAACGTGGAGCTCGATTTCTTTGGTAGCATTGTCTCCGTGTCCTAACCAAGGGGTGGCGAGTTTGAACCTCAAGTCTGGCTATTGGATTAATATTTTGCCAAAATTTTCAACTTATCACACTTGTTAGTATTCAAGTGGAGGGGTGGTGGACGGTAGGCAGACCATCACCACCACTAACTCAAATATTTATAGAACCGAGGATTTTTATTCCTATAAATATTTATGTTGGTGACGGTGATGATGGCTTGAGGATCTTTTGTGGATGGATCTATGTACACATTTTGCCAAACATGTGATCATCTATATGTGTATGCACTGCCATGATTAGACTTGCTTATAGGATAGGAATTGTTATGCAATTTCCATATTTAAGGTTAATTATTTGTGCACAGTGGATTACATATGGTTGCTTTGGTATGTTCATTTAGTGAAATTTCGAGTCTCGGGAAACTATTTTTTTTGGTGATTTTTTTAGAGTTTAGAATTTATAGTATCAATTATTTGAGATCTGTTACGGCACACGGGCTGAATGACTTTCTAGTTTGAAAAGACAGGATTTACAGGAGAAGCCCAACCCTGAGAACAAGGCGGACCTAGCCCAACATTAAAGCTACGAAAGCCTAGAAAGGGCACAGACCTTACTGGCTTACCCGGACCTCTATTTAGCCCATGATAAACCACCGAGACGGCCCATCACCAACACACGCACAAATGTAATACTCAGTGTCTGCAGTGCATCATGCGCTACTAGCCGGCTGCTTCGCACGCACTAAAGCTGCACGATTACAAATAAACCAACAGCTAAGCATGCACGCCTTCACGACGAGATGTTAAATTAGGAGGACAAGCAATTACTCCCTTCGGTCGTAAAAGAAGTTGTTTTTGTTATGTGCAGGCAAATATTACAAACTTTGGCTATTACAGTATCATTCAATCCGTGCAGACACGTGAAAATGATACGTGTAGATTTATCTCGAAAAATATGTTTATAATATTATAATTTTATTAAGTTTTATAATATATATAATGATATAAATGAGTAGTCAAAATATCATTTTAAAGACCATCTTGGTTCAAAAACGATTTTCTGTTGTGATCGGAGAGAATAGTTTGATACATAGACGGTTAGTAGTTTGCAGTGTCCCATGCATTGCCGTGGATGGAGGAGACCGTGAGCAAATGCGTCAAGTAACATCCTTCCTCTGCACACTTCTCCGGGCCGGCGTATCAACCCACCTGTTACGAGGTCTGAAAAAAGAAAGAAGAAATTATATATAACTTCTGTTCTCTGATCGTCTCAGATCCCAAGAAAATTAGCTGTTAGATACCGATCGGTGACCGGGCACCGAGATTCAAATTAACGGAATGTGGGTGCATGGATGAAAGAATTGAAGATGGTATAGGAAAATGGAGTTTGTATATCTAGCCATATGCTCCTACTCTGTACGCTTAACGGATCCGGACCCTCCCCTTTATTACGTTGTAACTTGTAATGGCACAGGTGATCGAGTAGTGACATGACATTCCTTCCTTTTTGGGCATGTAAAATGAGAGATACTTATACACAAGAGCTTAAAGAAAGACAATATAACAACATCATCAAGTGTCTATGTAAAAGTTATTTCCTTCAATGCAAATATCAATTTTGTAGATACTTAGATAATTGTATTATTTATTAATTATATATAGTTATATACATAAACACCTCTTAAGCACCGGTGCCTAATCAAACATCGATACTACAAAATAAATATTTTATCTGTCCTATGTAGTAAAAAAACATTTTTGTTTCTCTTTACTAAGCACCTGCATTGTACATGTTCTTAGAGGAGGTAAAAGGAACAATGCATCATAGATAAATCTGTTGTTCTTTTTCTTTGCACTGGGGTTTAGATCCGAGAGGTAGAAGAGAGGAGAGGGAGAGGGTACCGTCGGAGGTAGAGGAGGAGCCGGCCATGGAGGAACAGCGGTCGGAGAGGAAGACGGTGACGGCGATGGACTTCCCGTCGCTCACTGCGCCCCCGGAGATCGGTCTAGGGTTTGTGTCGGTGGGGTGTACGGCTCAGGCTAACCTCGTAACTAGAGCCGCCGACCCCCACCCCTTTATATACTGCGCAGCGCGACGGGGGCCCACCAGCCAATAGATGGGCTGGGCGCCCCCGATCAGGGTGCGGATCAAGGCTCCGATTAGTCGTTGGGCTAAGTGGGAGGGAGATCAATCCAACATTCTCCCCCTTGATCTCCTCTATACTTTAACTTTTAATTACTTTTGACTTTACTCATTCCATCACAGATTAGTGCATAGAGCATGTCTCATCGTCACAGTCAATCGCCGATAGATTTAACAACTACAATACACCTCTCTGTTCTGAAATAGTTACTTTAATCTTTTGGGCCATCTTTTAGTCCAGGAATCATAGGCTTTCCCTTAAACCCATGCCGGCTACATGTTCTCTGAACACGTTGGGTGGTAAGCCTTTAGTAAGCGGATCCGCTAACATCTTTGCGGTACTTATATGCTCAAGACTTATAATTTGATCCCGAACTTTATCTTTCACAACATAATACTTTATGTCAATGTGTTTGGCAGCACCACTTGACTTATTGTTGTGGGCATACGTTACTGCGGGTTCATTATCGCAGATACAACTTAAGTGGTCTATTGATGTCGTCAACCACTTTTAAACCGGTATGAACTTCTTTAGCCGTTCACCGCCCCGTAGCCTCATAACATGCTACAAACTCGGCATACATTGTGGGCGATGTAGTGACGGTTTGCTTTGAGCTTTTCCACGATATAACTCCTCAGTGAGTGAACACATATCCGGATGTAGACTTTCTATCATCTCCGCAAAATCGAAATCAGATACCCCACTATATGGAGTGAATCGATCTTCCGTATGTTATCATGAGGCCTTTTGTTCCTTGCAAATAACGCAAGACTTTCTTTATCAATTTCAATGTTCTATTCGAGATTGCTCGGAATCGCTAAATAACCCAGTAACAAATGCTAAGTCGTATGTGCATACTTGAGCATCTTGTAGAACTTCCGAATTTGAAGCATATGGAACCGCTTTCATTTGATCGAGCTCAGACTTTGGTTCCTAGGGCATTGAAAATCCCCATATCATGTCGCCCTTGACTATAGGTGCAGTGAAGGACTACATTTATGCATACAAAATTTCTTTAAGACTTTCTCTATGTATGCCTTTTGTGACATCCCAATATCCCCTTGTTTCTATCCGGTGTATCTCGATCCCTAGAACGAACGAAGCTTCACCAAGATCTTTCATATCAAAGTTTGAGGACAAAACTTCTTTGTCTCGATGTGATGACATCACTACTAGCTAGTAGAATATCATCCACATACAGGATTAGGAAGATAAACTTCCCATCTTTAAACTTTGCATAAACACGCTTGTCCTCTACATTTTCTTTAAACCCAAATTTTCTTATTGTCTTGTCAAACTTCAAGTACCACTTGTCTTGAAGCTTGCTTTAACCCATAAATCGATTTCTTTAGCGGCATCCCATTCTTTCATTTCCTTCCACGACAAAACCTTTCGGTTGTGCCATGTAAACATTTTCCTCCAAATCCCCATTAAGAAATGCCGTCTTTACATCCATCTGATGTAACTCTAAATCATAATGTGCTACTAATGCCATTATGATTCTGAAAGAATCTTTACATGAGACTGGAGAAAAGGTCTCATTGTAATCAATCCCTTCTCTTTGCGTAAAGCCTTTTGCCACAAGTCGCGCTTTGTATCTTTCTACATTCCCTTGGGAGTCAAGCTTTGTCTTGTAGACCCATTTACAGCCTACTGTTTTGGCTCCTTTAGGAATATTTTCCAAGTCCCAGACTTTATTAGTCTTCATGGACCTCATCTCCTCTTCCATGGCCTCAAGCCATTTTGAGGAATTTTCTCTTCTCATGGCTTCTTCAAATGAGATGGGATCATCATCCATTTGAAATTCCTCTGTATGATAAATCTGATAATCATCAGAAATAGCTGATCTTCTTACTCTTTGAGACCACCTCGGGGCCTCCTCATTTGGTACATCTTCTGTTTGAGGCTGTTGTTGCTCCCCCTCATCTGTGGCAATGGGTTCTATAGGATCCTGAAGAACAGGTTCCTCATTCTCATTCATTGTTGCCACAGGAGGAACAATAACAGGTGCTAGCACCACAGTGTCTTGCACCGTCGGTGCAGCGACAGCAGGTAGTGTGAAGAATGGCTCTTGAATCATCGGAGTGGGCGCATACACCCGCTTCTCTTCAAGGTCAATCTCACGAGCTACCATACTTCCTCTCATCATCTCATCCTCTAAGAAGACAGCGTGTCTCGTTTCTACAAACTTTGTGTATCTGTCTGGATAGTAGAAACGAAAACCTTTTGACTTTTCAGGGTAGCCAATGAAATGGCAACTTACTGTTTTGGGATCAAGCTTCCCAAGGTTTGGGTTAAATACTTTAGCCTCAAGAGACTCCCACACACGTAAGTGGTTTAGTGAGGAACTCTTCCCGCCCACAACTCGCGGTGTTTTGGGCAGCGACTTACTAGGCACTCTGTTGAGAATATGAATGGCGGTTTTCAACGCCTCCATCCATAGACTCAATGGTAGTGTGGAATAGCTCATCATGCTTCGCACCATATCCATCAGGGTACGGTTGCGTCTTTCAGCTACTCCATTTTGCTGAGGTTCGCCCGGTGTAGAATACTGGGCTACTATACCATTTTCCTGTAAAAACCTTGCAAAGGTCCAGGAACTTGTCCATATAGGGTATGTCGACCGTAGTACTCTCCCCACGGTCAGATCGGACTATCTTAATCTTTAAATCGTGTTGGTTTTCAACTTCAGCCTTAAATATCTTGAATTTATCCAAGGCTTCATTTCTTTCTTTGATTGGATAAATATATCCATAATGGGAGTAATCATCCGTGAATGTTATGAACGAGTCATATCCATCCACACTTTTCACAGGAAAAGGACCACAAATGTCTGTGTGAATAATTTGTAGAATTCCTGTGCTTCTTTTGGCGTCTTTCTTAATTTTTTTTTACATATTTTCCTTTAATGCAGTCTCTGCATTGTTCCAAGTCTGAGAACTCTAATGGAGGAAGAATATCATTCTTAACTAGTCTTTCTATTCTCCCCCTCGAAATATGGCCTAAACGCGGTGCCATAATTTCGACGACGCATCTAGAGTTCTCTTCGTTTCTGCTTACATTCGTAGACGAGGATTCATTCACTTTCGCACGCGACGTTCCTTTATCGCATCGACATTCACATCATCACATAATGATAACAAATAAAGCTCATTTTGTAAGATGGCAAGACCAACACATTCTTTATTAAACATTATTTCACACTTGCCATTTCCAAAATGACAATCATAACCATCATTGTCCAAACATGAAACACTAATCAAATTCCTCTCAGTAAGAGGAACATAAAGAACATCTCTAAGTAAAAGAGTGAAGCCATCAGCTAGCTCTAATGAAAGATCGCCAACAGCTTCAACTTCAGCTTGGACTCCATTTGCGACTTTAATGCATCTTTCTTTTCTTTGCGTATTCCTCGTCGAACGGAATCCCTGCATATTATTGGCAACATGAACAGTTGCACCTGAATCAATCCACCAAGTAGATTTTGAATATTGTACATACAGGGACTCATTTATGAAGGTAATAATGTCCTCACCTTTCTTTGACATAATCATTTTCAAGAAATCGGGACAATCTTTCTTGTAATGTCTCTTTTCTTGCAATGAAGGCAATGATCTTTTCTCTCGCAAACTTATTCAGTTGAGGTGATGGACATGAGCTTTTCCCTTGTTCCTTGAGGAGAAGTTACTGTTGAAGTTCTTTTTCTTGTTGTCCTTCACATAGTTGATAGAACCACCATGTGAGGATTTAAATCTTTCCTCCTCTTGCACACACATAGCTATGCACTTTTCTAAGTCCCATTTCTGGTCGCATATTGTAGTTGACAACAAAGATGTCAAACTTTTCTGGCAAGGAAGCAAAAATCAAATGAATTAGGAACTCATCCTTGAGAGCCAAATCCATTGGTTTAAGCTTGGATGCCAAGTTGCTCATCCTTAGTATGTGCTCTCTTATGCCACCGCCAGAGTACCTTTCTCACAAGTCGCTTAATCACCGTAGCGTATGTCTTTGAAGAGCCAAGAACCGACTCTTTATTTTCTCAAGGTACTCTGTGACAGTGTCACACTCTGCGATTGAGCCCACAATTGCAGGCTCAATCATGTTCTTTATCACAACCAAATATTTCTTGTTGGCTGTGGTCCATTTCTTATGCTCAAGGTCATAAGACATCCGTAAGGAGCATGGTCCTCTCGTCTTTCTCGCCAAGCGTTATCATCCTCATTTTGATCCTCACCGGTGCCATAGGCTCGTGGGACGTCTTGTAGTGAGGACCTAGTCCACCTCAGCCAAGATAAACGCTAAGTCTATCTTTTTCTTCCACTCTCCATAATTATCTCCTTTGAGAGTGGGGATCTCTCTGATACAACTCATCAAGTTGTATCCGCCTGAAAAGTTTCAAATAAAGTGAGAACGTAACATTAAAATCATATGTCTTATTTTCAACGTTGGTCAAAAATACGACATACAATTTAAATCAATTTTATCTATGCATTAAATCTACATCACCGTTGGGCAGAAATAGAAATAACGCATAAAAACATCAATTAAAAATTATAATACTGTTATTATCAACGTTGGTCAGAAAATAACAATATCATAATTATCTGAAAATTATCTCTATTTTTCCAAAATTAAATTCTCCCGTTGGTTCGAATTTAATAATGAAAATTAAACAATATTAACTTTTGCAGCGGAAACTGTAACTATTCCAATCAATATACAGAAGCATTATACTGTACACATATAATCTCTGAAAAATTAACACGTTGGTGCAAAATTTACAGAGATTTTGGATCAAAATTCAATCAAATTCACTCATAAATGCTTCTGAAAACTTTAAATCACTTTTAATCGGATTTACTGTTCATAAACGCAATTTGGCCCACGGCGGCCCAACCGGCCGGCTCCCATGCGCGCTCCGCCGGCCCACAAAGCCCACCGGCCTGCCCCCGCTGGCCCCGCCCGATCTCGGCCGTCCGTGCGATCGGACGGCCCCGGTCAATCCCGCCCCCTTTAACCCTAGCCCTTTTACTGCCTCTTCCTCAGGGCGCAAAAACCGGATCGGGCAAGCGGCGCACACAGGGCGGCGGCTCGCGCGCGGAGGGTGGGAGCGGCCTTCCGGGGAGCGGCGGCGAGCGTAGCAGCACCGGCGGCCTCGACCGGCGGGCTCGCATGAGCGCCAAGGCCGCGGCGGCGTTCTTCGCGCCTCTCGGGAGGCGGCGGCGGCAACGCGGCGGCGAGCGGCGGGAGGCGCGGCGCGCGCGGCGGAACGGCGGCGGCGGCGACTTCGCCGCCGGGCTGCGCTTCAGCGGCGCGACCGTCCAAGCGAGGCGCGGCGCGGCGGCGGCGGCGGTGACTCGCCCGCCCGGGCTGCGCTCAGGACGGCTCGGTGCGGCGTCCCGCGCGCGCAAAAACCGAGCGGCAGCGGTAGATCCACGCGAGGAGCGGCGGCTCACGGGCGGCGACCACACGAAACGGCGGCGCCAACGGTAAGCCCGAACCCGCTCGATACCATTGTTGTTCTTTTCTTTGCACCGGGTTTAGATCCGAGAGGTAGAAGAGAGGACAGGGAGAGGGTACCGTCGGAGGTAGAGGAGGAGCGGACCATGGAGGAACAGCGGTCGGAGAGGAAGACGGTGACGGCGATGGACTTCCCGTCGCTCACTGCGCCCCCGGAGATCGGTCTAGGGTTTGTGTCGGTGGGGTGTACGGCTCAGGCTAGCATCGTAACTAGAGCCGCGACCCCACCCTTTATATATCAAGCGCAGCGCGACGGGGGCCCACCAGCCAATAGATGGGCTGGGCGCCCCCGATCAGGGCGCGGATCAAGGCTCCGATTAGTCGTTGGGCTAAGTGGGAGGGAGATCAATCCAACGAAATCTCTACGACGAATTGCAACCGAACATGATCTGCTACATTAAGAAAAAACGCTACAAAATCGAATAGATGTTGCATTCATCCATGCTTTTGTAGTTAATCCAGGGGAGGATGCAAATCCGTTTGGCTTGCGTACACCAATTGACAAAAACGGCGACCTCATCTCGATCATCCGTTTTCTTCATATAGGAATACCGAGATGACTTATCAGTTATGTCACCATCGCCGAAATTTGAGACATATAAAGAATCAGATATACATTGTACAAAGCAGATAACGTAACGTGATAAGCAGCAACGAGCCGGCAGCAGACGCCGGAGCAGCCGTGCCGCCCGTGATCACACACACGAGAAGGCCAGGACGTAGTTGCTTCGCGCACACGTGCATGTGGCAGCGAGCGCACAGGCCGTTCCAAGAAGACCACGTACGCCGTCCAGGCCGGTCAGGCGAGGCCGGCCGCGGTTGTCGCCAACCGAGCACATGTGCGCGGAAAGTATCATTTGATATTACGTAGCAATGTTACGAACTCACGATGCTACGGTACCATAACATTATGTATGAGCTTTCGGATCAAAAAGAAAGGATGAGACTGTGTTTTGCATTGGAGCAGAAATGGTGTAACGTCGGCACTATTTACTAACACTGTAATATTACTGTATGATGATCTAAACCGTTCTTTCTGAATTTGACAGTTCGAATTGTGCTTCACTGCGATTGTTGGTCGGGTCGGACGGGCGGGAGGCCTGCTTGACCGCGCGCGCGCACGGCGGCATCTGTTCGCGCGAAGCGAAACGACAGAGCTGCTGCCGCCGTGGGACGGGACAAGCTACTAGCTAAGAATCGGTTCTTTCGGCGCCGTGACACGTACGTGACAACGTTGATTTGTTCCTTCTTTTCATGAAAGAACTTTTACATTCATGCGTTCTTTTCTCCTCCGGAAAAAACTGTTCCACTGTAAGAAAAGAAAAGGAAGTATGTTTCTAAGGAACGAAGAAATGTATTCACCAAAATTAGCTGGCCTGCCGGGGAGAAGGAAGTCACTGTAACATATCCGTCATCTGGGCTTCCGTGTGTCTTCTTTTATTACCATCAACATCCATGTACTATATGCATACTGCATTTGTTACCACTGGAAATAAGAAAGCCAAGCTTATCCTTGTCCTTATGCTAAGGCCAATTTGTATTTTCTGAAATTCTTTACAGTATGCTTAACTAGCCAATTTATCGGCGCAATTGCACGCTAGCTATTATAATGTCACTAAAAATAGCATTGTATTATGTCAAAAAATAGTATTGTATTTGTTATCCAACTCCAATACTTATATAAGATTGGAAATACAATTGTATATTTCATACTACTTTAATAGCTCCCATATACATCTGATTAATCTGCACTATTATAATCTAGACTCACCACAATCGATGGTGTGGATCTTTCTCTTTTTTCTTTGATTAACGTGACAATTTTTAGTCCTTAAGAGTGAACGTGGTAACTTCTTTTTCCTCGGTCTTAATAATATAACCAAGGTGTCCTGCGCACTTGCATGGCTAGATTTGTTTTAAAGTTTGTAGTGTCCAATGATATAACTTATATGCTTGGGAATATATTTACTTGAGAATATATTTTTGTATCTTGTAGCTATTTTGATTTTTAAGATATCATAAACATTAGAAATGACAATAGAAGCTTGAAGGAAAATACAACTTAAGAAACATAATTGAAGTATGAGCATTGATGGAGGAAAATCTTGACCATAGTAAATTAACCACTCTCCATCATATATGCATCATGTAGCTGCATGCCTCTATTTTTCTCCATTGGTTACCCTTTTTTTTCAAATTTTGCTAATTTTAATTTATTTTTAATCCTAATTTTAGTTATTTAGGGATTTTACTTTGGTATATGTATAGAAATCAAATTGCAAAAAAGAAAAAATATCTAGTTTCAATTATTTTTTGTTGGAATCCATATACTTATCCAATTGCTATTTTTTTTTTAAAAAAAAACAATTATCCAGAATTACAGTTGGGAGTGATTTTACTTTGAAATTTGTATTGAAATCAATTTGCTAATTTTATTTTATTTATTCTAAACTCCGTTATTTTTGTTTGAATTGTATAGTAATCCAATTACTAATTTTGTTTAATTTTTATTCTGAATTATGTTTATCTACGGATTTTATTTAGGAATTCGTATCAAAATCAAATTACTTATTTTATTTTATTTTTTTTATTCTGAATTTCAGTTATTTTGCATTATCTTGAGATAGACTCTTATTTCTATATTGTACTTGACATGAACTCTTTTTTAATCTAGATTGTTATAATTTAGACTCACTATAATCAACGGTACAAATATTTCTATTTTTTCACGAATAACATGAGAATTTCTAGCCCTTGAGAGCGAACATGATATCTATGTTTTCTATCTTCTTTTTTTGGGCCAAAACCTAGTGAAAATGGATGTATCACATCATCGTCCAAACCTTTGCTAGTCAGTTTCGTCCCCTTTCTTTTTCTCTTTGAGATATGAGGCGAAGTCCTGAATTACTCGATCGCTTCCTTTCTGGTGGTGCTCTTTTATCCTGACAACTTGCATCGCATGGATTCCCATTCGATGCTTATCAGCGTCGTGGAAGTAATCAATGGACCTTGTGACATGCATGGGACCCAATTATGCTTTTTTTTTTTCCTTTGCAAAAGGAAGAAAATAGAGAATAACATTTCATTTGGGGCAATAGAGGGAAAAAGAACAGAAGAGGAAAAGAGGGAGCCAGACAACAGAGTGAAGGGCTCTGCCATGAAGGAGTACATACATCAGAGTCATTACAGATGCTAGCTGTGCTAGTTTTAAGGGAAGGTGGACGCAGCAAGCAAAGCAAAAGATTCAGAAAATAAAAAGAAAGCATAAAACAATATAGTAGTGTTTTCCGCTCGAGTCAAGATAAGCCGGATGTCCTTAGGGCATCTCTAATAGTATCGTTTTTATTTTTACTATATCAACTCTATATCACTGAAAGACAGATTTAAAGATAACATATCAGATAAGTTATCTCTAGCAAGTTGTCTCTAACATTCATATCAAACTTATAATATTCACACTCCTTCACCCCTCTCTCACATCAACTGGCTGCTTTGTCTTGATACGTGTGTAGAGATAGTTGTTTGAGAAAGAGACGGTTTCCCTTCTCTCAATGCTTATCTCTTTTTCATCTAAAATTTTACTGATATAGAAAAGCTAATCGATGACTGATATGACATAGAAAAGCTAATCGATGACTGATATGACACTGTTGAAGATGCTCTTATTGTCGTTTGACTTAGTTGTCCACCATGTAAAAGACGAGATAGACGTTTCTTCTGCTCCTCATGTTTTTCACGAGTGAAGACTGTAAATTTCACGAAACTATACATGTGTTTGGCCACTGACAGGCGGGTCCCATAGCAGTTACAGGTCCCACCTGTCACGTTCCGTCGCATTTAATGGAACTCAACAGATGGTATAGTTTTGCGAAATTTACTCGTGGCAAAAATATGGATCGTCGGGTTGTGTGGCTCCGACGTCACATTATCTGTTGGACTGATTGGATCCATTTGCTTGGCATTGAACCATTGTCCTCCTACATACGTGCATACGGTTGTGGCTGCCTTCGAGTGTACGCCTCTACCTCTAACAACTCAGACACGACCAGAGAGAGAGAGAGGGAGAGACGACGCGATCTGCACTTCTGCAGTGTGCATGCAGCCGTGCAGAAGAATGCAGCGGGTGGCGCACACATGAACGACTCGACCGACGAAAGCAAAGCAAAGGTTGGAAGATGGCTAGGCCGCTAGGGCAACGGGTCGGGCCGGGAGGCATCTGGCGGTTTTGGTGCTGCATTGGGAGTAGGGATGGGAACGGGGTTATTCCCGACGGAGAAATGGAGGGGAACGAATCCGATAAGGCTACTCCGAGCAGGACCGTCAAAACCACAAAAGCGCCTGCCTCAATCAGCTAGCAGCTGGCCTTGGAGGAGCTTCCCACGTCATCGCCTTGTGCTCGGCCCAGACACAAGTGGGCAAGTGGCCAAGCTGTACGTACTGTGTACACCATATGTACTGTATTAGAGCTGGGAGTCGTGCCGTGCCGACACGGTATGAACTCGTCGTGCTTCGAGCCGTGTCGGCCGGGCACGGTCACCTCATCGTGCCGTGCTGGCACGACTCGCCTCTGGCGAGGCCCAAGCACAGCCCAAGGCACGACGAGCTGTCGCCGTGCCGTGCCGACCCGGGCTCGGCCTTGAGCGAGTGGCGACGTTGACGATGACGAGGACCGCGTCGCCCGGGAAGATGACGGCCGCTGCCGCTCAGGAAGAAGAAGGGGGCGAGAGGGACGGCGAGGGAGGGAAGGTGGGCGGCCCGTGGTAAGTGTGGAAGGAGGAGAGGTGGCCAGCGGCGCATGGTGAGGGAGTGTTGGAGAGAGAGGGAGGAAGGCGACGCTTGGGGAGGGAGAGGAACTAAGGGTGGAGGCGGCGTGTGGGAATGGGGATTAGCCGGGATGGGGAGGGGGGTTGGGGAAAGAATGGTATTGGGCCAGGCTACCAGACCGAGGGAGGGATAGTATTAGGCCAGGCCAGGGGAGGGATTGGCTATTGGGCTTCTTTCGTGCCGGGCCGGCCCAAGCACGACCCAAATGGTCGTGTCGCCTAACGGGCCGCGTTCTCAGGCCCAGCCCGGCCTGGACATTCGTGCTGTGCCGGCTCGATGCGTGTCGTGTCGTGCTGAGCTTAGACCGTGCCATGTCGACCGGGCCTCGGGCCAGCCCGGAAAAGCCCAACCCAAGTCCCAGCTCTATACTATATGCAAGGACAGTGACAAGGGATTAGTGGGAGCCCTCATCCCTATGATTGATTAATTTAGGGTGATATTAGCACCCGGACGTCCGATTAGGGGTTAGGATCGGACGCCTGGGTTCTCGTACATGACGAGCACAAGATTTTCTCACTGTACGTGCGTGCATCACATCACCACACACTGATTCACGTATGTACGTATGCATCGCAAAGGTAAATGGCTGACTTTAATTTATCCGACCAAAATTAACACAAGTAAAAAGGGGCAGAAGTGCGCCGCTGCATGCAACATCCCCCAGACACGGTTGTAATATCCCCGGACAATGGTTGCAACATCCCGAACAACGGTTGCAACATCCCCGGACAACAGTTGCAACATCCTCGGACAACAGTTGCAACATCTCCGGACAATGGTTGCAACATCACAAATCAAAACAAAGTATCTGAAAAAATACGTTGGAAAAAATTACAACATCGCTATAAACCGTATGTAATATTTTTTTTCTATAAATGCAACAATTCATTAAAATCCAAAAATTGAATAAAAGGGGGGGAGGAAAACCGAGCCATAGGCGAGCCCGAGCGGCCGAAGGCCGAGTGAGCCAAGCAGGGGCGGCGCCGGCAGAGGGAGGAGGCTAGAGGGAGCAAGCCAGTGCGGCGGCACTAGGGGAGGAGGAGGCGTCGGGGAGAGGAGCCGGCAGCACGCAGAGCAGCGGGTGGCTGCGCAAGCGGGTAGCAGCGGTGCCAACCGAGCCAAGAGCCAGGAAGCGATGCGACAGTGGGCACGAACCGCTTCGGGCGGTTGAGGTGGCGCTCCAGCTGCTTGTCGAGCTTCGCAACACGTCCTACCCGGCCAACCGCCTCGACAGGCTGCCTCCCTGAGCCGCTCCACTGACCGGCGGTCCCACGCCGTCCGCCTTGGCTGGCCGCTTCTGCAAGGTGCCTCCTCCCGAGCAGGAACGTGAAGTTAGAGAAAGGGAGTGGAACCGGGAGCTCTGAAGCAAGTAGAAAATGAGAGATGAGAGAGAAGGGATTAGATGGAGAATTGACCGCTATTAAATGAGCATACGGGGAATAGATGTTCGTGTGATAATGTTTCTCTTAAATTTTCTGTATAGTTTTTTTGTTTACGTAGAATTACAAAATATCGATACGGTCCACTTGAAAAAAAATTCTGGTTTACGTAGAATAATAAAATATCGACACGGTCCACTGGAAAAACAAAATTCTGGCTGCGTCTTTTTCTGTACGTGGGCGCCACCCACCGCTAGCTCCAGTGTTGTAAAAGGCACAGCTAGCCGGCCATCGCTAGCATCCCAAGCAAACTTTGCGCCATGTATCCATGCATGCATCGCATCGATGCATATATGCTCACATCAACAGTGGCAATTAATTATCCATCCAATTATTTTGCATACGAGATACATGCATGTTTCACGAGAGATCGAGAGGGGGACAAGAAACTTAGTTCAGACGGAACCCTTTGGGGGGTGAGGTGGCTCACGCACGCTATTGTTTTAAAACCGGGAATAACACGTACATCATGATTGATCTCTGCACTACACACAGGCCAAAATACAACTGGTATATATGACTACTTGATTTTTGTCAGCCGCTTGATGACTGATGGCCACGACCTTGTTTCTTGTTGAGAAAAAAAAAAGAACAATTGAAGCATCGCCCTAATACTAGCTACGAGTTGTCTCAGTCGCTAACGAACAGATGTTAGGATAGTAATGGACAGGTTTTAGGCACGTCCCTATTCCATAATCCTGCCAAACGTTCCCATAATCCTTTCGTATCTTAGGTAGTATTTTGTTCATTGAACCATATGTTCTATACCGGATGGTTCAAAAAATAAGAACGTTTATATGTTTGGTTGAAGGGATGGAACCAATTCATTCCAGATGAGACGGTTCAACTTTATAGAATATTCTTTGGAGATGTTGTATCAAATCATTCCGAAAAATTAGCTAAACCACACGGTACAGGCTTGTCCATGCGTGGCTCGCGTGCGCTGGTGGGAGGAGGATTGGATTTTAATCTTAATCAGAGTTTAAGATTTAATTATTTAACTATGATCTAAATCAACTCTTCCTTGGCCATTGAATTTTAATTATTTAGTAAAAATTTACAGAATAGTAGTGGAGAAAAGGATTACATAAATAAATAGAGAATAAAATTATAAAGCCAAAATAACTTGGTTCAACTCATTTAGAGTTCGTAAATATTTTCTATGAGTTTTCATGGTTAAAAGCATTTTCTAGTGTGAAAATAATTCGGTTAAGGACCCATTTCCAAAAACTATATAATACTCAAAAATCTCCTTACAATAACGCCGATCGGACGGTCCGAACGACTTGGGCCTGGCCCAAAATAGAATAACTTAAAAAATACATAACTAATTCAAAGTAACTCCAAATGGAATAATTTTTTCACCTAAATTCATATAAACTCATCATCTAGCTACCGTAGAAAATTCATGAATTTTTTAGTAATTTGATTTTTTTGATTTTTCAAAAATGCCCTTAAAATTCAAAGTATTCCAAATGGAATAATTCTTTTACCAAAATTTATCTAAAATCATCATCTAGCTACTGTAGAAAATTTATGTATTTTTTAGCACTTTGAATTTTCAGGTTTTTCAAAAATACACTAAAAATTCAAAGTGCTCAAAATAGAACCTCATTCATCGAACCAAACATCATTTTGAACCATCCAGGATCATCCTATCCCACCAACCAAACAAAATCATGTATCATTCTATCCTACCAAGCAAACACTATACTTGTATCATCTCATCCAGGATTATCCTATCCATCATGTATCATTCCATCCCATTCACCCTGGTTCACCCAACCAAACGTAACCTTACTCACCCTAGGCATAGTAATGGTCAGTGCTCACGTATCCCAATTTGTCATGTTTCCCTAGGCGGATAGTGAAACAGTAGGGAACGTTTATTGTTCCCTTGGGTTTGCTGTCATCACCTTGGGATCCTTAAGAGCATGTACAATGATTTGTTTCTTAACTTGTTACTAAGATAAAAAAGAGTATTCAATTTAATAAAAAGAAACAATATTTTTAATAGATTGTTTCTTGAGCTTGTATCTAAGACTTTAATTGCTACAAGTATGTTTGGAGACAGTGGGACTCACAAAACGAGTTTTTAGGTAACAAGCAAGTCTCCAACAGAGTATTTTGTTGTTTCTTGTGTCTTGTGATCAACATTTTGTTTGTTTCTTCATCTAGTAACAAGCTCGCATTCTCTCATCACCATCTCTTCTCCACATCACCTAAATACTAATGTGTCAATCCCTTAGTAACAAAACTTGGACTATTGTAGATGCTCTAATATCCTAGCAGTTTTTCAAAAGGGATTCGAGGATTTACTCTTTGATGTCAGGTTTCACGGACATGTGGGTCTTGAGGGCCCCTCGATGTTGGTGAGACATCAAGATATAAATCCTCCAATACATACATTCATAGCTACATATCCTGACTAATTTCTTCTATAAAACGGTAGGGACGATTTTACACGCTCAGGGAAACTATGGAATTCTAGCAGTGGAGCACACACGTACCATCTGGTACGCACCATGATAGGACCCATGCTAGATACCTATGCTAGCTGACGATAGATAAAGAAACGTATGTATGTACGCTTTACATGTACAACGAGTTCATATTATGACACGTGTACAAAGCTACTTGACTTAAACTGAGAGTGCGTACATATGTGTACATTGGATTTAACGAGACAAAACGACTTTAGATCTTGTGTCCGTGCACCCCATAGCTTTACATGCATCCGCTCCTGCATACGAATTACGAAACCGTATCCGGGGAATCAATAACTAATCGAGCGTCGAAGAAAACCCAAAACAAAGCAAAGTGGGTTGATCGGCCCATACCTAGAACCCATCAAAGATCTCCCGAAATCTCCATTGTTCCTACTAAAAAATACTGAAAAGAAAGCGGCTCCATCGATGGATGGATTGCTTCAGGAGCATGAAAAGAGACGGGGCACGCAGGCAGCGCACAGTGCTCCATCCGGGAGGCAGGTTGCCTCGCACAGGGTAGGGTAGGGTAGGGCTGGTTTGGAATCCTCGTTTCCGCGTTACCATTGCATGCCGGACACGGGGGGTGGGGTCCCTCGCCATGCCGCGCGGTTCGCTCCGATCGATGCCATCGCGAGCCGAGCCAAGGCAAGCCTCTCTTTCCGAAAGGACGAAAGAAAGAGAGAAAAAAGAAAAGCGAGGGTAAGGAGGAGGATCTGGAAGCCTGTCAGGTGGCCGGCGGTGATGGCTCAAGTGTCGCCCAGGTGACACGGACATGCATGTGGTGCTGCGAAGCGGGGAGCCAGCGGCCGTGTGGCGCATGTGAAGACAATATATTCGTTCATTATGTTTTGGAAAGCACGTTAGCATCCAGTTAATACATGTCAATCTTTTTGTGACCGGAGATGGTGACGGTCACGGCGCACCTGGCGCTCACGACGGAGACGGCCACGGCCATGGCGCATCTGGTGTTCGTGATGGTGACGGCGTTATGACTCAAATCGAGCGAGGCGATGATGTCAGGAGTGTAGCTGGTCATGAGCCAAACATCGGGCTGGCCCAACTTCTTTTAACCAAAAGTTAAAATTTTTTGTTTTTCAAAGAATTTTATATGATATCTTGACTGGGCCTCTGGCGAAGCCTAAGGCTCAGCTCTGCCTCTGCCGATGTCGGTCATGTCTCGCCATCGTGAGGAACGCGCGACGGCAGAGAGTGAGCAGCTTCGTGCGGCCACCATGGGTATTGTCAAGAATGTCTAAACACCCGTATGCAAGATGAACAGTGACCCAATCTAATATCAGTACTTACGAATTAATCTACAAGATTAATCTAATAGCAAACTATCTGGGTGATTGTTTTAAACCATAACGAGATTTCTTCAACTTGCAAGTATAATTCTCTTTTCTTAGAAAGATAGAACTTTTCGGTTGTTCAATATAAATGTCTTTCTCTAATTCCCCATTTAAGAATATAGTTTTCACGTCCAATTGTTAGCTTATGATCATGCATAGTCACTATATTGAGTAAAATACGAATAAAACTATACTTCACAACTTAAAAAAAAGACATATGTAAAATCAATACCTGGAATTTAGATGTATCCTTTAGCAACGAGTATTGCATTATACCTAACCTCTTCAATTGGTGAAATACATTCTTTCTTCTTGAAGATCTATTTACAGCGAATAGCCTTCTTATCAATTGACAACTTGATCAGCTCTCAAGTGTCATTCTTCTTAAGAGATTGCATCTCATCATGCATGACAGTCATGCATCTCTCTGAATCACTAGAAGAGATAGCCTCTGAATAAGTGAAAAGTTATGCAGTACCTTCAATTTCTTCTGCCACATTCAAAACATAAGCAACAACATCAACTTCTACAATCAATTTTTTAGAGTTTGAATATTCCTTTTAGATCTGTCGGCTGCAATGGAACATTGTGGTGGTTAAAAGACAACAGGAACATCATATATGTTTTTGTTTTCAGCTTTTGTTGTAAATTATGAATCAATAACATACTCCACCTATATGCTTGATTGCTACAGCTTCTCATCTAGAACATTTATAGATTGTTTATCATGCAACATAGCAAATTCATCAAAAGTAATACTTCTGCTAATAACTATTTTTCTAGTTTTAGGATTCCACATTTTATATCCTTTCACACCAGATTTATAACTAAGAAAAATGCACATAGAGACTCTATGCTCTAATTTATCATTGTTAATATGAGCATAAGCAAAACAACCAAATATTTTCAAATTTGAATAATCTGTTAGAAAACTAGACCATACCTCAATTGGTGTCTTCTAATCAATTGTCGGGTTGGGTAACCGATTAATCAAATAATAAACAGTGAACGTGTCTTTAGCCTAATAACCCTTAGATAAGTTGGAGTTACATACAACGTATCTTCTCCATAATGGTTATGTTCATGGGTTCGGTCATACTATTTTGTTGAGGAGTACTTGGCACGTGTAATGTTTCACAATGGACTCGATCGCAAAAACTTCAAATTCTCTAGAACGAACTCCAAGCCACTATCAATAAGTTGCTTCTTGATATACTTGCCAATTTGCTTTTTAATCATAATCTTCCACACCTTTAATGTCTTGAGCACACCTGATTTGTACTTCACCAAATATGGCAAAACTCTTATTGAATAATCATCAATGATGATCAACATGCAGCCACATCTCCAATAGTCAAAATGCGTAATTCTCCCACAAATTAGAGTGAACATAATCTAATATGCCTTTTTAGAATGAATTATTGTGCGGACTTCATCCACTTTGCTTGAACTTGTTGATGCTTTGACTATCAAAGAGTCATTTTTTTGTATTACTCATCATGCCAAATTCACTCGTATACCTCAAACACACATGTCAAAGATTGATTTTACCAGAAATCGATGATTTACCTGAGACAACGATAACAGGGAATTTCCGCGAGCTACCGGGGAGCAGGACCATTGCTATGCCTGATCGAGGGCTGTGAAGGGGACCGCATCATCCGACCCGGCGTACGTTGGTAGTGGCCGAGTTGTACGTACGTGGGCGCAAGAGTACACCATATGTACTGTGTGTACGTGAGCGCCACCGACGGCTAGCTCTACTGTTGTAAAAGGCACAGCACAGCACAGCTAGCCAGCCATCGCTAGCATCCCAAGCAAACTTTACACCATGCATGCATTGCATCGCATGGATGCATATCTGGCCACATCAACAGTGGCATTTAGAGGAACGAGCGTAGTTCAGTTGGTGAGAGCAGAGTGGTTCCCTCTCACCTGTCGCGCTCACCAATTTATTTGAGATTGATTCTTGAGTAGGAATAGTACATATATATGTGGATACGTTTGGTGATTAAAACATGTGTCTGTGTTTCGTGAGGTGTAGGCCTCCACTCTAGATTAGATATGTGCTAAAGACGTACCTACGTGTGTGTGAACGTGCGTGTGTACCTGTGTTCCGTGAGGTGTAGGTCTCCGTTCTAAATTAGATGTGTGCTAAGAACACACCTATGTATGTGGACGTGTGTATGGTGTGTATGCGTGAGTAAGTTTGCGCAGTGTACTAAAAAGACCAATGCCATTTAATTATCCATCCAATTATTTTGCATACGTGATACATGCATGGACCGACGAGAGATCGAGAGGGGGGACAAGAAACTTAATTCAGAGGGGCGGGGACAGAGCAAAAAAAAAAGGGAAAAAAGAGAGAGGAGAAACCAGGCCAGCCAGAGGCAAAGGCGCCGGCGATCGAGCTGGTCCAACGCGTCGCATGCGGCCGTGCGGCTCGCCAGCTTCCCCTGTTCCTTCCTCCAGTAGACCAGTACACGGTACTGAACGCGATGAGCATTGCACGTCACTAAAGCGATAGTCGGTGCGTGCATGCACCGGTCGGTTGCACTTATTTATCGCCGCGCGCGGCGACGCTTACACGTACGGCTACTCCTCCCAGCAGAGTCCCACCTCACGGGCCATGCACGTCGGCTCGTGAGTCATGGCCCGCCCGGACCGGAATGGTTTAGTTTAGATTCGTTAAGAAACCTTATTTGGTGGACACAATACTAAATTGCTCTAGTTGGTTAATTTTGTCTATAAAGATGACTCATGATTGTAAAGAGAAGGAGATGATAAATGAAAAGAGCTCTACCTTTCTCTCACTTACATGTGTTCATCTTGTGTTCGTGTAATTGTACTCGTGATTGATCTACGTCAGCGCGACGACGATTACCGAATTTCAACAAGATTAACTGGACTGGAGGGTGGGTTACCTCATGCATGCATGGGTTGCAGTCGGAGCCTCCACGCCACCGTTGCATGCGGGACACGGGGGATCCGTTCCGTTGGGTGCCCTGCTCGCGACGGAACCCTTTGGGGGGTGAGGTGGCTCACGCACGCCATTGTTTTAAAATCGGAAATAACACGTACAACATGATTGATCTCTGCACTATACGACAGGACAAAATACAACCGATATATTTGACTACTTGATTTTGGTTAGCGGCTTGATGACTGATGGCCACGACCTTGTTTCTTGTTGAGAAAAAAGAACAAACTGAAGCATCGCCCTAATACCAGCTAGTAGTTGTTTTGGTCGCTAACGAACAGATGTTAGGATAGTAATGGACAGGTTGTTTTTTGGCACGTCCATAATCCTTTCATATCTTCCTCACCCTCGATCGTTGTCTAGAAATCGAATATGATATGGCGCTTAAAAAACTCCAGATTTGGGGATTGGTGCGCCGCCCAAATTTTCTTTGGATTTCTCGGGTGGGAACTCAAAATATCCCTTTGGTTCGAGCTAGAACACTAGGGGGACCTTGCCAGGTCAGTGCTCACGTATCTTGATCAATCTCTCAGGTTTTCCCTAGGTGGATGGTGAAACGGTAGGGAACGTTTATTGTTCCCTTGCGTTTGCTGTCGTCACCCTGAGGTCCCGTTTGGTTCGAGGTTAAGAGGTGGATTAGAGGTTTAATTTGTCAAATACCCTTGGTTAGGGAATGTTAACATGATCAAAGCCTTTTAATCCTTCTGATCTAGGATTAAGTTAACCCACCACAACTATTTCTCCTAAATTCTGTTTTTCTATTGCGAACCCATCTAATTTAGCCAAACACAACATTTAGGTTAAGGTAACCTAGCTGGGCTAAGGTTACCTAACTCGGTTATTTTAACCCCAAACTGAACGCAGTCTATGGATCCTTAATATCCATGGGTTTCTGCAAAACGGTACGGAACGATTTTACACGCTAGGGAAATGGAGTTCTAGCAGTATGCACCATGCTAGCTGACGACAGATAAACAAAGGTACGTATGTACGCTTTACATGTACGGCGAGTTCATAGTAGCTGGAGGACGTCACATACGAAACCGTATCCGGGAATCAATAACTAATCGAGCGTCGAAGAAAGCCCAAAGGAAATCAAAGCAGGTCGATCGGCCCATACCTGGAACCCATCAAACTATCAAAGAGCTCGCCGAAATCTCCATTATTCCTACTAAAAAGACTGAAAAGAAAGTGGCTCCATCGATGTGGATTGCTTCACGACAAAGGTGTAATTGGTGCGGATAAGGACATATATTACTTATTCTGTATTATATTTTATATTTTTTTTATAGAGTCGGGGTCAAATACGGGTAGTGTCAGATGCTAATTTTTCCACCTCGTATTCTCTCAGTGAGTCTTCTGTTGGTCGATCAGACAGAAACTATCCGCTTCTTTTGCACCTTACACAGGACATTAGACAGTAGGAGTACAATCAGAGCGACAAAGAGAGACTAATCACTGAGATGTGAAGGAAACACACTCAATATCCTCTGTCTACTTAGATGCAGCAACCCACATATCTATTATCTTGCTTCTAACTGAAGTCATAACATGTTTTTCTCGTACCATCTGATATACAAACACATACAGACAAATTTCACTCGTCTTGTATCCTGTTTAATATTTTTTTTTCTTATAATCAAAGTCAAACATAAATAATATCGGATACTCCATTTTCCATCCCTAAAATCACTTCGCGGGCTTTCGGTGCGAGAATTATCGGTTGCGTCTCCACCGCTACTCCAGGAGCATGAAAAGACAAAAGAGACGGGCTCGCACAGGGTAGGGTTGGTTTGGAATCCTCGTTTCGGCGTCATCACTGCATGCCGGACACGGGGGTGGGGTCCCTCGCCATGCCGCGCGGTTCGCTCCGATCGATGCCATCGCGAGCCGAGCCAAGGCAAGCTTCTCTTTCCGAAAGGACGAAAGAAAGAGAGAAAAAAGAAAAGCGAGGGTAAGGAGGAGGATCTGGAAGCCTGTCAGGTGGCCGGCGGTGATGGCTCAAGTGTCGCCCAGGTGACACGGACATGCATGTGGTGCTGCGAAGCGGGGAGCGCCCGTGTGTCGCATGTGAAGCTAATATATTCATTCAATATGTTTTGGAAGGCACGTTAGCATTCATTCATTACAGTGTGCTTTCTAACACATGACTTGTCCGGTTGACATGACATCTGGGCAAGTCATTTTGGACCCCGTGACATGTCCGTGTTAGACCCCGTGACATGTCGTGCACGAAAGCCTTAATTAGGATATATGTAGATGCGATAACTAACCACAGCTCTTCTTGAAAGATTACTCCACGCTGCTTATTTAGCTCCACTTCCCCCTCAGCGTACGTAATCGCTACATATCATAGGTCGAACTGTTGAAGCAATCAAACCCGTCACTGGGAAGGAGGCTACCGGCTCACTTGGTTAGTACTACGCGTGATAGGCTAGTCAATTTGAATTTGAATAATTCATTTTTAATTACTTTTTGTGTGTTACAAAACCAAATTATGTCAAAAGACTAAATTGCTCTTAGAAGGGTTCAACCCCTTTAAGCTATAAATATGAGAACCCTCCATGAACAAGAACAGACAGATAAATAAAGATCTTGAATCCTTCTCTTTATCGTGTATGTTTTAGGTGTTCATTAAGTGATTGGATTGATTGTCTTCTGACTACTATATTGATTATTTAACACGTTATCAGCACGGATTTTTCTTCCGGCTAATCGGTATGTCGTTCGGGATCCCTCTTTTTCCGATCCCTATTTTTGCTATTAGATTAATCTAATAGATTAATTTGTATGAACCTGATTAGATATGTTAATTGCTAATTAGAGTTAAATGGCTATATTAATATTTATCGCTAGAACGACCGGCACAGTGCTGCTCACTCGCCGCCGTCACCGCGTTCCTCGCGATGGCAAGGTGAGACCCATATCGGACGTCCATGACACTAAGTGCCTCGCTCGGTTTGAGTTGTATCGCCATCGTCGTCCGTGCGCCAAATGCGTCACCACGCCGACGGCCGGTCCGCGCCGGTGGCCGAACCGCCGAGCTCATGCTGTGCTGCCATCGTACAGCACCAATGCCCATCCACTGCCGCCTCGCCTGTCCACACTAGCGTTTTAAACCCGCCACTGTGGCGCCGGTAGCGGTTTTATTGGGAGGCATGGGTGACAAGGTGAGAGGAGTGGTGGACCTTAAACAGCATGTTCCTCGTATACACACATGTGTATAGTAACTAGTAGCGTGTCCGTGGGTTGCAACGGAACCTCAAAAGAGAGTAATACATATCAACAGATGAGATCCTAAGCTGCATAATAAATATTATTTTTCTTTCACACATATATAAACATAAATATTAACTCCGCCTGTTGCATTACCTACTACTACTCGGAACTTAAAATTTTGAGCTCATAGATTATTTACATTTAGAAGTTGAAGTTGGTGCCAACTTTCCTCTCCGACGTGCTGCCCATTTCCAGTCATTGCTGGGCCGAGGCGGTGGCGGCGTCGCTGTGGTAAGGAAGGAGGAGGCAGCGATGCTTGCTCAGCTAGCGCAGAGCAGGAGGCGATGACGGCGCAGGGAGAATTAGGATGAAGAGGATACGGTGCGGTGAAATCGAGACAGCAGCATGGCAAGGGAAGGGCATCTTCGTCGTCTACCTCTTCCTCATGCGTTGTCGCTGCCTCCTCCCCCCCGCCGCCGCTTCTCCTCTAAGGCACCGTCTTCCCTCTCCTCCCGGTGCCTTCTTCCGTCCCCAACACCGTCTTGCCTCCCAGCTACCTCCTCCCGTCGCCGGTGTTACCTCCTCGCGCCACCTCTTTCTACGCTGTCGGATCCTCTCATCTTCGTGCAAGCCGCCGTTGCAACCCGCGAACTAAGTGTCCGAGGAGAGTGAGATCTCTGAGGTATGAAGCGAATGCTGAACAGGCGCAGGTGGCAACTCACAGCACGAGAATGGAAGGAATGGGACGGCAACGAATTTCGGTGTGTGCATGTGAAGAAGAAGATAAGGAATTTAGAAAAGGTGGGAGATGCCAACCGCGCGCACGAGAGAAAGAACATCGTTTCGCTGCGCTAAGGTGAACTCTTCCTTTTATTAGTTAAGATAAGCGCAACAACTGTTGGGCAGGAGACGCGGATCATTGTTAATTGCCTCTTGATCGCAGCATGCATGTGTTACCTGCACAACGCCACCGGGATCCTTCTAGAAGAGCCTACCCCTTATCCAATTAGCATCTAGCCCCCTCGATCTTAGTTTGGACGGTCTACATCTAACAAGTAGTTCGTATGATAAGTACGAGGGAACATGCCAATTACCTTAACCTCTCCACCCACGCGGGTTCAATTCCTAGGGCTGCTTGGGTGTTTATCTTGAAGCCCCTGGCTAATTTACGAAAAAAAAATATATGATAAGTATGATGAGAAAAAAAATACACGATTTTCCTACTACAAATCCACATTTTCTTTCCAAACGCACGCGCGCGTTAGTGTCGACGATGGAGCAAGCTAAGTGGGCAAGCCAGTTAGCCGCAGTTGGCCGTAGCCATCCACATCCGTCCAAGGTCTCTCAATGCGGGCGCAAACGGCACCGGTGCTGGTCACCATCCAACCCTCTGCCACCTCTGCAAGAAACACTGCTACAACGATAGCTCAGTCTCTTTCCCTCTCGCGCACACACATGTTTGACATGTGTGCGTTCGAGGCGCGGCCCCATTTCCGTCCACCAACACCGAATCTATCGCGAGCAGCGATAGATTTTTGACGAGTCAATCGCCGGTGCGCGTTTCCGGCGAACTACTGGTGCGTGCCACATGTTCATATCCATTCGCCAAGATGCGAACGATCCCCCAAAGCCATTGCTGTATCTGAAACACAAAGATTTTTCAGCAAGAAGAGTAAAGGAGTCATTCTTCAGAATTTGAAGCGAAGCGGTAGGTTCCGAAATGGACTGAAACGGCATTTGTTCGCGGCCGTTCGGCGGAATGGGCCGAAACGGAGCCGGGGAAAAAACCGCAAAAAGGCCGGCGGAATGGCCGAAACGGTAACAATGAGCGCGCGCGCGCGCGCGGCCTCGCTTCACGCTGTCGGTTTGTTCGGCTTCACTTTTCCTTTTCACAGACGCACGCAGACGCAGCAACCGTCCTCTGCGTATTGAACGCCAGGGCCATTTATTTCCTTTGTCGCATTTCCGTTTATCTCCCTGCCTTTTGTAACAGAAGGCTCACAAGGAAGCAAGGAAACGGGCGGAAATTTCGACGTCACATTTGACAACTTGACGAACGGATTTGCCTCCGGACAAACACCCAGTAAAACAAAAAATAAATCGCCAAGTACCAGACTTGCTTTACCTTTACCTCAGCGACCTTGTACAGAGGGTTGGGAAAAAAACCAAGGGAAAAGAACGGCAGAACCATGTACAGAGGGTTGGGAAAAGACCAAGGGAAAAGCACGGCAGAAAACCGGCTAAGTAGCAATAAATTAACGGGAGAAAGGACGCGGCGGCCGGTCACGGCGCCGGAGCGGCAACGGCGGCGTCGCCTGCGGCGGCATTGGGGTTGGCGTTGGCGGCGTCGAGCCACCGGTCCATGGGCGTGCACTCGGCCTTGTGCGCCATCTTCCAGTGCAGCGCCTGGCACGCGCGCGAGCAGTAGTTCACCACGCCGCACACCGAGCACCGCCGGAACTCGTGACGCCGCGTCTCCGGACGGCCGCACAGCGCGTGCGAGCACAGGCGCAGGCCCCCGCCGGCGCCATCGTCCTCTGCTGATGCCGCGCTCCCTGCGCCGGCGGCGCAGGCCAGCGGCCGCGACGCGAACCACTCGACCAGGAACCGGTTGGCCGCGTGCGCCTCGCCGGCCGCGGTGGCGGCGCGGCACCCGAAGTCGCTGAGCAGGCACGAGTGCCGCCGCGAGGCCTTGCCGTTGTCGGCGACGCGGAGCAGCGAGGCCGAGGCGGTGATCGCGGCGGCGAGCTCGCGGGCGTTGGCCTGGATGAGGAGGCGGCGCCCGTCGAGCACGGAGCGGCGCACGCCGTAGCCGTCCTGCAGGCAGTGCCCGAGCTCGCGGAGCGCGTCGACGTGGCCGAGCGACGCCGCGCGCGCGCACAGCGCCGCGCCCGCGCGGAGATCGCGGTCGTCCTTGTTGCCGCCGCTGCCGTTGAACTGGATGACGGCCAGCGAGTAGAGCGCCTCCCGGTGGCCGCCCACCGCTGCCGCCGCCATCAGCGCCGCTCCCGACCCCCGGCTCCCCAGGCAGTAGAACCGGATCTGCGCCGCACGAAAGACGATCGAAAGCTCGATCAGCACGATCGCCAAAGCACAACGCAAAGAAGAGAACACGATTGGTTCTTGCGCCAATCTTGCTGTTCTTACCATGCCAAGAAGGTAGCGAGCGTCCAAGTTGCCGGCGTCCGCGCAGCGCTGCAAGAACCGGTGCGCGGCGTCCGACCATCCATTGGCCCGCACGGCGAGGCACCGCGGCGACGCCCTCGCGAGCACCACCCTGCTCTGCGCCAGCTCCCTGAATCTCTTGCATCTGCACGCACAAACCAAAACAACACCCCGTAAGAACCCCATCCCGGCAGCGATTTCATGGCTCTTGCAACAACCGTAAGAAAACCGCAGTTAACGGGCACGTACGTAAGGATGACGCCGGCGAGGTCGGCCGGCGACCCAGCGGACGCGGCCACGTCAGCCAGGATAGACACCACCAGATCATCAGGCAGCTCCTCGAACATGTCGCCAACGCCAGCACACCCCGCCGGGGCGCCGCCCACCGCCGCAGGCGATCCCTCAGCCGCCGTCCTCCGTCTCTTCCGCCGGTGCATCTCCGGCCCCTCGGCCGCTGCTGCCACGTGGCAGGACGAGTAGCACGCTCCACGCCTCGTCCTCATGCCGCCTCCTCGATGCGTTCTTCGTACGTTCTTGCGGCTACTTGTTGCGGTTCTTGGACGGAGAGAGAGAGAGAGGGAGGGAGGGAGGTGTGTTGTCCGTAATGGCAAGAATGGGAGACGATGAGAGTTATATATAGGAGCAGAAGAAGAGGCTTATAAGAGTGCGTGGCCGCAAGAGGAGAGAGGTTGAGACGCCCTCCGTTCCATTGCAACGGGGTGGTGGTGCGGTCAACAGGGACGCTGACCGGAAGGAGGGGTTGCTTGAGGGGGAGCACGCTTGGATGCAAAGCCTCGCCCTTTCTTGATACTCTCACCCCCTCTCTCTCCTCCTCAGCTTTTCTCCACTTCTCTCCTCCTCAGCCTTTCTCCACTTCTCTCTCCTCAGCTTTTGCTGGATTTTTACCCTTTTTTCTTAATCTTCTTGTTTTTCTGATTTTGAGAGAGAGAGAGAGGGAGAGTGGTGGGGTAGGGCAACTCATGATTGTGGTTAGTGTGTGTATCTTTGACAGCCTTCGCTTGGGTTGTTTGTTTGCTTGATTTGTTGCTGGTTTTGTTTGTCACTAGGGAGGGAGGGGCCAGGGGCCTTGTTTCTTTTTGTACTCACGGTTTGGTAACATTCGTAGGGTTGGTGCCATGGATTTCTTAGTTTAGGTGAATGGCATGGCAATCAGGCAACGTCGGGGGTGTTGCGATGATTTGTGAATCGGGGTTGGCACAACAAGCTTGCTTCGTATCTTGCCACCAATTCAAGTTTTTGGCTAGCTAATTTGGTGTTGTCCCCATAAAGTCTATCAGCGGTGGGTTTGGTCTCAAGGGAATGGTTGCTTCCTTACATTAAAAATGGTGGGATTTAAACCACCGTGCTTACTCCGTGAGCACATTGCTTTCGGAGAAGATTTGCTGGAGACATCCCACGTACATGTGTGTGAACTGTTTGCGTATTGTTTCTTGAAAATGCCGCTTTTGAGAGAGTAAATGCATAAGGCTGCTCCCAATGCTCCACTTTGGCAAGTTTTTTAAAGCTACGTAGACAAAAATCTGATGTGGCACTACAATTAAAGAAGCGAGAGAGCAGATTGATATCTTATTTAGATATCACTCATACACAGTTTACTAGGTAGAAATAGTAGTAAATACTCTATATCAAAGGTCTAAGATACAACACTTTAAGATACTATGCATTAGGAAGATGGTATCTAAATGTCTTTCATGCAATAAGAAACTGCAGTAAGAAACCACCCACTGGGAGCAGCCTGAGTTGTGTGATTTGGCTACTCAAAAGGTAACCATTTATTGAGAGACTGCAAAGATCAATGTTAAACGGAAAATGTGCTGGACCTATGTTATTGTTTCGCAATTACCTTGTTTTAAATTCCTTTATATTGAGTATTAAATCCTTGCCTTCTATACGAAATAAGTAAACAGAACAGTTACTCCAACCACGTGATAATTTCTTGCAAGACCTTTGGATAGCAGTCTTGCTTGAACAATGCACATCAATTATATATATATTGGGAACGCTATGGAGTCTTGCTTGAACAATGCACATCAATTATATATATATTGGGAACGCTATGGATCGGGCGTACGATGCAAACCATAGCATCAGACGCATTTGGTTTCCACTTACACAATCACACAACAAACATCTTTCAGACTTCCACTCATCCTTATCCTCATCCAACGTGAGCTCCATTCATTTTGCTATCTCCTTCCGAGTCATGCTACACAGATCACCGCCCTCAGAGGCACCAACAAACTCTGATTGGAGTGGCTTGCCTCTCACTGACCCACCATGGATCGTGCTCATGCTTCCGTGCGTTCCTCTCTATGCGGCATCGGCGTGGGCGGCAAACTCTCCCAACCTCGATTGGGTGCACGAGGCAGTGATGGAGCTCCTCGGCAAGGTCTCTCGAGCTCTTGACAAGGTGTGTGGCGGAGCTCCACGACGCAGGGCCTAGGTAGCAAGGCCTCTCAAGCTCAAGGGGCAGAAGGTGATGGTTGAGCTCCACGATGGGGCGACAAGGCCTTTTGAGCTCAATTGTGGACCAACCTCGCCTAGATCTGAGCCCACCAGTGACGAGATGGTGGTGCAACCGAGCCACCTCTTCCTCCTCCAAGCTCATTACCAAAATGTTGCAACTTGTAAGTCCGTTGTTGTAGCAGTTAAATCCGAATGTTGCAATACCATACACTCAAACGTTGCAGGTGTCCTAATGATTTTTTTTCATTGTTGCAATAATGTTTTGTTTTTTTGTTGCAATTAGATCTTGGATTTGTTGCATCAATGGTTTTCGTTTGTTGCAATTTTTTGTTTCTATTTTTCGGTTTGTTACACCGAGAGCTCGCTGGCGTCAGGCTCCTCACCGCTGCCATCAAGCACTCGAGCGGGAGCCAAATGTAGCGATCGTCGGTGAAGCCACACTCGCTGGCCGTCTTCTCCTCTGCGGGAGCTACAACTCATGCTTACTCGTTGTCCCCAGCAACGGTGACCCCACAAACAACAAACTCATTAGTGGCCCGATCGAGGTCGGGGGGGGGGGGGGGCAATGAGGATGTGGTGTCGGGCCACTAGATCTGGTTGACGATGAGGTGGCACTGTGGGCTGGCCACCTCCTCCTCCTACTCCGAGCCAATCTAAAATATTGGCATTAGTAAGTCGAGTTGTTGCAGTGGTTATTTTCGAATGTTACAACACCCTCTCCAAAATGTTGGGGCTAATTTAGTGGTTTTTCATTTTTGTTGTAACAATATTTTAATTTTGCTACAACAGATTCTTATATTTGCTGCCACAATTGTTCTCATTTGTTGCATAATTTTTAGTTGGTGTTTGTGTTTGTTGTATTGGAGTGGGATTTTTGTTGCAACCATGACACTGATTGTTATTTATGAAATTTTGTTGCACCAAATCGAGAATTTTTGTTGCAGTCCATCTAAATGAGATCTGATGGTTAGGGAAGATCTGACGGCTGAGAGAAGCGTAAGATGGGAATGCTCCAATCGCACATCCGGACCCTAGTCACTCCCCTATGTTTTATTAAGCAAATAGCCTTTCCACGCATGCATTAGCTATTTCTATTAAGCATTCGGGAGAACTTGCTTATTCACATGGCAAGAAGCATGTATTACGAGCTAGACCTAAGAAACCGGCACTACAAAATGGAGAAAAACAATTAAGGGGCAAGAAAAACGTGGTCAAGGACTAATTAGCACTAATTTATTACCAGATGGGTATGGCTTGCCTTTTTTACATTGGCAGTCAGTCTTCTCAAGGGAAGAAAAAAGCCCAACCTTGCAAGAAAAGAAAACGAAAGAGATGGAAGGAAAGGTAAATTCGTGGATTGGAAGATGGCACTGGAAAAACTTGCGGTGAAGCGAGGAGTTGGCAGCTACGTTTGCGAGGGCAGGAGGCTCTTGGATTTCGAGGACGCGATTAAGATCGGTAAATAATGGCACTAATAACTGACAATTAACCGCCTTGGACCAGACAGACTAGCAGGGATTAACGGCCGTAATCGACCATACTAGTAATGGATTGGTCCAGTAGCGTAGCTTGATCAAAGATCAGCAGGAGATCACCTGTAAAGATGAAATATCAATATTGAAAAACTAAGCTTTGAACCAACAAGTTGATAGACTGGAGAGAACAAAACTAATAATTTTTAGCGTAATATATAGTATAAGCTACTAACTTATTAACTATACTTATATAGAGATGAGGTCTGAGCCACGCTCCGCCCCTGGATTGGTCAAAGAAAGCTTTCTTACCGCGCCTTGTTCCGCTCCCTTCCGTGATCTTTCCCTTGCTTCCTCAGGTTTTACGCTACCCCTTTTCACTCTCCATGCGTCCATTTATTAACGGGTTTAAAAGAACGTGTCTGCGTGTGTTCAGATAGGTCAGTGCGGCAGTGTGCATGTTCAAGTTGGCAGCAATGTGGTGGGTCAAGACGGATAAAAAGTGCTATTATCCTAGATACAGAGGAGCTTAGGGTTTCGTCGAGTTTAAATTTAGATCTGTTTTGTTGGAAGGATTACTAAATTTGCTGCTTACTTATGCGGAAAACAAATTTTCGAAAGTAGGCAACAATGTACCTGACTTAATAGTATATCAGACTTTGTTTTCTGGATCTAGATCCTCTGGTTTTTTTTTTTGAGGAGGTGAACAGTAAGCCATAGTGAATTGTACTAACCACGTGATTTTGCACTGCATCGATTTGCACTGCAGCAGAAAAGCTGTAGCAATTGATCTAGACCTTCGATTTTCGATCGGACGATGGAGATCGCTTCCAATGCTAATGCACTGTAGATCATCTGCATTGCCTACTTCAATGCGGATGATCATTTTCCCTGTTTTCTCGTTTACAAGCTTATTGTGCCTTTACCTACGATCAATGAGGAGTATACTCCTCTTGTTCGAAAAAAATACAAGTGATTATTATTGTACCTTTCCCTACATATGATCAATGAAGAGTAAACTCCTCAAATTACAAATGATTATTTACAAAACGAGCATCCAACACAAAACCCTCGGTAGCATACCACAAAAAAACTGAGCCATTAATCGGCCTCAGGAGACATCCCATCGCGAAGGCACACAATAACTATTCAGCTAACAAAATACCAAAATAGCGTGAGTAAACAGTGTTAAACCAGCATTGTGCATGGATTTCTATAGATAATAACTAAATTAAATGTGATTCTTTTACTCTGAAATTCTAGATGGACAGGGATGTTTCCACACATATTATCACGGCAACTTTCTCATCATTTCTTCGTACTTCACGCTCGATCGATCAGGCCATGCTAGGGCTGAATGAATCCCCCCTGCCAAATTTACCGGAAAAGGAACTCAAAGATTGTTTCTTGGCTGCCCTGCATACTGCGGCCGGAACACATCGATGTCCTCTTTTATCTTTTCTAGAACTGTCTGAGGCAATCATCCCATCTATTTGTTTGTTAAAAAGTAAACGAACTGGCCTACCCGGCCGGCAGGCCGGCCATATGTTCGTATGATAGCAAAAGTGTTCAAATCATATATCTGCACTTTATTGTTGTGAATAGGAATGGACGCATTTTTGTTCTGATTACAAAGAAGATGCACACACTTGGCTATATATATTACTTCGTTAAAGTCGTAATGTCACAGGTCTGATGGACCGTCTAATTCATAATCAATACATCGATGAAGTCCGCCAATGTTTCAATCCCTTCCGGTCTCGCTCGCCTATATATACTACTTTGTTTTCTTGCTTGACAAAATTAAGTTCTTATTTTCTGACAAGAGAGCACGCCGGCCTTCGGTTTCGTAGAAACTAAGAAGCGATAAGACTATAATAGTACTGTATTATATTACAGAAGTTCAATCACAACGACGCATGTTAATTTAAATCCGATGACCCTGAAAACATCACATTCGTTTGAGATATTTTCAGAACGATTGCTTAGCATATGATCGATCTTCAGCAAAAGGGAACTTACTTAAGCTAGCTAGCTTACAAACAAGCATTGAGAATATTTACAGGTCGTAAATGAAAAGGGTCTATTTACTAACCATCAAGTAGATTACAGGTTGTATTATACAAATATGTACTTTTTGACTGTTGGATTATTTACTCTCAGATTCATGTTCGCCTTCCGGTCTCAATCATCACACTCTGGCTTGCTCCGCCGCCACCTTGTTCATATCCAACCAGTTTGATGCTCAGCGAAATTATAAAAAAAAAAAAAAAAAACTAAAGCAAGATAAATTCAGACTATTTTTATAATCCAATTGAATACGTCAGTAACTAATCAAACCAAACTGAACTAATCAACCCACAGTATCACTGAAATTGTACAAGGTTCCAAATCAAGAAACCTCCCCAAGCATGAGAAGTAAATTAGAATTGAAAACTCCTGGCTGAGCTCACATCGATGGTTGATAGTGTTAGAGTATATTGGGATATCTCTAGATATGGTAGTTTAGGATTGATTGTAATCCCAAATACCTGCCTTATCTCTAGAAGAGGTTTCTTGCCCTTCAAGCATTGTACTCTATATAATCCGCCCTTGAGGCTCAGTAATATAACAATCCACATTAAACCAACTCTATTCTTCTACATGGTATCAGAGCCGGCGTCGTTCCTAAGTCGTTGCCTCCACAGCTTTCGCCTCGCTGCCCCTGGGAGATGCTTCGATCTCTATGATCTCTCCCGGGGGCTGCGCAACCCGTAGTTTAGAGTTTGTGTCGCCGACCATCCGATCGTTTTTCAATTAGATTTTTTTTCTCCGATCATTTTCAGATCGGCATTTTTTTCTTTGGTTTTTCGATCAGAGATCGGTTTGTGTCGCCCACCACCCGTCGATCTCACGCGCCTCTACTTCGACATCGGCGTCGACTCCACCAGCCATCTCTGACCGTGCGGCATAGTCGGGCTGGCGGCGCTCCAGGGGACGCCCTCACGCGTCGCTGCCCCGTCACTCCGTCCACGACGCTCCACGTCGGTTCGTCGTCGCCACCACCAATGGGACGCCTCCACCACGACCGCCTCGCGCACCCTCGATCTGATCAGCCGATCGCGCGCGATTCCTCCCGGCTCCCGTGATGTTCGTCCACCGAGGCTGCCGCTGCATCACCTCCTCGGGCTACAGTGTCGCCTCCCGTGGTCATCGCCACCCCGACCACGGCTACCTCGACATCGGCACAAAGGGTTACCATCTCCATGAGCAACTCGTCGGTTTCTCCAGTCATAGCGTTTGCGACGTTGCAGCGTCACGACGCTCCCATCGCGATCTGCGGGGATGTCGACCGTCGGTTTTACCTTTGCTTCTTCTCGATCGACCATCCGCGACGCTCTTGCTGTCCGCGACGCTACCGCTACGACTGCGGGGGATGTTAGAGTATATTGGAATATCTCCAAATATGGTAATTTAGGATTGATTGTAATCCCAGATACATGCCTTATCTCTAGGAGAGGCTTCTTATCCTCCAAACATTGTACTCTATATAATCCGCCCTCGAGACTCAGTAATATAACAATCCACATTAAACCAATTCTACTTTTTTACAGATAGACATTTCTCAGATTTGGGCCCACAACAACGGGTTCGGATTGGAAAGTACTGATATATATATATATATATATATATATATATATATATATATATATATATATATGCATGGTGCAGTATATATGTGCTTTCATATCAAATATTCCACACAACAGACTCCCAAGTCCTAACCTACTTTTAAAAACATGTTAGAAAAAACACAACAACAATTGTTAATGTACACACTCGCCCTACTTTTACACTTCAGTTTTAGTACAGTACACAAGCTACACTATACGTTTAGTAATTAGTATAGTCTCAAATCGAACATAGAAATACATAATTTTAATCACATAATTAAGAATCTAGCCAGCTGAAATGGCTTAGATTGGCATGAAATTTGAGAAGGACAATCAATGTATTAATGGCAACACAGGAAGTTGCTGGTGATCGCAACAATATAGTGTTAGGCGAAAGGGGCATCAACAACCGCAGTTGTCGTGACGACTTTGCTTCAATGCTGCGAAACGCCAAGAGCCGCGATCGAATGATGCAGCCTAAATAATTAGAGTACGCCATAATTATCGTAGTTCATTATGCTAAGTTATCATTCTCTAATAGTGACGATGGATTCAGATGTCGATTGGCCGTACGTTGTACTTGCACCGATCGACAAAAAAATAATGGTACCAGCTTGTACTACTTCTCTCTCAAATTTAATGGCTTCAGGTGTAGGAATAGTGTCAGAATTCACGAGTTAAAACAAAATCATTGGTCTTTTATGCAGTAATTTTACAACTTTGATTTCCATCAGGATGAACTAGGTTTATGGACTTCAATTAGTAGACTAAGTATTCTAATTGAAAATTTCAGGAAAAGATCCCAAAATAAAAAAAGGCACTCAGGCGGACGACTTGAAACTTTCTCCTGATCTGTCAAACTGAGTCTGCCTTAAAATATTGATATGCCAAGGCGATAACCATTGCACTGTTTCTTTTAAGCATGTTGATTTACAGATAACAAATTGCTTTGACTTGGGTCATCACTTGAGCCTGCAGGAGACCAATTCAATTCAATTCTACTGTTGAAAAGATTGGTAGGCTTCTTTGCTTCAAGAGGGGACAAGTGTGTGTGTATCCATCCAGCATCGACCCCCCCAGCTAGCTAACCCATGCACTTAATTATCTTCTTTTAATAAAGTTCCCAAGTTCCCAGTGGAGTGCATTGTTGGCTGCTTAATTAGCCAGGGAGGCTTAGCTTAGCCTCATCAGTTAGTTGAGCAAAGGGCATGCATCTTGTGGCAAATGGGCATTATTATGTTCGATCTCCATTAGAATAATATCTTGCTAAGATCATGTTCCTTTCCATGCATATATATATCCCCCCACTTTGCTTAGCTTTACCAAGACTACATATGCCTTAGGTACGTAGCCAGTAGCCTCCTCTTGAATAGTAACATATCAAGTAGTTTGTCCAGACATGAAAGATCTCACTTGCACAACACTTTGTAGTGGCTGACATCCACAATTGCAAGCCATTCCATTGATTATATATTCTCATTCCAGCTGAGAACCTTCTAACAGTAATATTCTACGAGCCGCCCAATCGAGCCTAGCTAGGTTTGGGGAATTTGCAACTAGCCAACTAGGAATATTGTGTAATTGTGTGTGATATATGGATCAGGAGCTAACTAGCCATGCATGCATGGGAATGTCAATCTGTTCTCACTAGAGTTTCAAAGATACCTGTGCTAACCAGCTGTTTACCGCTGATATGCATGTAACCAGAAGTTCAGGCCGTTTCTTGCTTTTGAAAACCAGCATATTGGGGGGAAAAAACTTTAGCTAGGAAATTTAATTTATTAGCATGACAGCTACTTTGAATCTTGAAAGTTTCAGCAATGTTAGTGAAGTAAGTTTCGTATTGATTCTCTCTTTCTTTTTTCTTTGCAAGAGTACCAAAACCTCTTCCCCAAAATAAATTAATCGAACCGTCTCCAACGATGTGACCCAGTCCTTGCAGTGCCTGTCTCTTCGGCTAAACACCAGAGTTCGATCACCACCGATCGCGGTTCCGATACGATTTTCCGGGATTTGAAACCACTGATACGACAGTGGGTTGCCAACCTCAATATATATGACTGTACTAGCTAATTGCTCCGTACTGCAAAATCACAAACAAAAGATTAACTATACTTTGCTTATATATATGTCAAGCAGCACCAAGAAAGAATGGGCTCCATTTCAACCCAGCTACGCATATGCATAAAGCATGGCTAATCATCATCAATGAGTACCGCACATATGCATGTACGTGAACATGAGAGAGGGCAGGCATATGTAGCAAACACGGCCGGCCGGCCCCGTTCGACGACGGACGCCAATTCCGCAAGCAACCTGCCGTGTCGTACGCTGCCACTTTAGCAGGGTCCCATGTAAACGAAGCCAAAGAAACCAGCAACGGCAAGGAAGGAACGAAGCTGATGATGCTAGGGTTCGGTACCCGTACTCCTCCTGCAGCAAAATTTTCCTCGACCAACACATGCCGTACAATCCATCAGCTAATCGGTGATGTTCTGCCACGTCTAACGCACACAAACAGGCTTAAGTTTGTTTGTTAGTTAGGTACATGATTAGTATAGTACTTTTTAAAAAATAAGAAACAGACACGAGGACCACCTATTATATTAATAAAGGAAAGAGCTGTTACGGGCTGAAGTAGTCTAATACAAAAGAGATTTAATTACACATTATAAACTGCTCTAATCTCTTAGCCTCAGCTAGCTAGTTTTCAAGTTTTACCGCCGTCCTTTATCTTTGACACCAGTTCCATAGGGTTAGTGAACACGCTCTTCAAGATTCTGACGTTGTGTTCCTTCCGGACCTCGCAAGGAGGTAAAGATGACACCGTTGCCGTTGTTCTCCTTGGGGTACCTCCCAAACCGTTCATTTTAGACCATCAGTCCGTCATGTTGCAACTACAAGGCTAGTTGGAAGGTTTGAGGGAGGCACACGAGAGCCATTACGCTATTTCATTCCACACTCATAGAGTACCTTAATTTTGAGTGCGAGCACACATGATTATTTGAGCCACTCGCGGGGTACCTAATTTGGTACGAACACGTATGATTATTTGAGCCGTACTGTATATGAAGCTAGGACGCACTCAATGCATGCTAGCTATATCTAATTCAGCTTAGCTTAGATAGTTTTTTTTAATAATTAATATTTTATTTTGAAATACAGTAATATACCAATTTTTTTATTTTACAGAAATAATCCTATGTCGCCTACCGTTGGGCGACTTGGGATAGTCGCTCAACCATTGGGCGTGACCCAAGTCGCCAATGGTATAGCATTTATCTGTACTAAATAAGCCACGTGGTTGAGCGACGTGGAATAGTCGCTTAACGGTGGAGTGACTAGTCCACTTGTCGCTCCACCAATGGGTGATTTAAAATAATGATATTAATTTTTAATAATCCGATGGCAATAATTGTGGGAGAATAAATAGCAATTTTTGTAGGTAATAAATTTAGAAAATTTTGTTTGTAGATTGTTAATTTTTTGGATATAAAAGGGCGGTGACAAGGTTGGTTGGTCCTTTTGTGATTTTCGCATATTCTCAAGGATACGAAATCTGTTAGACTCGCAATAACATGTTGTGACCGTCGTATAATGTAGTATTGTGGATAATTTCTGAAGAATTTTTTAAGGACGATTGAGGTAGCAATGAGTTGTATGTAGGAAGGTAAGTGATTCTTGCGAAGAGACGTGGTTACGGCGTAACGAGAAGCGAAATAGTGATGTGAACTGAAATGCAATTTCATTATAGGCTGCCTACGGTCACGGTGTGCACATAAAAAAGAAATATTGTGATGCGTAAGAGAATTCATACATGATAGAGAACTTTAGATAAAAGGGGGAACGATAACAGCATGATAGTTGATCTGACAAGGGTGTTACATGGCACGTAGGCTAACGAACCAAGAACGGTACACGCATGCCTTTAGAAAATTAAAAATACATGGGATATACAGACGAAGAGGGTCGAATACTGCGTGAAACGTAGCCATTTGCCTTTGCGGTCCAGCTCGGCGTTGTACTCCTCGCCTTGCGCCTTAGCTCTCACCGTGATAGCCCTCTTTCGCTCCTTCTCGGCCTCGTGTCGCCTAGCATGCATGCTCGCGCTCCTGCTCCTCGCGCAGCCTGTCTCGCCTCTCTTTCTCATCCTTCTCAGTCTGCAGCTCTTCGAGGCGCCTTTCAAGATCCTCGATTTCCTCCCTGGCCCAACTCTTCAGTGTCAGCAGCACCCACATGTCGTAGGGGTGGATCTTGTCGTCGATCCACTGGCTGAAGTCGCATAGGCACGACAGAGACTGCGGTGGGAAGAGAGACGTGGTTACGGCGTAACGGGAAGCAAAATAATGGTGTGCACTGAAATATAATTTCATTACCGACTGCCTATGGCTCTGCGTTTAAACCTATGGTCGGGGTAGTCCACACCTTAGTTTGGGCAACACCAATAGCGCTGCCCAATGATCCACTCGTTAGTTGATTTGATGCATTTGCAGGCGTCCTGACACCAGCAAAGGGGTGGCACCACCCCTGCGAGGGCCCTTCCGGAGGGCGTTCATCGGGCATAGGAGGGGGGGGGCTCGACCCAGAATCGTTGGGCGTACTGCGAGGTAGTCTCCTGAGATCCACGAGCTCTAGAAAAGTTTGGTATGTGTAAGGCTGCTGACTAAACGCCTTGTGGCAAGCGGTGGTCTCCTGGGGAGATACCTAGTCCTTCAAAAGCTTCTGGATTTTCTCTCATTCCTTCTCCTTATCCATGTTATCTAAGTAGTGTTGTTGGTGTGGAGTTGTTAGCCGAGTAGCGCTGTATTTATAGCGGGAGAGGACGCAGTTGTAGCGGCTCTATTGCTCGAGGCATGGATGTGTTTAGTGTTCGTGTGTCACGTCGTGCTTTGCAGTGGTCACATCGTGCTTTCTTTGAGAGGGTCACGTCCTATTTTGCATTTCTAATCTTAGTACCACTACGCACACAACAAGCAAGGTACTTACTGAAGTACAAGTTACAACATGCTAGTATTTCTAATCTTAATACCACTCGCACACAACAAAAAGCGGTCTTTGCACTTCATGTGTCCTACGTGTCGGCAGGCGCTTTGCAAGTTCTCGCAGTGCGACCTTCCTAGCGGCAGCGTCCGCAGCAGGCGCTTTGCAACATCTACCCGCCACTGAGAAGATTTCGAAGAAGGAATTTGTGAAGTGGATTGAAGCTTCTAGACAACATTGGCCGTTATGGGAGATTGGCCAAATTCCCGTCTTCCAAACGTACTTTAAGTGTGGCCTTGATTGCTTGCTCACCTTTCTCACACTCGTACTCACTTATTTTGGGGTGAAATTGGTGAATCTTGTTTCTAATTCCATCACAATGTTGAGCATGTTCGTGTACTTGTGTGAGGCTTACTTGGGAATTCCAGTGGTCTGGAGCTCTTTTAGTACTACTACAGGATGAGTCAGCAAGCTGAAATCGCAGACAGCTGCGGTCTGAAGCTCCACGACGGGAAGTCAAAGGAGTACATTCAGATGTTCACCCGGTCATCGTGGCCGGGGTGGAAGAAGAGGTTGTTCTACTGGGAGTAGACCAAGGATGATAGTCTCTCCTTCATCAGCATAGCTGCTGAGAAGAATCCTTCCTGGGATTCGACTCCCACCGTCCTCGACCAGATCGCCCCCTACATTCAAGCCATAAAAGACTTGAAGGAAGAGAGGCTTACGGGATGGCACGTGGTGAAGGATTTCATCATGCGCCGCATCAGCCCCCTAAAGAAATGAGCACATCCTATGTGGAGATACTCGGGGAATAAGGATTCGACCAGGGATTTCGAGGAGGGTAAGTAAATTTTCAACTCAGCTCTTTTTCAGTTGATTTCGGGTTCGATTGTTGAAAGTTTTATTTTCCCATACAGATCCCCCACAAGCGGAAATTGACACTCGAGTCAAACTCGTTTGCGAGAAGTCTCCAACCTCCGCCACAGAGGTTCCTCGAATCCTAGCGGTCGTATCCGCAAAGGAAAAGAAGAACGCCTAAAGGCAATCAAAGATTGATTTCATCTTTAGGGTCTCGTAGTCGTAGAAAAGCTTACAACAACTAAGCAAAATTTTCTTTTCTGATTTTTGCGGAAAGTAGGCATGGCAGACCGTCAAGACAACCAAGAGGTCGAATTGATGGTTGTCGAGAAAGAAGCGGAGGAAGTCAAAGCTCCTCCGACCAAAAGACGTTGTCTTATGAGGGTCACTGATAAGCAAGGCGTAGGCTCAAGCTCCGCTCCTGCTCCGACCGGTCCTTTTGAGAAATTCTTTGCAGACATAGTCGCTGTAGAGAAAAGTAAGGTGGTCGTAGCAATCGAAGCACTTAAGCCTAAACCCCCAAGACCAAGGTACCATTCTTCAATGACGACAAGACTTTCGTAGTTTCTGCTTCTCATGACATGGTTAAGCATTTAGAAAAGGAGAACTGGAAAAGTTTTGTGTCTTTTATGAAGGATGATGCTGCATCAGCAGAGCTCATGGTCGAGGAAAGCACTGCTCCTCAGGTGGTCAAAACAGGTTTGATCACCAGGAGGGGAAGGAAATTCAAGGAGAAGCAACTCTTGCTCTAGACCCATGACGAGGCGTGGCGTGGCGATCCTATCTCTCAACAGTATCGACGGGCGTGGTCGAAGAGAAGAAACAAAAGAAATCTTCCTTAGGGAAGGTTTTCTCTGGATTCAAGATCAAGTCCAGAAAGCGAAGGTATGTAAAAAATCAAAAGCGTAAGAACAAGATTTACCTTTCGTTTTCTACAATTTTGAAGTGTTTTCCTTTCTGTGATCTTAGCCCGACTCTTTTAGCTCCCGAGGACGCTTCTATTGAGAAGCTTGTTGTCATTTCTCCCACAATTGTAGAGACGATAGCGGAAGTGGTCGAGGGATTGACCACTGCCCCTGTGGTGGAAGAAGTTGTTGCCACTGAGGCTACTACGACCACTGAGGTGGTCATGGAGGTAGAGGTGAAGACAGCAAATGAAGTAGTGGAAGCATCTGGCCAAGGTGGTGGTGGAACCTCCGACCACTACGCTGGAAAGGAAGTCATCGCAGATATTCCCCCAAGCCCTCAAGGAGAAGCTGCCATCAGCGAAGAAGAAGAAGAAGAAGAAGAAGAGTACTTCAACTTTTTCTCTGAGATCTTTGGCCTTGCAACCATTGTGGGATCTTCCTCATTCAGGTCTCGTGACAGAGTCCCTCACCCTAAGGATATTCCTAACAGGGGGAATATTTTTGATGATGAGCGTCTTGAAAAGGTGTGGTTGGACCAAATCCAAGAGATCAATGAACTCAAAGAATCCTAGGGGGTATTATCTAGCTTTGCTTGAATGAGCATTCATATAAGCATACGATACTAAATATTTACATATTTGGGTTTTCTTGCCTCTCACTGTCTTTCTTCATGCAGAAAGCTTTGGAACAAATTGTCACTGTTGGTGAATACTACCGACAACTTATGCTGTCACGATAGCAAAAAGCAAAACTCTGCGAACATGCAGAGAGATGGTAAGTCACTGTCACATGTAGTCTTTTGAGTTTTGACTGTTTGTCCAGTTCTCATATCCACTTTAACCTTTGCAGGTTTAAGAGCGATGAAAAGACCTTGGCTAATGCACTCGACTATGAGAAAAGACCTTGGCTGATGCACTCGACTATGAGAAAGTCAAGACGCAAAAGCTAAGGACGAACAATGAAGACCTACTGAAAATGCTTCTGGAGGCAAATTCTGCAACTCACGGGTTGCAAAATGAAATAAACAGTAAGTTCTGAACTTAAGACTGCTTATATGCATGACTTTTTCTTCTTCCTCTAACTCTTTTCCCTTGACAGAAAAAGATGTCAAAATGGGTAAGCTTGAAGCTGAGGTCAAATCAAAGGCCTCGGTGGTTAATGAGCTATCCCGTTTCGGTAAACAAAAAGACCAGAAGATCAAGTTGTGGGAAGAGCAATGCGCAAAGAGTGTTGCCTCCCACAAAAATGAATTCAAGAGGCTTGATTCTCGACTAGCAGGTAAGAAAACCTTTATGTACGACTAGTTTTGTTAACTAGCTTTTGAGATATTTTTCTGACTAGTCTTACTTTGTTTGCAGAGCAAGTAGTTGAAATAAAGCAACTTCGAGAAGCTTCGACTCATCATCAAGAGGAGATGAAGTCGATGAAGATCAATCTTCAAGACAACATCTCACTTCTGAACAATGTACTCGGAGGTCTGGGTTCTAAGGAGGTCACTTCTCTTGAAGATACCACGACCGCTCATACGAATACTATAGTCAGAACATGTCAGACCAACCAAGCTGACTCGATAAGAGAGGCGGTCGAAGGTGCAGTGAGTTATGTTCTGGCAAAACTTAAAGCCCATAATCCAAATCTTAGTCTGCAACCAATCGAAGCCGACTTTGACTGCTCTGAAGCAGAAGCGGGGTGGCTGATTGAATAAATGCAGTCGGTCAGTAAGAAGGTCGCGGAGGAGATGCAAATAGGGTCTCGTTCATTAGAGTAGTTTGTAATAGGAAACTTGTAAAGACAAGCCTTTGTTTATGCATATAAAGCTTCTTTTTCTTGCAAATTATCTCATCGAGTAGTTAGTGACTCATAAGACAATGAAAAGAAAAAGAAATTGAATTTAAGACTAAGGATTGAAGTCATATGAATAACTTTGTCCTAGCCCCCGACTATTTACTTAGTTTATACAAATAAACTAAGCAAATAGTGAGTAAAGTATGTAAAATAAAGTTGTTCGACTTTGTGTTGATCGCGATTGTCGTGTACTGGTAGCAAGAATTAGGAACAAATCGAAACTAGAAAGTTCCTTCTAGTGGGTAGGACCATGTGCAGATAGGAAAGATTTCGACTAGTTGATGTTCGGTTCTCAAACCAGAGTAACCAAATTGTATAGATCAACAAACTAGATTCAATTGTCATGCACTGGTAGCAAGAGTTAGAGACAGCACGACGCTAGGAAGTTCCTTCTAGTGGGCAGGATCTCGTGCAGAGAGGAAAGACTTCGACTAGGTGGTGCACTTCCTCCGACCAGTTTAATTGAATCGAGAGTTTTTGAAGTAGTCAAACAAAATATAATTTTAAAAAGAGCTTGCTAACCAAGTCTCTTTGTGTTGGCAGCAAAAATTAGGAACAGATCGACACTAGAAAGTTCTTTCTAATGGGCAGGACCACATGCAGAGAGAAAAAACTTCGACTAGGTGATGTTACCCTCCTTCGGCCAGTATAAAGAAAACCAAGTGTATAAAAAATGATCGAAAATAGAAGTGTTGCTCAAAATAAAAAATTATAGGAAGCATAAACTTTATTGAGAGAGTAAGAAATTACAAATAAAATTTGCGTAATTGATCGATAATCCAGGCGTTTGAAAGGACCCAGCCATCTTTCATTGCAAGTCATACCAAACCTGGTCGTGTAACTTCGACCACAGTGTAAGGACCTTCCCACTTAAAGAAAAGTTTATTCCGATTATACTGGGATTGAATCTTTTTCAATATCAAGTCACCTACAGCAAGGCTGCGAGGCTGGACCTTATGATTGTAGCTTTTGCGTAGGACTCGTTGATAGACTGCTGAATGGATTAAGCCTTGGTTCCTCTTCTCTTCGAGCAAGTTGATGTCATCCGCTGGAAGTTGTTTTTGATTAGAGTCGTTGAAAATTTTGACCCTTGTCGACCGAACCTTTAGTTCTGGTGAAAGTATAGCTTCAGCCCCAAAAACTAGAAAAAATGGTGTTTCACATTGCGGACTAGCGATCGTGCGAACCGACCATATCTTGAGGAAAATTCTTACACCCAAGCCCCCGAGCGCTTTACAAGCTGGTCAAAAACTCGAGTTTTGATTCCCTGCATAATTTGGCCATTTGCTCTTTTGACTGCCCCATTGCTTTGTGGATGGGCGTGAGGCATAACACAATTTGGTACCCAACTTGCATAAATTTCTTGAAACTTTTCACTAGCAAATTGTTTACCATTGTCTATAATTATTCAACTTGGAACACCAAATCGAGTGATCACGCTTCTCATCATGAACCTTTTAGCTATACTTTTGTTATCCTATTCACAGTTGACTTCAATCCATTTGGTGCATGTCAATAGCCACAAAGAGGAACTCAAAGCCCCTAGTGCTTTTGAGAACGACCCTTGGATATCAAGACCCTAGGTACAAAAGGCCAAGATAGAGTATAGTTTATAATACCTGAGTTGGTTGGTGTATTTAACTACTATGAAACGGCATTATACACACTTTTTTAACCAACTCCTTTGCATCATGAAGGGCGGTTGGCTAGTAGAAACCTTGTCGAAAGGCTTTTCCGACCAGCATTCTGTAAGAAGCATGAGTTCCACAGAAGCCTCCAGGTATATCACGAAGGCAACTTAATCCTTCTCTCCACGGTATGCATCGCATGAGAACCCCTTGAGTACCTCGTTTATAGAGGACTTCTCCGACCAAAGTATACATTTTGGTCTTGCAGGATAGATGGTCTGCCTCGAGATCATCATCAGGTATTGCACCCTTCTGAAGATACTCGTAGATGGGACTCATCCAGATATCATCGTATTCTAGCAAAACTATCTCAATAAGAGATATCTCTGGTGTTTCGACTAGAGACGGCTTCTAGAGCTGTTCCAAAAAGACTTCTTTTGGTACTTGTTAATAGGAAGAAGCCATTCGAGCTAACTGGTCTGCGAGGAAATTATCCTTTCGATGGATATATTGTACCTCAAAATTGAAAAAGTGCTTTTCAAACTTTTGTACTTCCGATAAGTACCGAGACATGGCCGAACTAGAGCACTGGTACTCTTTTTCAACTTGATTCACGACAATAGTCCTTCGTATTCTGCCACATTATTAGTGGCAAGGAAGTTTAATTGAATGGCATACTTTAAGATATCTCTTGTAGGAGATGCTAGGACCACCCCAACCCTTGAGCTACTTAGCGTAAGTGACCTGTCAAAGTACATCATCCACGCTTGGGAGGCTATCTGGGATCTGAATCGTTCGAGATTTGTTCATTCGACGACAAAATCTGCCAAGATCTAGGATTTAATGGTTGTTCGAGACACGAAATAGAGATCAAACTCCCCAAGTTCAACCGATCATTTTGCCATATGCCCCTCTGCTTCCCTGTTCTGGAGGACCACTCCTAAGGGAAACTCAGATGACACAATTATCTTGTTGGCCTGAAAATAACACCTCAGTTTCCTCGAAGACATGAGAGGGCATATAAAAGTTTTTGAACCTGAGGGTATCACTCCTTAGGTCCATGTAAAACTTCACTAACATAGTAAACTGGTCGTTGGACGTGTTCACGTTCTGCGACCAGTACCGCGCTCACTGCCTGTGGCATAGCAGCTAGATATATTAGGAGTGTCTCTTCTAGTTTCGAAGAAACCAGAACAGGAGCACTCATAAGATATCTCTTGACATCCTCAAAGGCATTGTTTGCCTCCTTTGACCACTCGAAACCATCGTGTTTCCTTATAAGTTTGAAAAAAGGAAGTCCTTTTTCTCCCAGTCGTGCCATGAAACGACTTAAAGCCGCCATGCATTCTGTGAGTTTTTGGACTTCTTTCTTCATGGTCGGAGGGCGCATTTGCTCAATGGCCTTTATCTTCTCAGGGTTTGCTTAGATTCCTCGTGTAGAGACATGAAATGGTCTGAGATTCAAATGGTGTTTTCTGAGGTTGTCGGAAGTTTCCCGCAGGTCTGAGATATGATCAAGTTGCTTGATGCTCTTTAAGACTAGATCGTCAACATAGGCTTCCAAATTGCAGCCTAGTTGAACAGAGAAGGTCGTTTGCATCAAGTTTTGAAAAGAAGCGCCGATATTTTTTAGACCAAATGGCATTTTGATAGCAAAATACTCCAAAAGGAGTAATAAATGCGATCTTTTCTTCATCATCTAAACACATATTAATTTGATGATAATTAGAATATGCATCAAGAAGACTTAATGTCTCACAACCAGTAGTAGAATCAACCAACTGATCAATACGAGGTAGAGACAAATCATCTTTTGGACAAGCTTTATTGAGATCAGTAAAGTCTACACACATACGCCACTTACCATTAGACTTTCTAAACATTACAGGGTTAGCCAACCACTATGGGTGGTCGACTTCTCTTATAAAGCTTGCTTGAAGTAATTTGTCCAATTCTGATCTAATAGCCTCTCGTCGATCAGGTGCAAATCTCTGTAATTTTTGTTTTACGGGTTTCTTGTCAGGCCGAAGAGCTAGTTTGTGCTCGATCACCTCCCTAGGGACTCTGGGCATGTCAATTGCTTGCCACGCAAAGACATTTGCGTTAGCTCAGAGGAAGGTGATGAGGGCGCGTTCCTATTTAGGGTCAGAAGCGTCCCCAATACGAACAGTCTTTGAAGGCTCCTCTGGATTCAAGGGAACTTCCTTGACTTCATCGTTCGGCTTCAGTGCAGCTTTAGGCTTCGGCTGCTTGATCGAAGGCTGACTTTTTCTTGCTTCTCGAGTTGGTATCTGGCCAACCCCCTCGAGGGATCTGTAGTCGCATGTAAGCACCATCTTTTTATCATAGTGGACCGTGATCACTCCTTTGGGACCTAGCATCTTAAGACATTGATAACCATAATGAACAGCCATTAGGGATCATGCCAGAGTTAGTCGTCTAAGTATGGCATTGTATGCCGTGTCGAAATCGACCACAACAAAAGAGACTTTCTCTGTCCTAAAATTGCTTGGAGAACCAAATGTGACAGGGAGAGAAACTTGGCCAATTGGTTTGGCCAAAGACCCTAATACGATCCCATGGAATGAGTATCACACAGGTTTTTATCCTGGTCCGAGGTACTTGCATCTCGTCTAGAGCAATCATGAATAAGATATTCAATGAACTGCCACCATCAACCAACACTCGATTGACTCGATAGTTGTTGATGGTGGGCTCAAACTGACCAGCGGCCGGTTGAGTTAAAGGGATTGAATAATCACCCTTCTCGAAAGAGATGGTGACTTTCGACCATTTCAGCAATTTATTGACAAGAGGAGGGCCAATGGGTTTTACCTCACGCTCGACAGCTTTAAGCTGTCACTTTGACTCGTATGCCAAAGATCCCCATAGATGTGGTCGATGGTGTGCTTCAGATCTTGGAACGCCATCTCCTCACCATCATCTGACTACTTCCGACCACTTGTTTGTCCTACCTCCTCGAGTGTAGGAAGAGGTCCTTTGCTGGAGTAGTAGTCCTCGAGTTTTCGTTGGAAAACTTGGCAATTGCGAAGATTATGTCCTTCTTTTTTATGGAAAGGACACCACCTTAGCTTGTCATTCTTCCGTTCGGGATGTTTGCCTTTGCCCCGATCGAAGTACGGTTTGGAGCCTCAAGGCTCCTTATTGCTTATGGCCATGACTTCCTTGGAACTATTGGCTTGAGGCTTTTGGCTTTTGTTCTTGTTCTTGGATTTTTTTGGCCTTTTTCTCCTTCTTTTTGTTGCTTTCGCCTGCTTCTTAAGGATTTTTATCGTCTCGTTCGATGGTCTTGTTCCACTCAACTACTTCAGCAGTAGTCGCATATCGATCGGCCATCTCGAAGAGCTCAGTGACAGTAGCAAGAGAATTTAAAGCGATATCCTCTGTAATCCTTCTACTGCGGGCTCCCTGCTTGAAAGCTTTGATAACAGAAGAATCAGAAACTTTAGGTGTGGAATTACAAACTTGACTAAAACATCTAATGAATTGATGTAAGGTCTCGTGGTCATTCCGTCTCATCTTGTGCAGGTCGTCCTCCTTCCCAGGACAATTATACCTGCCTTGGAAACTTGCCAGTAGTAGGTCGTAGAGATGTTGCCATGAATAGATCGACTCTTGTGGTTGATTTAATAGCCACGATCGAGCAGATCCTTCGAGCACAGTACGAAGGTAATTTACCATCACGTGCTCTCCTCCTTCTGCTGCTTGAACAATGGTCGTGTAGATCTGAAGGAACTCGATGGGATTCTGTGACCCGTCAAATTTCTCCATGTTCACTAGTCGAAACCGCGGTGGCCAGCGAACAGCTCAGAGATCAAGAAAGAACGCCTAACATACGGTAATAACATCATGATGCCTCCTTTGCAGAAAAGAAGGGTTGATATTGTCGGGTGATCGCACTCGACGATACCCCGCGGTTGGTGGACCCGACCTGTGATAAGTCTCAATCCTACGAGGGTAATACTCCTCGTATTCCATCTTATGTTGGAGATTCCTTGGCTAGAGTAGTGAACGATCACCTCCCCTGAGAGCTTGTCAATTATCAGGTGTCCAAAGAACTCTTCTCCGACTGGAGTTATGGTTCAGGGAGCGATGCGACTTGTTATTGTGCCGGTCTCCATGAGGTGAGTTTTTGAACGACTGGTGTTCGACGGAGTCATCCCAGTTCGACTTCCAGAATGGTGTTAATGAGGTTGCTCGAGCCTAGTCATCGTTCTCCGAAGCCTTCGTGTGATCTCTTCAGCTAAGAGGTCGTAACCTGGTGCTTGCCCAAGCTCTTGAGTTGAGTTTTCGAGCAGGTCATTTATACGCTGAAGTTATTGGGCTTCGGTTGAGCGATATTGAACGCGCCTAGGTAAATTCTCTAGATTGCAATTGTTCTCCACGGATCGTCTCAGGATTTTCCACATCTGAAGTTGCTTGAGCTCACCTTAATGGAGAGTAATCATTTCTAGGATTTCTCCCGTGCTCATCAGAGTGTTGACCTTGTCCATGGTTGGAGACCTCCTCGCCATCACTATGAGAGCTCGCAGTGTGTGATTGGCGGGGAGCATCCTCAGTCCTTCTTTTGGGAGGGCGATCAGGATCTGACGAGAGGGCCAAGATCTCCTGGGTATGACCTCCACTTGCGCCTGAGCCCTCCTAGCTCGAGGAATAGTCGAATAACACCGCCTCATGACTTAGAGCAAACCCCTCCTGGAAGGGGAATTCTGGGTTATAACCGTCTTCGATTGGAGGTGAGCCATGCGAAGGTATGGTCGAATCCGCAGGATGAGCGGAATCGTCCACATCCTCTGCAGGGGCAACCAAAGTGTGACGACTACTAGATGTTGATGAAGCCCTGGAATAATGGATTCCAGGACTTGCTGCACCAGGTCAGATGACCGCAAATAGACTCTAACACTTGGAGGAGGATCCCTTGCTATGTTCTGAGTCTGCCTTAGTGCAGTCCTGGTTGTTGTCAGATAGACTCTTGCCCTTTGGGGAATCTGGTCATTCATTTGGGCATAATGTTGGGGGGGGAGGGGGGATAAGGATCCTTCCTCAACTTCGGCTGTGGTACGGTCTCCAGGATCTGATGAAGGATCTCTCGAGGTAGCTTTGCCATCAGATCAAATGATCCCCTGCTCGGCATCGTAGCAGACATCCATGTCGAGGTTTGCATAGTCGGCGAGATCGAATCAGTTCTTATCATTCCATTCTCCTGCCATGGAAGCACCAGAGTTGAAAAACTAAAAGAACTTATCGACAAGGAATCACCGGAAAACTCCCCACGGTCGACACCAACTGTCAGTGATTAAAAACCAATCTTACGTATGATTGTTTGTTTCGGGGGGTTTCCTACGATTGGAACTATACAGAGAGTGATATAAGAATTTTTATACAGGTTCAAGCCTTCTCTAGAGAGAATAACAACCCTACTCCTGTTGCTGTATTGAGTGCTGATTACAATCAAGAGGAAGACTAAAGCCTAATGTCTTGTGCTCCAAATTGTCGTCCCTTCTGCCTTCTGACTTCAGCGTTTATATAATGCACGAAGAGGTGGCAGTTCCTCTAAGCCAAGAGGCGTCTCAACATTCCAAATGATGAACTATTTGAGGGAAGTTATTGTCATAGGGACAACACCCCCACATCGCTAGGCGGTTATTATCGAAGGCAAAGAAAAGAGCGTGCAGTTGTTCCTGAGGATAACTACACACATTAACTGTTCGTTGTGTTAAACACAGTGTATGAGACTCCTTCATCGATTAGGCCCACAGGCCAGCAAGTCTTATCAATTATAGGGTTGTCAAAGCCAGGCTGGTCGAAGCTAAGCTAGTCTAGAAGATCTTATGACTACAGGGTAGTTGTAGAAAGACTTACGACTATACCATGGTTGTAGAAAGACTTACGACCATGGGGTGGTCGTAGAAAGGCTTACGACCAAATAGCTTGGTTTCTCTCTTATGAGCATTAAGGAGTATACCTAAGACCAATACGATGATATTAATATCTAATAAGAATTACAGATAAATAATCAGCTCCAAAGGCTTTTAGAGGGAAAGAGGTCTATGATATGGTTAAGGATATCGATGTTGTGCTTTGAATGGGATGTAAATTGAGAACCCGTGTGAGAACCCGCGTAATTAGCTAATCTTTTTTTTCCAGTAATCGGTAATTAGCGATAGTTAATCCCGTCTTAGCGGTAAGTTAGCGAGAGTGTTGCGATCATCGTTAAGCCTTTAATTGTCGTGTTTCGTTTAGTGAGCGCGTATCATTACATTCATCGATTACGCAGACATCAATCATAATTAGATTGCACCTTCCATTTGCATTAGATAATTAAGTCAATTGTAAGTATTGCCATAGAAGTGTATCATCATCTCATATCATCTAGTGCTATTTAAATAGTTACATCTTAGATTGGTTTACAAAGCAATAAAAAGAGTACATCTGCATTGTATATCGTGAGCCCTCCTTGTATCCTTGTTCTTGATCGCGACCCATCAAACCCGATGTCTTCCTTGTCATCCAAGAAACACTGCACGCATACCACTCTCACTTGATGTTGTTAGACGAAGCAAGCCACAATATTATTAAAGTAAAGATTGCCGTCAGTCTCCCGAAGTGCAGTAGAAATACCCGAAGCGACCTAAGTGGTCGGTCCCTTGATCGTCAAGATACCGAGACCAACCGGAGTTAGTCGGCCTCTTGATCGTCAAGATATCCATACCACCCGAGGTCATTCGCTTTGTCATACAGTGGGCCTCATCATCCGACAATATTAGAACCAATACCCACATTTTACCAACCTACCTCGGCCAAATATCCGAAAACCGATCCAAAGCCCACTTTTGGACCCAAGGTCCTCAAGCCACAATAGCATAAGCATCCTTTGGACTGAAGGTCCATCAGCATTCCCAACAATGATGAACGAGAAAGCCAGGGAGATAAGAGCAGCCTAGAAAATATCACGCACAGGCAAAAGGGGCAACCGAAGCCATCCCCCCTGCCCAAGCACTACAGCCAGCTCCCCCTCAAACCACAGGCTGGATATATCCAAAGGAGCAGCGATTCATTCCTCCTGCATAAGACCCCCTCCACCGCATTCACAAGCACAAGCCAGCCGAAATATCAATCACAGGAGAGCACACGCACAGGCAGAAGATAAGGCCGAAAGCAAGCCAAGCAAAGGGGAGAGAAGGCACTTCCTCCCCAGCCAGCAACCAGCCCTCCCCTCAGACCGAAGGCGACCAGGAGCCAGAAAGCAAGGAGCAAGGAGCCAAGCGGCGGACGGCGACCAAGCCACCACCAGGCATCAAGGCAGCCCGGAGGAGAAGAGCACCAGCTTGAAGCCAGTGCTACCTTTCTCTTCCCCAATCTCCTCAAACCCACAAGAGGTGATACTAGCATACCCCAGATCATTCTGCTATACACCTTTAGCATCACAGATCTCATGCATCACTTAGGTCTCAGCATTTCTAGCAGCAAAGCACCTAAAGCTAGAGCTCTCAGAACACCAAGAATTCATCTTAGAGCACATTCAAACCTAACCCTCAGTTCGTCACCTCACAGTAGTAGCATTATTCAAACTTTTGCCCATACAACTTTAAGCCCTCAGTTCATCACATGATGGCATCACGAGCAAAAGTCGGGAGTAGAGAAAAGGGGGTAATACTTCAGTGCTAACCACAACCGAGCCACCAGTAGCACCTGCATTCGAGTACATCCATCATGCATCAACCTTGCAACATCAGTAACATCAAAGAATAACAAAGTGTAACTAGAGAAAGAAAGGGAAGGGGGAACGGCCATGGAGGTTTAGGCGGCTGCGGGCTAGCGGCGGCCGGAGGCCAAGCCGCGGGGCCGCGCCAGAGAAGGGGGCTAGGAGGAAGAGGCGAGGGCCAAGCGCTAGGGGCCGAACCGAGCCGGGCCAAGAGCACGCAGGGAGGGGCACGGGAAAGAAGAGGTGGCGGCGCCGGGAGGAGCAGCCGGAGTTGGGGCCGAGCCACGCTGGAGTCGGTGGTGGCGCGCTTTCGGGACCAGGCCGAGCCCTAGGGAGCAGCATCTTGGGCGCAGGAGGGGTCGGGCCGGAGGTGCTAGGAGGTAGAAGATTTGGGGGAGAAGAAAATGAGGAGAAGGGGCTGGGGCTTCTTGTGGAGGAGAGGAGATGAGAGAGAGAGAGAGAGAGAGAGAGAGAGAGAGAGAGAGAAGGGAGTGGGGTTAAAGAAATAGGAATTATGAGTTTGTGTAAATAAAAATTGATAGATTTAATAAAATGCAAGTAAGAGTTCATTTTCCGTGCGTAAGCTTGAGTTTTGACTACTGCAACCCTAGTACCGGTAGACTAGGTTAATTAACTTGGGGAGTGTTAACTTAGTGAGGACCGAAAAATATTGCTAAATTAAATTGCACTAACTTATGTACTCTTAATATCATCCAAAAATCAACTAAGTATTTACGTATTATTATCTCGCTCTGTCGCGTCATTGCAGCAGACGATCCCACGCCGACAGGAGTAGTTAATGTGGAGTTCTTCGCCGACGACCTTTTCTACAGTTCTGAAGGCAAGCGATTTTCTTGATCATAAACATAGTTATATTAAATATAAACGTATACTGCTTTACTCTCTCTATATATATTGCATCAAAATTGTTTTCTCAAAACTTAAATCAGTAATTAAGATGAAGATGATTAAGATGGTTAGGAAAGAGATGAGAATTATTAGGTTGGTAAAAGGGGGCCCTGGCAGGAAAAAGCGACGACGATGATGATGAGGTAAGAGGTGGGCCCCTTTTTACATATGGTTAAAATATAAGGACCAACAAAACTCTTACTCGGATTTGAGGCCGTAAATTCAATGCCAACCATTTTCCCGTTTCGACGGGCAGAAAATGCTACATTGTTACGTAATTACGATCTCCACAACGGGACACGTTTGGAGTGTTTTGGCACGGAAGAGAGCCGCCCCAAGGTGGAGTGTTGAGCACGGACGATAGCCGCCTCAACCAACATTTACTGGAACTCGGTGTATGATAAGGTCGGCAGCGTGATTAAATCAGCACCGACGGAAAGTAATTGGGTGGAGACTTAATCACGTAACCTGGAAAACGTTATGTCTTCTGGACTCGGAGTCGCATCAAAGGAAATGCGATGGACCTAGCTCATAAAGAGCTCAGAATAGCTATGGGTAAAGTGGTACAAGCCTGCGCAGTGCTATATCAAATCATGAATTCATGCCAGTCTCCTCATTGGAGTCTACGGGAACTGCTAGGGGTCTTTCTTCTCTCCGAGTGACTAGTAGCCTTTTCAGAATAAAATTTTGCCACCTAATGTTTTAATGGGTTATTTTCAGAAAAGAGATGAGCTAGAAAATGAAGAAAGAACAGAGATGAGTCATACAGTGCATTTTGCTATTAATGCTTGCTGAGTACATTCATTTGTACTCAACCTTGCTAGTATTCTCCTTTGTAGATCCTAGTCCGGCTGGGAACTATCCCGCGTGGGACGAAGGACTTGCAGGTACCGACAAAACCGTACGAGGCGAGAGCGTTGACTATGAGGACCAGGGTGAGATGGGCAGCCGACTCGGCGCTGGGGACGAATTGAAGATCGATGGATCAAGAAAGGCAGCGAAGGAACTTAGTAAATCACTATGTAAGAACCTTAGCCTTGCGTGGCTAACTGGAATAGAAAGTACAATTTCTATTTTATTATTCTGCTATGTTAACTCTGGTAAAGGCTTACTATTCGTTGGAGCAGTGTTCTACTGAGCAAACGAATAGTAATCCGTATGCCTAAGTGTGATTACCCCTGGGGTAATGACACGGGCGTCGCGGTATATCGAGCAATAAGATCGGGCCACGCTAATAAAATAGAAACTGTAGCAAGAACTTAGATGTGCTTTTCTTGCTCACTATATGGCACTAAGTATTCTATTAACCCTTATCTCAACGTCAATTTTTACTTCTAGTCTCCTTTCAAAATTAGTATGTTAAAAAGCTTACCTCTTCTTATAGGTGACATTCCTACTAACGTGGAACCATTCCGTCGCAGAAGGTTGAGATTCAGTCTTCCGTTCGAGAGAGTGCGAGGGAAGCGTGTGCTTCGTCGTAAGATTCGTGTTGTTAGTTCCTGCTAAATGATTTGTCAGGCTAGCAATTAGACATAGGATAGATGCTTTGAAGGCTATAGGGGAAGGGGTATCAATATAAGGTCATAAGTTTTCATGCCGGGGTTAGAGGCATGGAATAGAACTCTAGCGTGGACCTGTTATTCCAATCTCGGGATAAGTATGGGCCATACCCGTTAGCTTCTTACCTTTTCATCTATACCACCAGAATGACCCGTTAGCATCTTGAAGTAATCGAGAACTACTTAAGGGAAGTAAAGAATGGCTGACGGTGTAAAATGATGGCTTATCCCACTTCTGCACTTCAATTTCCCGAATGAGTGGTCCGTGGCACTCCGAGCGTGTAGCTCTGGCGTACTCAGGAGCGAAATCTTGGCGTGCTCGGGAATGAACCACGAGCGGTCCCAAACACGTGGTTTGGGTGGACTCGAGCTAGCTCTCGGCGTCACGAGACGTGGATCCGAGGTAGGTAGGTTCGCACTCGAGGCAAGCTCGGCGGTCCAGCTGTGGATCAGGCGGTCTTGAAGCAGGATCTCAAGCGTGGTGAGCATGAAAACTTCGGCTAGAATAGGATTTGGATCTTTTTGCATCTCCTTGTTTCTTGGTGTTATTTGCCTCATATGTGTATGGATTAATAAAAGTCACCTGCGGTTAGCTTTCTTCTCTATCTCAAGCTATTGCTAAAGAAGATGGAAGGTCGAGGAAGCGAAGAATGTGAATTGGAATTGCGATTGGGACTCATGCCACAAGAGCGATCTCTGAAAATCCAGATGAACTTGATGAAGTCGATGCAAGGGTCAACCTCAAGCTACTACCATACCAGAAACCAACCAACTACCATCAACCACCTGCTTATAAACCTCGTCCATATATATACCGCAACAACCACCGTCAACATATGGATCACCTCAACAGCGACCCTTTAACCCACCTTTTTAGACCTCACAAGCCCAGCAGCAACCCCCACCAAGATATGAACCGCCTGGGCCAAGAATTTTCAACCCATTCTTCCATAAACCCACAGCCCAATAGCAGTTTGTTGCTATAGCTCGTGATTGTGCAAAGTATCGAAGTTTCCACCTGACAAAGGATAGCATGATTGTTGAATATCAGATTAAAGGATTACACGATTGTGTATATTGGTTTGTTAGAAACGCATCACTGTGAGATATTAGATTATAAAAATAAATTATTATCGGAGACTGGAGTAATGAATTGTTGGATATGGGATAGTAGAAATGGATAATGGTTGGATACTAGATGTTGGATCGTAACCATATATTATTATGATGGGATTATTGGATATTGGACTAACGAATGTTGAATTATGGAAATAGACGGTTGTGGATATGGGATTGATGGACATTGGATCAGTAGGAGTACATGATTATTGAGTAGTTGGATTATTATTGAGTATAGAAATGAATGTTGATTATGGGATTATATGAATATACTTACTGGATTATTGGAATTGGGAATATTGGATTATGAAGATAGATTATGGTTGAAGACTGGATTGTGGGATTATATAATTGTTGAAGTTGGATTATCAGATTCCATCATTATTGGATTATAGGAATATATCGTGATCGAATTATTAGAAATATATTATGGTTAGATTATAGAAATGCCTTTGTCGGATACTAGAATATGCTGATGTTGGATTATAGAAGTATATCTTGTTGGAGTATAGAAATAGATCTTGATTGGATTATAGAAATACGTCTTGGCAGATTTAAATGAATTTTAGTAATCATTGGAGAGTTAGAAATGAGAAATTAATCCAGTATGGATATTGATTGAAATACAGAACGGTTGGAGTGTCGTAACAATTCAAGATGTAATTTTTGGTGAATTGGTTGAATCATGATAAATGAGTAAATTTTGTGAAATTAATCGAATGATTCGGTTATGTTGGATTTATTAGATATAATTGAATAATGAAATGTGATTTGGATATATTGTTGGTAATCGTGAGAAATCCTGTATTGATAATATGATCGAGTTTAGATATTGAAGAAATAAGGAGGTTGGATTAGTATAGGAAATTATATTTGGAACTCTGGTGCTTTGGTTGGATTACCAAGAAGTGATGAAATTGGGGGAGTTAATGAAATAATAGTGCTCGATTGATTTATAGTTGTTGATGGAACTAATTGGACAACCTGATCAAGTTGGATTCATGAAATATGATTATCTGTGGAAATTGGATTTAAATGTATTATCAATAACTGTTGGAAATCTAGTATTGACAATCCGATCCGGTATAGGTAGTGAATAAGAAGTGGAGTTGGATTATTATAGTAAGTTGTGATTAGAATTCAGGTGCATTGATTAATTATACAGAATTAATAACATTAGCAGAGTTAATTGAATAGCATTGGGTGGTTAATCTACAATCATTGGTGGACTAACAGAAACAATGATGTGGTGGATCAACAAGTATAATAACCTGATTTGGAGAAGGGTGGATACACATGCACAAACCAAACAAATAAAGTTACACCCATTTCAGTTGCTAACCCATATACACACAAGCCATCAGGTGAAGCCTGCAAATTGTGACGATAGCATCAACTCAGAGTTCAACAGCATCTGGTGAAGCAGTAAGAAGAAGAACGAGGCCTCAAAGCGCACAATCTGACAGAAGTCGAAACCATCAGTCAAGAATTCAGAAGATCTATTCATAGCAACCGCGTTGGAGGGATCACCCCGTCAGTGAAGCTACATGGAAGAACGACGAAGAGCAACGCGAAGTCTTCCCCAAAAACCTCCCCCGTAGAGATCCCAATTTTGGGGACGAAATTTTTCTAAGGGGGGTAGGATGTGAGAACCCGCGTAATTAGCTAAATTTTTTTTCAGTAATCGGTAATTAGCGGTAGTTAATCCCGTCTTAGCGGTAAGTTAGCGAGAGTGTTGCGATCATCGTTAAGCCTTTAATTGTCGTGTTTCGTTTCGTGACGGCGCATCATTACATTCATCGGTTGCACGTAGCATCAATCATAATTAGATTGCACCTTCCATTTGCATTAGATAATTAAGTCAATTGTAAGTATTGCCATAGAAGTGCATCATCATCTCATATCATCTAGTCTTTGTTTAAATAGTTACATCTTAGATTGGTTTACAAAGCAATAAAAGAGTACATCTGCATTGTATATCGCCGAGCCCTCCTTGTATCCTTGTTCTTGATCGCGACCCATCAAACCCGGTGTCTTCCTTGTCATCCAAGAAACACTGCACGCATACCACTCTCGCTTGATGTTGTTAGGCGAAGCAAGCCACAATATTATTAAAGTAAAGATTGTCGTCAGTCTCCCGAAGTGCAGTAGAAATACCCGAAGCGACCTAAGCGGTCGGTCCCTTGATCGTCAAGATACCCAGACCAACCTGAGTTAGTCGGCCTCTTGATCGTCAAGATATCCATACCACCTGAGGTCATTCGGCACCTGTCACTTCTGTGGGCCTCATCATCCGACAATATTAGAACCAATACCCACATTTTACCAACCTACCTCGGCCAAATATCCGAAAACCGATCCAAAGCCCACTTTTGGACCCAAGGTCCTCAAGCCACAATAGCATAAGCATCCTTTGGACCGAAGGTCCATCAGCATTCGACCAACGATGAAACGAGAAAGCCGGGAGATAAGAGCAGCCCGAGAAAATATCACGCCTGCGAGCAAAGGGAGCGAAGCCATCCCCTGCCCAAGCACTCTGACGGCTCCCCTCAAAACACAGGCTGGATATATCCAAAGGAGCAGCGATTCATTCCCCCTGCATAAGACCCCCTCCACCGCATTCACAAGCACAAGCCAGCCGAAATATGAATCACAGGAGAGCACACGCGCGAGAGCGAAGATAAGGCCGAAAGCAAGCCAAGCAAAGGGGAGAGAAGGCACTTCCTCCCCAGCCAGCAACCAGCCCTCCCCTCAGACCGAAGGCGACCAGGAGCCAGAAGGCAAGGAGTAAGGAGCCAAGCGGCGGACGGCGACCAAGCCACCACCAGGCATCAAGGCAGCCCGGAGGAGAAGAGCACCAGCTTGAAGCCAGCGCTACCATTCTCTTCCCCAATCTCCTCAAACCCACAAGAGGTGATACTAGCATACCCCAGATCATTCTACTATACAACTTTAGCATCACAGATCTCATGCATCACTTAGGTCTCAGCATTTCTAGCAGCAAAGCACCTAAAGTTAGAGCTCTCAGAACACCAAGAATTCATCTTAGAGCACATTCAAACCTAACCCTCAGTTCATCACCTCACAGTAGTAGCATTATTCAAACTTTTGCCCATACAACTTTAAGCCCTCAGTTCATCACATGATGGCATCACAGAGCAAGGGGTCAAGGGAGTAGAGAGAAAAGGGGGTAATACCTTAGTGCTAACCACAACCGAGCCACCGATGCTTTGCATTGAGTACATCCATCATGCATCAACCTTGCAACATCGGTAACATCAAAGAATAACAAAGTGTAACTAGAGAAAGAAAGGGAAGGGGGAACGACCAAGGAGGTTTAGGCGGCTGTGGGCTAGCGGCGACCGGAGGCCAAGCCGTGGGGCCGCGCCAGAGAAGGGGGCTAGGAGCAAGAGCGAGGCCAGCGCTAGGGGCGGAACCAGCCGGGCCAAGAGCACGCGAGGAGGGCACGGAAAGAAGAGGTGGCGGCGGGAGGAGCGGCCGGAGTTGGGGCCGAGCCACGCTGAGCTGGTGGTGGCGCTTCGGGACCAGCCGAGCCCTAGGGAGCGACATCTTGGGCGCGAGAGGGTCGGGCGGAGGTGCGGGAGGAAGGAGGTAGAAGATTTGGGGAGAAGAAAATGAGGAGAAGGGTGGGGCTTGCGGTGGCCTGAGGAGATGAGAGAGAGAGAGAGAGAGTGGGGTTAAAGAAATAGGAATTAGGAGTTTGTGTAAATAAAAATTGATAGATTTAATAAAATGCAAGTATGAGTAGTAGTTCATTTTCCGTGCGTAAGCTTGAGTTTTGACTACCGCAACCCTAGTACCCAGGTAGACTAGGTTAATTAACTTGGGAGTGTTAACTTAGTGAGGACCAGAAAAATATTGCTAAATTAAATTGCACTAACTTATGTACTCTTAATATCATCCAAAAATCAACTAAGTATCTACGTATTATTATCTCGCTGCGTCGTGTAATTGCGTGAGCGATCCCACGCCGGCGGGAGTAGTTAATGCGGAGTTCTTGACAACCTTTCTCTGATTACGAAGGCAAGCGATTTTCTTGATCATAAACATAGTTATATTAAATATAAATTGTATACTGCTTTACTCTCTCTATATATATTGCATCAAAATTGTTTTCTCAAAACTTAAATCAGTAATTAAGATGAAGATGATTAAGATGATTAGGAAAGAGATGAGAATTACTAGGTTGGTAAAGGGGCCTGGCGTGGCGACGATGATGATGATGAGTGCGGGTGGGCCCCTTTTTACATATGGCTAAAATATAAGGACCAACAAAACTCTTACTCGGATTTGAGGCCGTAAATTCAGTACCAACCATTTTCCTGTTTCGACGGGCAGAAAATTCTACCTTGTTACATAATTACGATCTCCACAACGGGACACGTTTGGAGTGTTTGGGCACGGAAGAGAGCCGCCCCAAGGTGGAGTGTTGAGCACAGACGATAGCCGCCTCAACCAACATTTACTGGAACTCGGTGTATGATAAGGTCAGCAGCGTGATTAAATCAGCACCGACGGAAAGTAATTGGGTGGGGACTTAATCACGTAACCTGGAAAACGTTCTGTATTATGAACTCGGAGTCGCATCAAAGGAAATGCGATGGACCTAGCTCATAAAGAGCTCAGAATAGCTATAGGTAAAGTGGTACAAGCTTGCTGAGTACATTCATTTGTACTCAACCTTGCTAGTATTCTCCTTTGTAGATCCTAGTCTGGCCGGGAACTATCCCGCGTGGGACGAAGGACTTGCAGGTACCGACAAAACCGTGCAGCGAGGCGTTGACTATGAGAACCAGGGTGAGGCAGGCGGCCGACTCGTGGCGGGGGCGAATTGAAGGTCGATGGATCAAGAAAGGCGTGAAGGAACTTAGTAAATCACTATGTAAGAACCTTAGCCTTAGTGGCTAAGCTGGAATAGAAAGTACATTTTCTATTTTATTGTTCTACTATGTTAACTCTGTAAAGGTTTACTATTCGTTGGAGCGGTGTTCTCCGAGCAAACAAATAGTAATCCGTATGCCTAAGTGTGATTACCCCTGGAGTAATGACACGGGGCGTCGCAACCCGTCAGTAGAACATCTGGAAGAACTTTTCATTTTTTTGGGACTTACCTTATTGGGAGCACTTAGAAGTTCGCCATTGCATCGACGTCATGCACGTGGAGAAGAATATATATGATAGCTTGATTGGTCTCTTCTTGAACATTCGTGACAAAATAAAGGATGGTGTCAACACACGTGACTTGGTTGATATGAACATAAGGACCAATGCACGAAAAAGATTAATAAAGTCCGAACGTACCTTCCCCCAACTTGCTACACTTTGTCTTAGGCTGAGAGAAATGAATTGTGCCAGAGCTTGCATGGTGTGAAAGTTCCATCTGGTTACTCCGCCGACATGAAGAAACTTGTTTCTATAGAAGATTTAAAATTAATTAGTACAAAGTCTCATGATTGTCATGTCTTGATGACACAAATGCTTCTGCTGCAATTAGAAGTATTTTTCTTGAACAAGGTCAGTGGCAATCATGAGATTGTGTTTTTTCTTTAACTCAATTGCTCAGAAGGTCATCGATCCCGATGGACTAGATGCTCTGCAGGCCGAGGTGGTGAGTAGTCTATGTCATCTATTCCCTCCATCATTTTTTTGATATCATGGTCCATCTCATTGTTCACAATGTGAAAGAGATAAAGATATGCGGCCCTGTGTTCCTACGTCATATGTACCCGTTCGAGAGGTACATAGGAATTCTCAAGTCCTATGCACGAAATCAATCTCAGTCGAAGGGCATCATCATCGAAGATTATGCAACCGAAAATGTCATTGAGTTATGCGTCGACTACATGGCTCAGGTGGAACCAATAGGTGTTTCTCTATCTCGTTACAAGGGGAGGCTGGAGAGTATCGGGATCATAGGAAGGAAAGCAATCACTCTCAATCTGGATACGTACGCTCAAGTTCATGTCACGGTCTTACAACACATGATCGAAGTGTCCCTATACATCGACAAGCACAAAGATATGGTACGCCCATAGAATCCAAGCCGATCAGAGGTTTGGATCATGAGGGAGCACAACCGTCGGTTCAACGAATGGCTAAAGGTGCGATTCACTAGGAGGTCATCAAGTGATAATATGCTGCGATGGTTGGCAAAAAGGGCTAAAATTTACAATTGTGACATAGCAAGGATACGACATAAATGAGTACATATTTTATACGACAGCTCAGGATAGGAAGAGCACATTCTAGAATAGCGGTGTCCGCATAGATGCATTTCACGAGCAGTTCAATACCGTTGGGCCAAACATAATGAAACGTGGGTTGAGCTCTTACTATGGGTTTGTAGAGGATATTTGAGAGCTTGACTACCTACTTTTCAAGATCCCCCAGTTTCAGTGCCATTGGGTCAAACATCCATAGGGTGTGAAGTTCGACAAGTACGATGTCACTGCTGTAGACCTCGAACGTGTCAGATATAAGGACAAACCATTCATACTCGCTAAGCAAGTTGTTCATGTTTTTTATGTAACAAACCTGGTAAATAAGAACCACCAGGTAGTTCTTCATAGAAAAATAAGGATTGTCGGAGTTGAAAATTCGTGGATGAGGAAGAGTACAATCAATTTGATAAGTTGCATCCTTTCGGAGATGGCATCAGACTTGAGGAAGAACCCAGTGAGGAAGCTAGCTATATGCGCGTTGATCATCGTGAATGACTATTTTTTAAAAGGAAATAACCAAGTGGAATGATCCCACATGGTGAACATCTATTTGGAAATTGTTCTATTGTAATTAAGAAACTCGACATGTAATTAAGAAATTATTCTATTGTAATTGATTAAGTAATTAAGAAATTATTCTATCTGTGATTGTATCGGCTTTCTTATTTTCAGAGGGAATGGCTAGCATTTTCTGAGGCTAGCCGAAAAACAGAATATTTTTTAGCTATAGAAGGAACTATCACAGGCAGTTTAGTGGAACAAATCGTCTGTGATATGTACCACAGACGGTTCTAAAATACAACCGTCTATGATATGGTCGCATATCACAGGCGGTTTTTAAAATAGAACCATCTGTGATATGGTCGCATATCACATATGGTTATATAATGGATCCATCTGTGATACTTATCACAGATGGTTCTGGAATATAACCGTATGTGATATAGAATATCATAGACGGTTCTTTAAGAGAACTGTCTGTGATATCCCTTTATTAGTAGGGCCCCGCTAGGGTTTGCGCTTTTACTCCTCACTCGCCCGTCTCACTCCCTACCCGAGCTGCCCCTGACCTCGACGACTGCACCAGCGCCATCGTCCCCATCCTCGCCATCGAGGAGCTTGTTGCATCATCGCCCGTGCCACTCCGCGACTGCCACTGTTGTGCTGGTGAGTATGCTCGCCTTCCTCTGTTGCTTCCCTCGCGGTGATTAGATTTTAGTCCCAAGAGTTTCTTGGTTACAATTGATTTGGGCGAATGGATGAATAGATTCATTGTTGCAAATGATTTTTTCAAGTTATTCGACGAAATGCGCAAATTAGACCGAGATATACTAATTTTACACTGGAGGGGAAGACATCTTTATAGAAAAGGTCACATTCTCATATCTTCATACTTGATATGTTCTACAATGTACAAATGCAAGGAAGTCGTGATATATTTTGTTCTGAAATATGGCTGAGTGTCATAAAAGAAACTTACAGACGCGATGCCGTATACAATGCAATAGCATAGAAAAAAGACAAAAGAAAGAAAAATTACAATTGAAAAGAGAGGGGTTTACTTCTTTCTAAACAATTAGGAATCTTTCATTGGTTGTATCCATAACCCAAACATGGATATTCTTACATATACACGCGCAGAAGTTGAAAACGAACAGAGCAACTAGATTATTCTTTCTTCTGTCTCAAATATCATAGTTAGCCACGTCTTATCCATATACCATCTGACCTTCTTCATATTTTATCCATATGATTCCAACCGAAAACCGTACGCTTATGGTAACCTTTTTCCAAGTGATAAAGCTTCTTCATGAGCAACCAATGTTGTCGTTGTCTTAAAAGTTAATTTTGAGGAATTATTTGTCTTAAAAGTTATCTTCAATATTGCTTATGAGGCTAGCCATTTTTAACCTTGAGCAATGTTTTCTGCATTTATGTTCCCTTAAACACAGTTACATGACTCACACTTGTGGTGTAACCTAGTGTTTATTTGTAGCATAGCTCACACTTGTGGTGTAAAAGTAAAACCCTTGATCCGCACAAACCCTTCATAGCACTTACAAAATTGATATGTCACAGTCCTTAAAAGTTGAGGCCAAGGGCCGGTGTTAATTATTTTATTATGGGGGCTTGGGGCCAAGGGCTAGTGTTAATTAATTAAACTCACCAAATCAAGACTATCAAATATTCATCTCTCCTTCATTTATGTTTCTTTTGTGTTACAAAGTTTATTGTGGGGAGGGCATCTGTTGATTTCTTCCTATGTTGAGTTGCATTACATTCCTAGTTTTAGACAAGAAAAATTTCAATCAAGAAAATTTTCTTTTGTCTTTTCTTGAAAAGTTTCTATAGATAGCAAGTAAGTGAGATAGCGTCTACAGTCTTTACCACCGTCATTGGCGTCGCGAATGCATCGCGCTCGATGAAAGGGTACCTAAGCGAGATAATGATGGAATATCGAAAAGGCAGAGGCTAAATGATCATCATGGAGGTCACTCTCGTTGGGGTCCCTCTATATCCCAAGAAAGTAGCGGCAGCATTCCGGACCACCTATGGGATTGTTGCAAGAGAACGGGTCCCCATCACCACACCAAACTGGAAGTCTCTGACAAGAGAAGATAAAGTGCAGCTGTGGGATGAAATTTCAAGGCTGTTCGAGATCCCAGTAGAAGTTCAGGGACTCGTGCGATGGCAGCCATTCCTCGCGATGGGAAAAGCGTGGAAGACCTTCAAGAGCACGCTTGTCACGGAATACGTGAACAAGGATCAGACGCCCTTCACGAAGTATCCTTTTGTGTCGTTGGATACATGGGACGCCTTTGTGTGGATGAAGACGACAGTCGAATTTCAGGAGCAAAGTGCGGTGCACAAGGCTATCCAGACACAAAATACTCACCCCCAGACTAGGCACCGCTGGGTACACGGGTAAAATCCCGCAATGGAGGAGGGAGGACGAAGAGACAATCCGGTCGGAGGCCTCCCCACCATTTGTCGGGATCACAGACGAGCGTGCCCAAAATTGGTTAAGAGCGAGATCATTAACCATGCCTTTGGGCGCCATCTCTTTCATAAATCTGGCAGACGAGGAAGTGTCTCAATGTTTGGTAAGATATGTCAAACTATCTAGTTGTTAATAAGTCCATAACTTTATAGGGTCTAAAATAACATGATAGTCTCTTACAGCAAACATTGACTACTGAATCTTCCCAAGGCTCCTTTGAAGTAGTCAGGGAGAGGGATATACTATCCACGACCCTAGAAAACGAGGAGCACCTGGGTCACAAGCGAGGCCTTGGGGTTTACATACCTTGGAGGCAGGGATTCCCAAACAACTCCGAGGTGTATAGGAGTAGGAAGAGATCCAAGGCCGAGCGCGAGGAACAGTTGAAAGAGGAGATTCATGCATAATTTTGAGGACAGATAGCATCATTGGAGGACAAACTGAACCAAGTGCTCAACTAGTCCCAAGCCACCCCTGTTATTTTGAGAGCTAGTCCCCCTCAACGTTGGAGTAGCTACGCATCCACACCACTTTCTGAACATAGCGATGTTCAATTATCTATCGATAACATCCAAGTAATGTACATCTCTGTAATGCTACATAGATAGATCTGTTGGACACCTTAGCTAATCGTGTATCGTTATATAGGAGCCCATGTCATGCAACCTTAGAGTCAGGCTTGTTGGCTCCATTCCCGTTGAGGCTGGGCAGAGGATGGTGTATCCATGCCTGCCAGGGACGCTGGTGCACGGTGCCCAGCTAGGGACCGATTTCATGAAGGTTCAGGTGGACATTGTACATGATATTTTTAGGGCCGTCCCACTCGAGAAGCCCCCAAACGACGAGATTATGACACTAGCGGATGCCGTTCACACATTCGTCCAGTGGCCCAAGAGGGACATCGCCCTGGACCCTTTCGTGCTGGCATCAACCCAGCATGAACAACTGGCCTCTCCACATGATCATCTACAACCTGCAGCCTTTCCGACCCTCCCTTTGAGCATATTGACTCCCATGAAGACCACATCGAGCATATACGAACATTGTGCTCATTAGTATCCCGTGAAGAACAAATACTAGCGTGTCAGCAAGATCAAATCGAAGAAAATAAAGGCACCTCAAAAGCGTTGAACATTCTCGCTAGGAAAAGCTTTGGTCCTAGATACGCTCTTAGTCAGCCTTGGAATGGGTGCCACTAGTTTGCATGCTTGGTACATGGCAAAGACCAATGAGATGAGGACACAACGCCCTACGGATTTCACCGTCAAGTACACGGCGGGGCATTTTCTCCATGAGCCCGGCTTCTTCGTGGGGGGCTTCGACGACTTGTTCGATCTCTTCAACCTCGACGCCTCACTTTTAAGATGCTGAACACTGTAAGTGTGTAAAATTATGGTCTACATTCATGTAATATCGATAAATGCCATAACTCCTTGCTTATGTATAAACACATAATGCTAAAAGCCAAACAAAGAAAAGAACTAGTCGGTTTTCTCGACCCACACTTGATCTTTGAGCAATGCATCAATGACAATGCATCCTACATCGAGGATTATGTAACAACAGGACTGTATGCTTACAATGACAAGGAGTACATAATTGTACCCTACAACCAGGGGTAAGTGCTTCACTTATTGATTTGTACTTCATATACAACACGAACTTAGTTTTAAGGACTATGGAGGCATACATATATATGTTGCACTGGATTCTAATTGTCATTGTACCAAAGTGGAACAAGGTAAAATACCTTGATTCCCTAATCAAGAGCCAGCATGACTTCACACTTGTGCAACAATTAATCGACAGGTAAACTCATTTCATCCATAAATAACTTTATGTACCCTTCGTTTGCAATGGCTAAGGCTAACTTTTTCGAATCATGTAGGTGCGTTACGCGCGTATATTGCGAAGAGGAGACACGTGGAAGGGAACACCACCTTGCAACATGTGATGCAATTTTAGTACTCGCTAGTACACAACAATCCTATATCACACTTCGTAATGATGCCTCTCAAGTGAACAAACCTATGTATGTAATTCTATTTTTGCGGTGCCACCAGTGACTATAGGGCAACATATGTGGATTCTATATTTGCCGCCATATGCAAGAAATCATGGGTGGTAGGCCCAAGGATCCATAGGTTTGTCAATCTCACAATAATTCTTTCCTATTTATCAATTAATATATATGTGTGTGCTTACGACTTTACTCTTCCTAGCGACAGGGCATCAACATCCGTTTAAGTACAGTCCAAATGAATGAAATCTCCAAAATTCGAGGATGGCTCGCCACTTTCTTCATGACAGAGTTTATTGGCCCAAAAGGAGAGTTTCACGCGGACGAGACTGAATAAAAAATTTAGTGACAACCAATGTTTTCTTACTGTATCTGTAAACATATTGTAAATGCATTACGACAATTCATCTATAATCAATCTGTAAATTTGTTTATCTGTGATATATATGTGTATCTGTGATATATCTATGTATTTGTGTATTTCCTTGTATATGTTATCTGCATATTCTTTTCAAAGGGCATAGCTAGCATTTCCTGAGGCTAGCCAAAAAATAAAAAATTTCTATATATAGAGTGAACTATCACGACGGTTTTGTGCACCAACCGTCTGTGATATGTAACCCATCACAGATGAATGATAAATGCAACCGTCTGTGATGGCCGATATATCACAGACGGTTTCATGGTCGAAGCCGTCTCTGATAGTTGGTGTTCACGAATGGTTATTTATACAAACCGTCGTGTTGTGACTTATCACGAGCGGCTCAAAAATCGTCTGTGATAATCGCTATTATCACGAGCGTAATAAATTAGACGGTTCAAAAATCGTCTGTGATACGGGTTTAGAACCGTTTGTAATGACTCTCTGTGTGGTAGTGAGACTTGGTTTTTGCTGAAATCGATCGTGTTGATGTTTCTTAGGATTGGATAGAGATATATGCTTGCATGCTGGCTTGTTGTGTAGAAGGGGCTAGATTAATTGCTGGGCAAACCCAAATACCCAACCTAGCTAGGAGTACTTGATTTATCAAATGGATTGTTTTTGCATCCACCTATGATCCAATTAAAATAACGCTCAGTTTGGCTCTATGGAGTTGGATTTGATTCATTCAATTGGATTCCAAATTCTATTCCACTAGAATTAGAATTTGATTTGGTTTATTCAAATTAAAAAATTTATGTTCGGGGTCAATTTGAATTGGATATTTCCTTTTGAGAAAGAAAGCAACAAAAAAAAAAAAATAAAGCATCACGAACAGTAACAATCATCGAAGACATGGATAATAAGACTTGCAGCCTATTTACCGTCAGAAGACAGTACGCTACAAGGACAACCCTGATGGAGCCAGAAGCACCAGGGGCTAGAATCACCAGGCTGACGACAAAAACCGACGAGTTAAACGTGTCATATGCAACCCGCAATGCGACACTGAAGGGGGAAGGAAACAGGACATGGCGAGAACTTCATAACAGAGAACGACATAAGCCTTACTGGGGGCGGTGCCAACTGCCAACCAAGGGATGGGAAGACCACGGGCATCCGCTACCGCAAAGGTAATGCCACCCGACTCCTGGTAAAATTATGACTGTAAATACTAGCACCAACACTGGGACCTCTGACAACGGAGCTCTGCAGACTAAGACAATCCTTCTTAGCAAGCAACTTAAGCAAGAAAGTTCAATGGGAGGGAGAACTATTGTGACCGGAACTCCCAGGACGTAACCGTAGTCTCCATCAGCTGTCGAGGAAGTCTCACTTTTGAGGATCTCCTGGAGCCAAGCAGCCAGAACCAGCCCGGAAAGGACCCAGAGACTCCACCTGGCTTAATCGCTCTGAAGAAATTCAGGGGCAGGGCTCCCAGTCATTGGTGTACATGTCTCCCGGATCCTGTAACTTGCTCCAGGAAACATCGAGGTAGCCCTCCCACCAGGCACGGAAGGGAGGGTGGAGAGGCGATAGCAACCGCCGGAGAGAGACCGCAAGCAATACCAATGTCCCTCCTGCTTGTCTTGGTACCGCCCGTTTTCGTATATTTCATGTTTATTTCTACTTTTGGCTGACCGTGCTGGGCCAGCTTTTGGATGATTGACACTCCTTCTTTAACGAAATAATGGCGATCCTTGCCATTTCATAAAAATAATTCCAAACGGCCGCGAAACAAGTTTATACATGGAATCAAATTCCAATTCCATGATTCCAGAGTCAATTCATGGTAGGACTCTATCCGGCGGCCATCAATCTATTGCTAAGGTAGGCTTAGGCTGCTCTCCTCCGCATCCCACGTCCCGGGTTGCCACGGAGCTTACTGCCCACTCCATCGCTTCTTCCCCATCCGCTCAACTCAACGGCTTGTCGCCCTCGTGGCTCACGACGCTACAGCTGCGGAAACCTAACCTAATCCCCGAGTCGTTGGTCGCCCTCCACCGCCGGCCCGCCCAAGTCATGCACCCACCCTAGGTTCCGAGGTCGAGCTGCGAATGCCTGCCTGCCTCCACGTCAAACGACTCAGCGGAAGGACAAAAAACTGATCCGGTGTTGTACCCACGTGCTCTCGGAGCAGCGGACGCGGGCATTCCTAGGATTGGACTTTTTCTCGTCAGAACATACCATTTCCGCTTGTCACGCTCGTGTGGTTTGAACGAGAAGCCAAGGATGCGGAATGAAATCGACCCAGGTGGAGCTTCAACCGCAGTAGTAGTTCAAGAGATCCTTGGATAGCTAATGAATAACTTATTAGTAGTAGCGTAGCTTGACCTCAATTGGATCGATCCTTAGTTTTTGGTCAACAAGGTGGGCCAGGAGCCAAGTAGCCAGCCGGCTCGGTGGTATATTCTCTCAACAAAAAAAAAAGCTTGGTGGTATATAGGTAGTGTGTACTCGAACACGTGTGCGGCGGAGCCTGGTTGCGTGCGAAGCGAGCGAGCGAGGCGACCAAGCCAGTGCGGTCAGAGCTGCTTTGACGCACGCCACGGATTGGATCAACTCGAGCCGGTAGTTTTTTTGGGCTCGTTTGGCCAGCAAAAATAGAATTTCTGTTGTACAAAATTAGTGTGGAAGGCGACCTGTCGTGAGCTGAGATCGTGAATCTGCCGCGTTGTCATCTGAAGTGCTCTCAAAACACTGCAAGTAACCTCAAGTGCTTTAAGAGCACCGTAGACGATAGATGTCGACCTTCTATTTTTTGTGGTACTATTTTTGACATTACATCGAGAATAAAGCTAGATTTATTATTTTATGGAAAAAAAATAGTAGGAATGAGCCAAAAACTCGATGGATTCGGCTTCCCACTGAGACCGAATCTTGTCCGTTGATTTTCCCTAACTCCCACGCGCCGAACCCGGCCAATAGATCGGGAGCGTTCTCTCTCCCTCGATCGCACTGGGGTTGGATACCGACGAAGTATGTACATACACCGACTTGACTGTAGATCAATTTAATTGAATTTTGGATCACAACTTCACAAGCAGCAAACAAATTATATGTGTACGTGAGATTCTCGGAGCATCTAGCCCAGCCTCTTTTTTTTTTGTCTAATTTGTTTTTCCTGGTCGAAGAATCAGTTCGCGTTCCTTGTGTTGCATTGTGACATCTAGCTAAGCTCCAAAAGAAGTTGCTTTCAACTAGTAAGTACTAAGTCATCAACCCGTGTATTGCATGAGCTACGTGTATTTGAAGGTGCTAGTAATTTTTTTAAAAGTTTTTAACTCTGAATTT
>JAYEVH010000450.1:0-89277 GCA_036346255.1 Ampelocalamus luodianensis | reverse complement strand
TAATGTGCAGAATAGTTCAAACTGAGCCCACTCAATTCTCTCCTTTGGGTTATGCTATAGATCTACCTTCTTGTGGCAACACGCCACCTAAACCAATTCACTGCATCACATTCTAGTTCAAAAGTCTTATTAAAGTCGGGAGTTGGAGTAGTGGTGCATGTGTTAACTTATCTTTCAATGTGGTGAAGGCGTTCTCACGTGCGGCGCTCAAACAAATGGCGCGCCCTTCTTGGTGAGCTCATTCAATGGTGCAGCGATGGTGCTGAAATCCTTCACGAGCGGTAGAATCGAAGAAGTCTAAAAGCTTCGTACTGTGTGACCGTGTTAGGAGTCGGCCAACTATATTGCTTCAATCTTGGCGATCAACTTCAATTCCTGTGGAGTAACAACATAGCCAAGCAAGCGACTCGATCGGTGCAAAAGGTGCACTTCTCAGGTTACAAATAAACGCGTGCATCACGTAAGGCATTAAAAACACTGCACGTAAATGGTCAAGATGTTCCTCTAAGGATTTGTTGTATATTAATATGTCATCAAAATAAACCACCACAAATCTACCAATGAAAGCACGCAAAACCTCGTTCATTAGTCTCATGAAAGTGCTAGGTGCATTAGTTAAACCAAAGGCATTACTAACCACTCATATAACCAGAACTTAGTTTTAAATGCTGTTTTCATTCATCGCCTAATTTCATGCGAATTTGGTGATATCCACTCGCAAATCAACCTTGAGAAAACAAATGAGCCACTCAATTCATCAAGCATATCATCTAATCTAGGAATAGGATGACGGTACCTAATGGTGATATTATTGATTGCTCTACAATCTACACATGCGCCATGATCCATCTTTCTTAGGCACTAAAATGACCGAGAACAGCACAAGGACTAAGAGATTCACGCACATACCCTTTAGCAAGCAATTCTTGTACTTGGCGCTGAATTTCTTTAGTTTCTTACAGGATTGGTCCTATGATGGTGTGATTGAGTAGTGATCTGGTAGGGAATTAAATCAATTTGATGCTCAATCCCTCTAAGTGGTAGCAACCCGGCGGTATGTCCTTCGGAAGACATCGTTGTACTCTGCAAAATGTTAGTGACAGCGAGAGGCAAAAGAAGAAGGTGTATCCTCAAATGAAAACAAAGCTTCTTTGCAAACTAATGCATAACAAATAAATTACTAGCATCGATTCGAGTCATATCAGATTTGGTAGCAAAAAACTAGCACCTTTCAATTTAATTTCTTTATTCTTCACATGAGTAGATTTAGATTCTTTCTTTTTATGTTGCTGAAGTTCTTTGCTACAATCTGATTTTAAGCTCTTAGCATTCTCACGATTCTTCTCTCTACTAGCTCTAGCAAGTTCATCTTTAATAATTTGTTAGGAGTCATAGGATGCATCACAATTTTCTTTCCTTGAACATGAGAGTATTGATTATTCTACCATGATGCACACAATCGATCGTATTGCCAAGGTCGTCCTAATAACAATGAACAAGCTTGCATAGGAACAACATCGCAATCAACATAATCATGGTATGAACCCATAGAAAAGTTTATTCGCACCATTAGTGTTACCTTCAACTTACCACTTTGTTGTTGAAACATTGAATATGGTATGGGTGAGGATGAGGTTGGTCGGCAAAGCAAGCTTTTCAACCATATCCATACTCGCCAAATTGTTGCAACTCCCCATCAATAATTATGCGAATCGGCGTTCGACAACGCCTTGATTTGAAACAAATTATGGCGTTGATTTTGCTCAAGCGAGAAACTTGAGCACTTAATGCGCTGCGTTGCACTATAATGCTCAAATACTTGTTGGCATCTTCGGCGCCAACATGTTCCTCCTCATGATCGATTCGTCATCAAGTCCTGCGAGTCGATTGCAAGCATAGCATATGTTTCATCATCAAAATCACTAGCGAGAAATACCCACCATCATCGCGTATGATCGATGCAGCGCTTGTTTGAACAATCACGCATCATGTGTCCATAGCCTTTGCACCGATGGCATTGAATATCCTTAGTTCGTCTGTCGAAGCAAGCGAAGAGGAAGTTTTTGTAGGCGCTTGTGGTGCTAATTTGGTTGCTTGAAACTTCGTGGTGCTGAATTTGAAGTAGCGGGCGAGGCTTGTTGAAGGGTGGCGGTGGGGGGTGCAACGATGGTAGGCGGTGAGGTGCGTGGTGTCCATGAGTTTGTGCGACTGCGGAAGAGTTAGATCGTGTCCTCGCCTGGCGTCCACGCACTTCACGTTCGACTTTGCAAGCAAGATGAAACAATCTAGTAATGGGTTGTATTCTTTATAATCAAGGATGTCTTGAATTTCTCGATTCAACCCTCCTAAAAACCTAGCCATTGATGCCTCCTCATTCTCATCTAAAGCACAGCGCAACATACCAATTTGTAATTCTTGATAGTAGTCTTCCACAGACTTTGTACCTTGTCTTAAGCGTTGTAATTTATTTAACAAATCACGAGCATAATATGAGGAACAAATCGATGCCGCATAAGCAATTTTAAAGCCTCCCAAGTGTTAGGTATGTTATTGGGATGTTGACGGCAATGTTCTTTCCACCAAATAGAAGCAAAATCGGTAAATTCACTAGTAGCGACCCTAACTCGTCTAATCTCAGGGAACTTCATGGCAAGCAAATTTTTGATCAACAGCTAGTTCCCAATTAAGATAACCATCGGGATCATATTTACCATTAAAGAGAATAGTGAATTTAACCTTAGCAAAAGAATCTTAGTGGTCACGTACCTCACGTCGTGGGGATCTCGTCGCATACCTTGTCGGTTAAAGCATGGCGTCGATGAGCTCGATCGTTGTTATTATTACCCATGTCATTGGCCTCGGTATCGTCACATAGTCGATTCATCTTGTCCCTCTACCAGGGGTGCGGAGAACGGCGGTGGATGCATGGGCCATCTCGTCAAAGCGCGCCATAATACACGCCAAAGAAGTGTTAGTGGCGCCTTGCGCTCTCCATCGTGGCGGCGTGGCGTTTGTCTCAATTTGGGCACCCTCAAGTTGAGCAAGTCGCTCATTTGTGACCACGACATCTTCCTCAAGACCCTCCGTGCGAAGGTTCATGGCGCCAGAAAATGTTATGCGATTCCCTTACGTGCGAGGTATGAGATGTATCCTCATCCGAATGCTCTGCGAACACTGCCATTGTTAGCAAATCACAAGTATATGTCCCTAACAACTACTAGGATGTGATGGTTCAAAAGTCGCTCACCTCAAGCCTTCTATCGAATTCTTACCAATTCTTACCAAGCAAACAGGGGTTATCGGCAACCAGCGGTGTCAATGTATCTCTGAAGATTGGATGGAGCGATTGCTAGGTGAAGTTCAGCACATGCGGTTGTAGAAAGGTATAGTGGGAAGGCTCAAGTATGGTAGCAATGGATTAGCAACTATCAAATCGAGAAAAGCAAGCTGAAAAATCGTTCAACGCCGGTTAGTCTTTGGTACTAGGCTAGAACCGTACTAGAGGCGAGCCTAGAACACAAGCGACGACGCGATCGGCGAAGCTCGAAAAGGATGCCGTCTTCACGGGAACCTTAGAATCACTTACAAAGGGCTATGTCAATTTTGAGCAAATTTTGAAACTTTTTTTGCTCTTTTTTTGCTCCTCTTTTTTTTGCAAATATGCACCTCACTCAAAACTCTTCTTTTTCTCTTTTTTTCTGTGCAAACCAGAAGCGAACTTTTGTTCTTGGTTAGGGTTTCCCTTGGTGTGGCGGTGGCGGGAGGATGGTGGCTTGCCGCGGCGGGAGGGTGGTGGCTACGGTAGGGCGCGACAAGGGATGGTGGCGCGGTGGTGGTGCGCAGCGGCTGCGGTGGTCGTGGCGTGAAGGCAAAGACGACAACGGCTCTGCGGCGGCGCGGCAGGCAGCAGCGATGGAGTGGCAGATTGAACCCAAAGCGCAGTGCGACCAAGCGTGGCGAACTTCGAAACTCTAAAGGAACTAGACACTAAGACCGGCAAAAGACACGGCGATGCACTCGAAAGTTCAACAATGCAATGCAATCGAAAGAAAGATGCAATGGCGCGATTGGTCTTGGATAGATAGGTGATCTAATCCTATAAATTTTTTGGCTTTTTCTAGACTTTGAATTAAGCAACCTAACTACTAAAAACAAGTAAATTCTCACGAGCAACCTTGAGCTCGATACCACTTGATGGAGGCGGGTGCACGATCTTTCGATGAGATTGATAACTATCGATTTTGGGTGGGGTGACTCGCGATTCGACTACAACCGTGCGCACGGCGCTTGCGCCTTAGCAATCGTTGAACCAACTCAGAGGCGTTATTGGCCGTGATGGAAGCGCGATCAACTTGAACACGAGTTCAATTCCTGCGAGCAATCGAAGAACTAGCAAGAATAAGATGTATGCAATCTGATATTGCGAATAAGATTGTAGTATAGATGGTATTGAAAACAAAAGTGGGATCCCGAAGAAATTGTCTTGATGGTGGTCGTCAAACCTGGCGAAGAAACAGTTTGCACAATGGCTAAACATAAATTCAACGAAATCCGAGTTCTAGCTAGAGGCGGCAGCTCTATATGGGAAGACGACCGGGGTGGCAGCCAGGGAAGTGGGCGCATACGCCCCTAGGGTTACAAGGCCCGTGGGCCCAAGAGGAGGTGGCGCGGCACCCTTTTGACTCGATAAAAAAATAGACGTGGATTGTTTTGTTTATTGTGGTCAGCTCAGTTGGAATTTGAAGGTGAGTTGGATCCATTGGAAAGTAGACTTGATAAGCTTTCAATGAAGTCCAGAACATCCCAAACGGAGTCCGTATGAAGAAATTCGGCCGTTTGAACTTAGTGCTGTCGTGAGCGGTCAAACTCAATTCAGAACGGCCCAACTCAAACTCTTGCTTGGCTCGGACGCAAAGTGACGTGATGTCCTCCATTATGCCTCCTATGCTTGTCCATGATTCCACATACCTCTCCTTGGTCCTTTCCCATGTTCCTAAGCACAATTAAATCACTTGCATTAGGCAGCGATCTATTCTCAGTAATATATAACCCTATGAACGAATGCACCTGGTGATTAAGTTGGCGAGCACGAGCTCGAGTAATTGGTCCTTGTAACATTGGTTGTGGATCAGCTGTGTGTGTAGGCGCGGTTGTATCCAAATTAGGGATGTCCTCATCATTAGGTTTAGCCATTGTGCAAACTTCTGTTCTTCAGTTGTGTCGGACGACCACCTGTCAAGACAGCTTTCGGGATCCCACCTTTGATTTTCAATACCATCTACGCTACATTCTTATTCGCAATATCAGTTGCTATATTTTATTCTTGCTAGTTCTTGATTGCTCGCAGAATCGAACCTCGTGTTCGAGTTGATCGCGTTTCTAGCACGGTCAATAACATCTCGGAGTTGGTTCAACGATTGCTAAAGCATAGCGTCGTCGTCTGATTGTAGTCGGATCACGAGAGTCACATCCACCAAAATCGATAGTTATCAACCTGACCACGAAGGCCTATTCCTGCATGCAATCGAAGAATACGCAAGAACAAGATAAAACGCAATCTGAAATTACAAATATGTATTGAAATATTTATAAATTGGGATTACGAAGCTGTCTTGACAGTGGTCATCGACACAAGCGAAGAAAGTTTGTACAATAACTAAACCTAACTCAACGAAATCCAAGAAAACTAGAGGGTATGGCCTCCTTATATAGGGGAGGAAGAGTCACAAATCTAAAAGAAATAGCGGGGAGGGACTAAACTTGTGGGTTTACTGTTCACGTGAACAGTAACCACGCCTCTAGGTGGGCCGCCGGCATATGGGCCAAGTTGAGTTCGATTACAAAGCCCAGGTTGGCCCAAACAGGTGGTATAACGTCTTCTTTAGATGATTGCGATCAGTCCAGAATGAATTTGAAGGTGAGGCCGGATCCGTTTGAAAGAGGACGAAATAAGCTTTCAATCAAGTACTCGTGGACCTCCAACGGACTCCGTATGTGAAAGTTATGCCTGTTTTAAGTTGGTATTGTCAGGCTGATTCCGGAGGCCGAACTGGATTCCAAAACAGGTCGAGCTCGAATTGCTTGCTTGTCTTAGACCAAAAGTGACATGGTGCTGCATATATATATATTTCATCATTAGGTAGCATCATATAGTTGATATAATATAAAAACACTCCTAAAAACAAGCTCACCTGATAATTTAAGTGAAGCGTACGAGCTCTTATACTTGGAACAGTAAGCATAGTAAATATGGTTATATCCATAAGGGTCATGTCCTCATCACCATCTTACCGTTGTGCCCAAGTCTAAAACATTTTGTTTGCAGTTTTAGTTTCTCAAAATAATCATAGCACAAGGTGCTGAACATAAAGTCATAATAAGTTTTTGTATGATCAAAGTTATCGACTAAGTCGACAACCGCCCAATTCTACGGGTAGCTAAGCATGACTAAGCAACATTAACTCGTAAACTACTAAGTGACAAGGGCTCATCCAACGAACCCTAAATCACAACAAGATAATCCTAGGCTCAGTAGTAGAGGATAAACATTTACCTACAGATTATGTGTAACACCCCAACTCCACAAGAGCCAAAAATGCTACTAAAGTAACCTTACACAAAACTAAACTAAGATAATTTACTAAGTTTCGGCAGAGTCACTTTTGTATTTCTAACATCACAAGGGTTTCAACTTGATTAAATGGGAGTTATAACAATCTCTTGCAATATTCAAGATCAACAATAAGTACTCAAGAACTTACTAATCGACTGAACAAATCCTCAAACTTCCAACTAGACTACTCATCATTATTACAAATAATCCGATACGGTAACATAAATAGGTCAAATCTTTCATCAGTAGCTTAATTAATAAGGCATGATCCGAGAATTAAAGTTCATGACAGTGTGCGTGCAAAGCATAACGCTACTCCCTCCCATGCATACTGCGCTTGAACTGGGTACCTAAAAACAACAAGAAAGCAAGAGTGAGTCCACAGACTCAGCAAGTACATAAATAAAAAGACGCATAATTCAATCCATAACATCAGCATCCATATTCAGGAGCACATCACTAAATCATTCCACATGCAAATGCAATGCTCAAGGATTCCTTTTCTTTATCTCTTTGTGCATTTTTACCGGTAATGCAAAGTATGCAACCGTCGCTGCATACCCATGTCTCTTGCATGCGCGCACAGAGGACCAATTGCCCAATACTCGCAAGTATTGGGGACCTCATCTCACACTCCACGAGTGTGGGGATCTCAAACCCGTCACATTCATGGCGGGGACCTCAAAGATGTGCATGCTTGGTCATCACAAGACCAGGCCTCAACATGATATCAAAATGCATATGCACCATCTCTTTTCAACATCAAACACCAATGGCGGTAACAACATTCATGAATAAAGGTAACAATAACGACATTCATGAATTAAGGCGATAACAACATTCATGAATAAAGCATATCCATAGTTTGAACATTCACCACTATGATTATGCACACTTATCAACAACCACACGACATTAACAAGCATCAAACCCGCATTCATGTCCAAGCAATCACAATAAGGATCAAACGATGCACTTGCCTCAACCGTGCGGGAGCGAAGGGCCGAAGAGGGTGCCGCCTCTCCTAACCAGTCCCCCACCTAAACATTCAATTAAGAAATTCTAAGACAGCAATGGAGGACCACTCAAACCATAAAAGTAAACATGGACTCACAAAAGTTCCTTTAGCGCGAACCCAGCCCCAATTTCTAGATGTCGCTTTGTCCCCTCTGTGGACAGTCATGTTCTAAAATTCATATCTTTTTGTACAGGGATCCAAATTAGGTGTTCTTGGACTTCATTGAAAGGTTATCAAATTTTCCAACTAAACCTAGTTGGTGAGCCTTCCTTTTTCGGCCATATACTACCCCTAACATGCGAAATAACAGAACATCGTTTTCACGTCAGGTTCTCTAGACAGTACACTAAATTGATCATAGCTTTCAGCTCGTTTGTCCAAATTTCGTGTTCTTGTGCTTCTCAGAAATCTACGACAAATATCTACAATTTTCGTTATACTGAGATCCTCTAATTCCCCATTTAACTTATCGCACAAGTCAGATTACTAAAACCTGTCAAAACACTGACTTAATCGCAGGACAGTCGCACTAATAAATTCATAACTTTTGCTACAGAGGTCCAAATAATATGATCTAGCACTTCATCGAAAGCTATTGACGTCCTCTACAACTCTCTAGGAGAAGCCCAAGACTGAATCCGCACTTAACTACATCAAAACGTCTGTCTAACGCGATCTGTCTGAGAGACAGAAATACCGACATTGCTACAACAATCAAAGATGCATCTACTGGGAATCGGGGTTACCCTTGACGAACACCGATGACCAGGATGCCACCCATGAATCTTCACCCTTTCCTCTCCTCCTCCTCCTTCTTCTCCTTCCTTGGACCGCCCCACGCGTGTGATCCACCTCGTCCTCTTCCTTCGACGACCAGGTAGGAGATCAGCTGCTGCAGGGCGGTGGGGAGGCGCAAAGGAGAGTGCGAGGACCAGGGAGGGCACCCAAGGGGAGGCGGCTGCCGAGGGAGAGGAGAGGCGCAAGGAGTGGGGAAGGGAAAGAGGCGGCTAGGGTTTGTGGGGAAGTGGCGCCTCCCTTGCCCGGCCACCCATGAGGCCTCATGGCTGAGGCCCGGGCCAGTTCTTTGTAAAAACACTGATTTCCCCCTCTCTAACTGCGAAATTAATCATTTTCTATTGGGTCCTTTCGTCAATTCAGATAACTCTCTCCCGATTAATTATTCTCTCCTGGTTAATTCCTTTCGTACTTTTAGGGTATTACATTATGCATCTAGAGGATCAACTAACCGACAATAGTTTAACAGCAAAACAGCAATGCATACATAGACTTTGTAAACAAGATATTAGACTTTAAAAATAATAGGAGCAATATGATCAAATGAATGCTACATCTGCTTGCCTTGCTAGAGATCACAATCTTGTTGCTGAGCATCACTTGCACACTCAACAAATTCTTCAGAACCTATCGCAAGAACGCGAAAATCCAATAAGAACGAAGAACACCAAAAAAGACTCAAAATCCAAAGTCATCCAAAATCCATGAAATTTACACAAGTAGAACATGATTTTAAATAAATTTAACAACAAGAATTACCCAATTTGGACTAAGCATGCAAAAGTTATAGCAATCTGCTGGAAAATTCAAATTTAATTGCTTTCTACTACTATTCATAGCACAAATTTTCAGAAAGTTTTTGAACATGAAATTTTTACACATTCGCCACTTCCCATTTGCTTTTCTAGCCATTACAAGATCGGCGAGCCACTCTGGGTGGTCGACTTCACGAATAAACCTAGCCTTGAGGAGCCTGTCAATCTTGGACTGTATTGCCTCCTTCTGATCTGGTGCAAAATGACTCAGCTTCTGCTTGACCAGTTTCTTGTCAGGCTAGAGAGCTAGCATGTGCTCGATCACCTCCCTGGGGGACTCTGGGCATGTCGGACACCTGCTAGGAGAATACGTCCTAGCTTGCTTAGAGGTAGGAGACAAGCGACTCTTCCTATTTAGGGTCGAGTCCTGCTCCGACCAGTACTTTTGTGCTTCCTGAAGAAATGCTTTTGTCGAGTAGAGCCTCTTTTGTCTGGTTGAAAGGTTTTTTGTGCCATCTTCGGCCTTGAGTGCTTGACCTGCATGGTAGGCAGATTAGTTTCTTTGGTTAGTAGTTCATCGACCAGTTCTAAGAATTTCTGATGAACCCGAAGGTCCGATTGTTGGCCCGATCTTTCGATGAGAACGATAAGTTCGGTAGGCGTCGCTCAACTCTCACGATCCTGGCTACGAACACGCAAGGCTCGAAACCGCGCATCATTGACGCTTGACAAGTCGTTATCAACGTGTACGAATACCGGTTGACTGATCACGAAGATCGATTCCTGCATACCCCGAAGAAGCACGCACGAACAAGGTAAATAAGCAATATGAAATTGCAAAATAGGAAGTGAATGTATTGATAGGTGGGGTTCCGAAGAACAATGTCGTTGTTGATCTCGCCGACCAACACAACAAAGTATAAAGTAGCAAAACTAAACTTTAATCAACAAAACCCCCCGAACAAAAGGGACGGCGGCCACTATCTATAGGAGGAAGAGGGAGGGGCGGTGGTACTGTTCATGTATGAATAGTGCCACATGAACAATACCCCGAAACCCTAGGGGGCAACTATATGGGCCATATGGGCCAATGTGGCCAAAACAACCCATTCGTTACATAACCTATGGGGCAACAATTGGTGACGCAGCACCATGGCATGTAGACGTAGCCCGACACGTATGAATAGAAGTAGTAGATGTAGCCCGACATATATGTGTAGAGGCAGCTCGGTCAAACTGGAAAATATGGCAATGCAGTCGCAGAAAGTCCGATCGGGGAAGATGTGGATGTAGCGCGAGTCAGTGAAGCGATGGATGCGATCGGCGGTGGATGCATCCTTAGGGTTGATGTCCTCATCATCCTCCCTTTCTTGAATTTGAGTTGTCCTCGACTCAATTGTTTTCTTGAAATCATTACTTTCCTCCAAAGGTTAGTAGCAACAGGAGGCAAAGAAACACGCAGTTCTTCTAATGGACATAAAGATTCTTTGCAAATCATAGTAGAGCATTCAGATTCATGTTTTTTTATGTCAATGCAATCAGATTCTGTTGCTAACATAACAGGAGCTTTCAATTTAGTTTCACTTGGAGTATAATCTTATGATCAACTTTTGACTTCTCCTGACTTGTTCTCTCAGTTCTTTCTAATTCACCCTTTAATATGGCAGTAGGAGACATTGGAAGCAAAGTGATTTTCTTTTCTTTATATATGAAAGTATAATGATTAGACCTACCATGATGTTCAGTATATCGATCATATTGCCAAGGTCTACCTAATAATAACGAGCATGCTTGCATAGGTACAACATCGCAATCAACATAATCATGATATGATCCGATAGAAAAATGCACGCGCACAAGTTTAGTTACCTTCAACTTACCACAAGAATTCAGCCATTGAATGTATTAAGGATGAGGGTGTTGAGTTGTGGTCAAGCCAAGCTTCTTGACCATATCTGTGCTAGCAAGATTGTTGCAACTTCCGCCATCGATGATGACTTTACAGGAACGTTCCTTGATGATGAACTTCGATTGGAACAAGGTGTGACGTTGATTTTGTTCAGCACACTCTATTCGAGCACTTAGCACCTGCTGGACAACTAAGCTTTGGTACATGTCCGATGCCTCATGGCTTATATCTTCTTCATCAGTTTCATCACCTGCATTGTTAGTTGGAACCAAAACATGCTCTTCCTCAATATCGCTAGCTGAAGTGTACTCATCATTGTTCTTGATAAGTAAAGCTCGCTGACTTGGGCAATCACGCATCAAGTGCCCAAATCCTTTGCAATGGTGACATTGTACATCTGGATCATACAGTAGAAACAGCGGAAGAAGCACTTTTGTAGGAACTTGTACCTTTGCTGATTTGCTTGCATCAGGGACATGCGCAGGAGTGGAAGGAGCAGCAGTGATGAGGATGTCCCTACTACTTATGAGGTTATTCGTGAAGCAGGAGCTAAACTTCTCAAACAACAGGTGCATTTGTTTCTTAATGAATTTCCTTTTGTTGCCAATGAGAATTGGTTACTACCTAAAGCAATACTTGGTGCATTCTCAGGTTTGACAAATTTAAAGACTTTGGAAGCGAGAGGGAGGAGAGGAGGCGGGAACAAATTCATGGAGGAGAAACACATGCGGCCAACAAGGAGAAGAAACCCATGTAGCCAACGAGAGGCGTGCTCTCGAGGATAAAACCCTAGCACATGCGGGCGGTCAAGAAAGACATATGGTGACATGGCAACAAGGGTTACATTGGCATCAATAGAAGCATCAAGTGCATCGAACAAATTCGCGCAAGCTAAGAAAGGAAAGCTCACAATACAAGGGAAACCGAGAGGAGACTAGTTTAAATTTCTAAATTAAAGTAGGACGTTTTTGAATCGGATTACTGTTCACATGAACATAATCGGACTCGAGAACCTTTATGCAGCGACAGTGTTGGACCCGGATTACTGTAGCACTCAGTTCTGTTCATCCGAGCTTTGTGCTTGCGTGGGAGGCTATATAAACCCCCATGGCGCACCATAGAGGTAGACCAGTTTATGCATAAGATTGAAACATAGCTATTGCTTGTTCTTTCGACACCAGAGTTCATGCGAGGACTTTGAGAGAGAACAGTAATCCGAGTCCGACACAGTAATCCGATTCAAAAAAACGTCCTACTTTAATTTGGAAATTTAAACTAGTCTCCCTCTCGGTTTCCCTTGTATTGTGAGCTTTCCATTGGGAATTGGGGACTTGGCCTTCGTCGTTCGTGGTCTCGCGACGAACAACTACCCGGTGTGTTGTGGGCGTATTCCGAAGAGTTCAGGGTTCGTGCATTGGCGCGAGTGTTCAGCTAGCGACATCGTCTACTTCATCAACTATCCACGGTTTCTCCTTTGAGAAGATCGGGCCTCCCGTATCAAATGGTATCGATTCTAGGTATATTCGGTGAAATTTCTTTACCGTAGTTAGATTCGTTTTCTATCCTATCGTCAATAAACCGAAAATTGCAATACCAAAACCGTAGTTTAATCTGTTATTTCTTGTGCGTTTAGTTACGTTTTCATCCATTAGAGTTTTGTTTTTAGTGCTGATCCATGTGTTCCTTTTTGCGTTGCTTAATCGTTGTGTTCACATAAACCGTACCAAATTGCTGATTGAACTCCTCAATTAGCACCCAAAAGAGATAGTGATCAAACACTTTGGGTTTCTTGAGCTTCACTTATATCCTTTCATCCTTGAGACTAGCTTTTGTACATTGCACTAGGGCTGCTCTTTGGTTTATTTACGTTGTTGAATTGTGAGACTTGTGCAATCAAGAGAGCAAACCCTATTTAAACCATTGCAATAAGAAAAGAGGAAAAGGCAGCGGTTACAAGAAAAAGCCACGGCTTGAAAGGTATTAAAAAAACAAAAGATCAAACCCGCAAATACCAGTACCAATTTTTTCCTTTCGTTTCCTTAATAGCCGAAGAGCGAAGAGCTTTGTTCATGCGGTTTTGAGAAAAACAAACAAACAAAAAGGGCTGGCAAATTGGGAAGAGTAAACCTTAGTCCATAATTCCAGATTGTGTATTTAATCTATTTGAGCAATCTTGTGCCTAACATTGATATCTTTGCAATTGGCTAGCGTCTCTCATAGTACTTGGTGCAAAACAGGCTAGTTTTCATCTTAATTTCAGTTTGTCTCTCACTAGCTCATTCCTTTGTTTGCATTAAGTCACATTTATCTTTGTTTGTGCGTTCATACACTTCGCTAAACCTTTTGGATCAGCACATAGGCAAAATACTGTAGCTTGGATCATTACTTAGCTTTACAATACCTTGAATATCAGTTGCATAGGATATACACATACCGTCAGAGCTCCACCTACACCCGTTTGTGTACTCCCTTGCTCTTGGTTACGCTCATACATTACCGGGTTAAGGTCGCTCATTGTCACAATCGGCGATTTGCCGTCCTTGATTCACTTTGGAGCGGTAAGCTTGTCTTGTTTCGGGACGGTGAGTTGCGGCGTAGAGAGCAAGTTTTTTTTTACTAACCGGATATAATTTCGTTTGCTATTTGTGAGTTGTATCCATGTCGGTCATCGGGAGAATCCACCGATTCGTGGGCCGAAGTATACATGGTTGTGTGGGGCGCTACAAAGCAACTTCATGATCGTGATAATGGTGTGCGCGATGAGCTCGGGTCCGTTCGGATGGATTGAACAACCTCGGAGAGGAGGTTACGCAACTACGTGCGGACATCAACAACAACTTCTTGGAGCCGCACGCCATGTTCAATCAACCAAGCGTGCATCGTAAGGATTTTCACGATAAGCCCAAATTTTCTTTCCCTATATTTTCTGGTCGCATGCGGATGTACAAGAATATCTCACTTGGGAGCTAGAAATTGATACTCTATTTCGGATGCACAACTATACCAATGAGAGGAAGCTCTTACTTGCGTCTAGTGGCTTGGTGATTATGCCACACATTGGTGGGAGCAGATTTATTAAATGGCGTATGGGCGCCATGAATGCCGATTATCACGTGGGAGCGGATGAAGCGACATTTCCGGACACGTTTGTACCTCGCCACTACAAGCGTTCTCTACTTGACAAGTTGACTTGTCCACGAAAAGGTTTAAATGCGCTAGTATATCACATGTGAAGCGACCAAGCATGGGACATTCCCTCAGTACATGTTTCGTGTAATCTTGCCCCATTGCTTCATGAAGAGTTTGTGGTTCTTGGTAATTGCTCAATTGCTGACCCACAATCTTTGGGGGCGGGATGTATCCAAACCCATATGAGAATGAGTGCCACATAGCCAAATTGAGTGAGAATGATAAAAAGAGTGAGCTGTGTGATTCCACCATATGTGAGGTTGAGAGCATCTCTATTGAGTGTGAAAAGATGCACCAACAGAAAAGAGAGAAGTAGATGATAGTCAAAAAATGAGTTGAAAGTTGAACAACCGCACCAGTTGGGCGTGAAAGACGAGGAGATAACCACGGTGGGGATAGAGTGCTTGCGATCAATGGTTTCATGATGATGATTTGATATCTACAACACCTACAACAACCAGGGAGGATGGTAAAGGTACTTGAATGGTGTTGGTGCATACTCATCAAGAAGAGGTGCGTCTGAGTTGATCTCTAGTGTTCCTTTGAATATTCCATGTTCTGAAATTTATGCGCTCAATTTACATAATGTGGAATTGATTACCCATAAGGCGTTCTTACTAGAATATCTGTTGATGATCTTTTATACTATATCATGTTCGATGTTCATAGAGAGCTATCTAGTGTGATTGAGAATCTTGCTAAAGTTTCATGTTTAAAATCACTCGTTAGTACTTATGCCTACACATATACATTCAATTTGATTGGAGATTATGGTGTAGATGACAAGTTCTATGTTTATCGAATATGCATTACTGTGATAATCTTTCTGATTTAAACTTGCATGTTTTGCAAACCATCTATTGAGAAATATCATGGTCATTTTGAGATGGATTTTAATACAAGTGCCTATTGTTTAGAACGCAATATGATGCCTACTTGTTTCTCTATGCTTGTAAACAAGCGTAGTCGAGTTGAAGCATGGAAGAAACTAAAATTTTCTCTCCAATATTTGAACAACTTGATCTAGTGGGTCCCTCTTATATCTTGTCCATGTACTTACCAAAGTCGAGGGCGACTTTTTCTCATGGGAGGAGAATGATGTGAATGAAAGTATCATAATGTATATATCAAATACATCCTATGGCTGCTATGATCCTAATTATTTTGTGCGAAACAACGAAAATGTCACAACAATTGATGCATACATATACCACGTATATCGTTGTTCTTTTGTTTATTACACTTTCAACAAATCATCATGTGCTAAGCGAAAGGAGTTTGGATGACAAATATATATACCATGCATATATGTTGTATTATTTGTCTAGCACATCTTCAGGCTATCAAAGCGAGGGCGGCTTTTCTTGAAGAAAGGGAGGATGATGAGGATGTCCCTACTACTTATGAGGTTATTAGTGAAGCGAGGCTAAACTTCTCAAACAACGGTGCATTTGTTTCTTAATGAATTTCCTTTGTTGCCAATGAAAATTGGTTACTACCTAAAGCAATACTTGGTGCATTCTCGGGTTTGACAAATTTAAAGACTTTGGAACCGAGAGGAGGAGAGGGAGGCGGAACAAATTCATGGAGGAGAAACACATGGCCAACAAGGGAGAAGAAACCCATGTGGCCAACGAGAGGAGCGTGGTCTCGAGATAAAACCCTAGCACATGCGGGCGGTCAAGAAAGACATATGGTGACATGGCAACAAGGGTTACATTGGCATCAAAGAAGCATCAAGTGCATCGAACAAATTCGCGCAAGCTAAGAGAGGAAAGCTCACAATACAAGGGAAACCGAGAGGAGACTAGTTTAAATTTCCAAATTAAAGTAGGGCGTTTTTGAATCGGATTACTGTTGCGCTGACGATGTCGGACTCGGAATTCTTATGCGGCGAGGTCGATGTCGGACTCGGATTCTTGTAGCACTTTGGTTCTGTTCATCCGAGCTTTGTGCTTGCGTGGGAGGCTATATAAACCCCATGGCGCACCATAGAGGTAGACCAGTTTATACATAAGATTGAAACATAGCTATTGCTTGTTCTTTCGACACGAGTTCATGCGAGGACTTTGAGAGAGAATTAGGCGATCCATTTGTTTTGTTATGCAATCAAGGTCAAGCCGTCGTTCCATTGGGAATCGGGGACTTGGCGTTAAATCGTTTGTGGTCTCGCGACGAACAACTACCGGTGTGTTGTGGGCGTATTCCAAGAGTTGAGGTTCGTGCATTGGTGCGAGTGTTCGACTGCGACATCGTCTGCCATCAACTATCCACGGTTTCTCACTGAGAAGATCGGGCCTCCCCCGTATCAAGCAGGATGCGCACGGCTTGAGGAGGGTGCCACGTGTTGTTGCTGACTTGGCCAACCTACAAATGATCCTCGAAAATTGCCCCTTGGGCGAGATTATCGACCCTGCACTTCTCTTTCAGCTTTGCAAGCAAGATGGAACAAACGAGTGATAGAATTGTATTCTTTATAATCAAGTATGTCTTGAATTTCTCGGTTTAGACCTCCCAAAAATCTAGCCATCTTAGCATCTTCAGTTTCATCTAAACCACAACGCAATAATAAACCAGTTTGCAATTCTTGATAATAATCCTCTACAGAACTACTACCTTGTCTTAAGCATTGCAATTTATTAAGAAAATCACGAGAATAATATGAAGGTACAAATCTATGTCTCATTGCTCTTTTCAAAGCATTACATGTTCTAGGTATGTCCTGATAAGTACGACCATATTCACTCCACCAAATAGATGCAAAATCAGAAAACGCACTAGTAGTAGCCCTAACTTTCTTATCTTCAGGGAATTCATGACAAGCAAATTTTTGTTCTACAGTTAACTCCCATGTAAGATAAGCATCAGGATCATATTTTTCAGCAAAAGACGGCATAGTGAATTTAATTTTGCCAACAGCATCATTATGGTCACGTACCTCACGTTGATTTCTTCCCATACCTTGACGATTGTGACGAAGCCGACGATGGTTGCGATCATTGTGAACATTGAATCCATCGGTTTCTGTATCAGTAGTGTAGTTGTTCATTTCATCTTCTTCCACCTCATCTGCCCAAGAGCGAGCAGCAGGTGGTGTTCGGCGAGCAGGAGGTGGTGCGCGACGAGCAAGAGGATCGTGCACCCTTGGCTCATCCTGGGCCGTGTTTTCAGCAACTGGCTGACATTTGAGGAGTGCAACGCGTGTGTGGTTTAGAGATATAATCTTTCTTCAAGACTTTAAATTTTGATTTCTCTTTTCCAAGGTATTCATTTAATTCTTCAAGCATATCCATTAATTCATCATAAGAAGGTTCATTATCATTAATGAATTTTACCTTGTCTCCTTTTGCCATAAGGCAAGTAGGAGTGGAGAAGAGTGACAACGCTTCCTTGATGGCAATGCCGACAAGTCCTCTCTTCTTTGAGGACCCTTCATCATCAGAGTCGGAGTTGGAACACTCCTTATCAGAGTCCTATTCTCCAATATGAGCTTCATTCTTGCGATCTTTATGAAGCTTCTTGAAAAAGCTTATTCTTGCCGTTGAATTCCTTCTTGTTTGATGACTTGGTCATGTCATCCTTCTTGTTTGGGAAATGAGAGGCAATGTGCCCCCTTCTCATCGCACTCATAGCAACGTATATTGCTATAGCGCTTGTTATCATTTGAGAAGTGCCCATTTTTGTTCTTGTCAAAATTTGAGCTTTGAAATGAGCATCTTCTCACAATTTTTTTCATTCTCCTTACAAGAAGAGCGAACTTCTCTTCGGAGTCATCTTCTTCTTCCTCTACTTCATCAATTGATTCCACTCTTGCTTTGAAAACAATAATTTTCTTCTTGGATGAGGATGGCTCCAAAAGCTCCTTCTTGTTCTTCTTGTACAACTCATTTGTGATGAGGTTGCCCAAGAGACCGGTTGGCGTCATTCTTGGCAACTTGGGAGAGTTGAGAAATAGAGTCACCAATGTCTCGTATTTCTCCGGTAGAGCTCTAAGCATTTTTCGCACAATATCAACATCAATTAAGTTAGTGCCTAGACCTTTGAACTCATTTACAATGTTGTTGAGTCTATAATATATTTCGGTGATGTTTTCATGAGGTAACATTTTAAATGTCTCATATTTAATACGAGCCTATGCAATTTGGCTTCTTTGATCGTGATGTGCCATCATGAATTTCTGAGAGCGTAGTCCATATCTCATGAGCGGTTTCAAGGTTGCTCACTCGATTGAACTCATCCGCGTTCAAAGCTCCAAAAAGAGCGTTCATCGCTTGAGCATTGAGGTGGGAGTTCCGTTCCTCAAGATCCGTAGGATGTGTAGGATCAAGTGCTATAACGAAATATTCACTAACATTTCTCCATATGCTTGGGCTCATGGCCTAAAAATAAATGGACATTTTAATTTTTCAATAAGCATAATTTGATCCATCGAATATAGGTGCCTTTCCTATTGACATTCCCTCACTAGCCATCCTTTCTCTCCTAGATAGTTAAGTCTAAATAATAGAGAGACCAAGCTTTGAAACCACTTGTGAGATCAAGGATGACCAACTAGAGGGGTGAATAGAAGGTTTATAAAATTCTTGTGCATTAATTAACAATTATAGCAAGTATAATTCAATTAAAGACTTCTAGCACAATAAGATATTTAAGTTGAGCTCTTACTAACACACCTCAAGATTATGGCAATACTAAAAACAATTCTAGCTAAGCAATTCTAAACAAGCAAGAGCCAGAAATGTAAACGTGGAAGAATAAAGCCAAAAGAATAAACCACAATGGAGACACTCAATGTTTTTCCCGTGGTATCAAAGACATGCCGGTCTTCACTAATCCACGTTGAGGTAAATCCAAACAAATTAGACCGGCTCCACGAATTAAGCCCCAACACCTCGATTCCAGTATGGATGCTCTTCCTCCTCTCCGGAGTTGGTGAGCTCCGAACCAATCACAAACGTTGCCGGGCCTCATCACACTCTTTTTGAAGAGATCTCCATGCAAACCATCTCTAAGCTGTCTAGGTCCCAACAAGCACCAACAGTAACAAATCGCAGTGCTTGCTTGAAGACTATTAAGTGCCAAAGTGATAAACTAATGATGCAATGCACTTGAATACTCTCAACTACCTCAAAATGAGAAATGAATGCAAATGAGTAGAGGAGTGCACCAAAGCATCAAGAGTATTCAGTATGGCCAAAGGTTCTGAGCTTGGTATAAGTGAGGGGTAATTTATAGCCTCCAACCACAAAACTAGTCTTTTGGAACAAATCCCTGAAAAAAATCAGCACTTGTAGTAGTACCACCGTACAAATCCGGTACTACCGCAGCCACCGTTCAACAGTCGACTATTATTCATTAAATGCGCTAGTAATAGCCGTTACAAAAAAGTTGCGGTACTACCGTCGACTAGAATTTGGTACTACCGCATGGTGGTTGTACCGCTCGACTAGAATGGAACTACAGATTTCCAAAGGCAAAAGAAACACAAGAAACAACCTCTCTGAAAATAACGTACCACCAAGTAAACATTGGTACTACCGCACAGCAGTGGTACTGTTCTTAAAGTGCGGTACTACCTGATGTGGGCATCCCTAACACTTATACATCTTCTTCTATTGGTGGTGATGCACATACTGAGATGGACGCCATAAGTGAAGCTACAAATAATACAAGTGCAGAAGTACATGTTGGTCCACTGACTAGAGCAAGAGCTAAACTTCGAAATCAACATGGTCTTTTGTTTCTTAATAAATCTTCTATTTTCATTGATAAGAATTGGGCACTGCCTCATGCAAATGTTTTGTGCATTCTCAGGTTTGAACATTGTGAAGCCTTTGGAACCGAGAGGGAGGAGAGGGAGGCCGGAGCCAAAGCAATGGAGGAGAAGCTCACGTGGGTCAAGCAAGAGGAGAAAAGCCCAAGAATTCAAGCCCAATTCGGATCTTCCACAAGTCCAATCGGAATTCATCTCGGAATCAACTCAGAATTCAATTCGGATTCGATTCGGGACAGCCCAACAGACCTGTAATAAAAATACCATAACTTTTACATACGGAGTCCGATTGGGGTGTTCTTGGACTTGTTTGAAAGCTTATTCCAAGGCCCACACAATGGGTATGGCCCGAACTTCAGAAGACGTACGGTCGCGCCGCTATGACCGAAACAATGTGACGGATTTAAGTTAGGTTTTCCTTTTTGTGTGTTTTTGGGTCTTAGCCGAATTAGAGTTTGATTCGGCGTGTGTAGCTGGCCCTAGGCCGTGCGTGAGTCGTGGAGGGCGCCTTAAGTACCCTTGCCCCTCCATTGTATCCATCAGACCAGTTTATGCATAAGATTGAAACATAGCTATTGCTTGTTCTTTCGACACCAGAGTTCATGCGAGGACTTTGAGAGAGGACTAGGTGATCCATTGTTTTGTTCTGCACTTCAGGGTCAAGCCGTTGTGATGAGGGCATCCCTAACACTTATACATCTTTCCCTATTGGTGGTCATACACATACTGAGGTGACGCTACAAATAATTCAAGTACAGAAGTGCATATTGGTCCACTGACGAGAGCAAGAGCTAAACTTCTAAATCAACAGGTGCTTTTGTTTCTTAATGAATCTTCTATTGTCATTGATGAGAATTGGGTATTACCTAATGCAAATGTTTTGTGCATTCTCAGGTTTGAACATTGTGAAGCCTTTGGAACCAAGAGGAGGCGGAGTCAAAGCAATGGAGGAGAAGCTCACGTGGGTCAACCAAGGAGAAAAAGCCCAAGAATTCAAGCCCAATTCGGATCTTCCACAAGTGCAACCGAAATTCATCTCGGAATCAACTCAGAATTCAATTCGGATTCGGTTCAGGACAGCCCAACAGGGCTGTAATAAAAGGCCATACCTTTTGCATCACGAGTCCGATTGGGGTGTTCTTGGACTTGTTTGAAAGCTTATTCCAAGGCCCACACAATGGTTTTGGCCCCAGATTCAGAAGACTTACGGTCGCGCCGCTATGGCCGAAACAATGTGACGGACTTAAGTTAGGTTTTCCTTTTTGTGTGTTTTAGGTCTTAGCCGAGTTAGAGTTTGATTCGGCATGTGTGGCGGCCCTAGGCCGTGCGTGAGTCGTGGAGGGCGCCTTAAATACCCTTGCCCTCCCTTGTATCGATTAGACCAGTTTATTCATAAGATTGAAACATAGCTATTGCTTGTTCTTTCGACCCTAGAGTTCATGCGAGGACTTTGAGAGAGGACTAGGCGATCAATTGTTCGTTCGCAATTCAAGGTCAAGCCGTCGTTCCATTCGGAATCGGGGACTTGGCGTTAAATGCGTTAAGTGGTCTCGCGACGAACAACTACCCGGTGTGTTGTGGCGTATTCGAAGAGTTGAGGTTCGTGCATTGGCGCGAGTGTTCAGCTAGCGACATCGTCTGCGCCATCAACTATCCACGGTTTATTGAGAAGATCGGGCCTTCGCCGTATCATGTGGTATCGATTCTAGGTTTACTCGGTGAGAACTTCTTTACCGTAGTTAGATTCGTTTTCTTTCCTATCGTACAATAAACCAAAAATTGCGAGTACCAAAACCGTAGTTTAATCTGTTATTTCTTGTGCGTTTAGTTAAGTTTTCATCCATTAGAGTTTTGTTTTAGTGCTGATCCTTGTGTTTCCATTGCGTAGCTTAATCTTTATCAAAAAAATTTGCTGATTGAACTCTCTCAATTAGCACCCAAAACAATCATCCGATCTGTCCGTGCCTTTTGTTGCGACTGTCAGAGACGAGTGTTGTTTCCTTATCGAACTCCTTGGTGGGACTAGAGTTCTAATCAACTTCTAGCTCAAACACAATCCGAGTCCAATTGCTCCATCTTGAGTTTGGCCACTACATCATAGCGGCGAACCACATTTGGTGTCCTTTATATCCTTTCATCTTGAGACTAGCTATTGATATTGCACCTAGGGCTGCTCATTCAAGTTGATTACACGTTGCTTGTTTTGTGAGGTTGCGCGAGTTCCACGGGAGCAAAGCGAGAGGAAAAGAAGGAAAAGGCAGCCGCATACGAAAAGAGCGCGCATAAAAAAATAAATAAAAATAAATGCTAACTTTTGCATCGACCTCCGATTGGGCGTTTCTTGATCCGTTGGAAAGGAAGCGGAAAATAGAGCCAAAAAGAAGAAGTCAGAAATCGGGGTTTTACATCGCGTCGACCACGAGCACACGTGTGCGGAAAACCCGACCCCAAAAGGTCGTTTAGGGCCTCAAAACAGGCCCGCAAACCGAGAAAAATTCGATTTCAGATTTCGCTCAAAATTGTGAGCCCTCTGTAGGTGATTCTAAGGTACCCGTGACGACGACATCCCTTTTCGAGTTGATCGCGCATACTTTTAGCTACTACGATTACGGGTCATCTTTTTAGCTTGTGTTTTCAATTTTGATTGAGCAATCTTGTGCCCTAGTATATTCCTTTGCAATTGGCTAGCGTCTATCCGTACTTGGTGCAAAGCGAGCTGGTTTCATCTCTTTTTCTGCTCGCTAGCTCAGTCCTTTGTTTGCATTAAGTCTCATTTATCTTTGCGTGTGCGTTCATACACTTCGCTTAAACCTGTTGGATCAACACATAGGCAAAATACTCTAGCTTGGATCATTACTTAGCTTTACAATACCTTGAATATCAGATTGCATAGGATATACACATACCTATCCAAGCTCCACCTACACCCGTTTGTGTACTCCCTTGCTCTTGGTTACGCTCCTACATTACCGGGTTAAGGTCGTTATTGTCTGGCTGTCGTTTGCCGTCCTTGATTCACTTTGAACGGTAAGCTTGTCTTGTTTTCAGGACAGTGAGTTGTGAGTATAGTAGCTATGTTTCTTGTTTGTGAGTTGTTGCTATGTCAGGTCACGAGGAGGATCCACCTAATCCGGAGGCGCGATTCGTGGACAGAGTACACTCGGTTGCGCGAGATGCTACAAAAACAACTTCAAGATGGTGACAATGGCGTGCGCGATGAACTCGGGAAGTTCGGTGGATGAACACCCTCGGGAGGAGGTCACACAATTGCGTCGACCATCAACAATAACTTCCGGAGCTACGCGCCATGTTAAGCTCAACACAATCGTGTGGTGTGCAAAGTGATGACACAGTGTGCCGCGACCCTCGGCCGTTTTGCACAATGAGACCGAGGATGGCGTGCTATTCGTGTGGATGAGGAGGCGGCGGCGGCGGCGGGCGTCGCATGGCGGTGCCGTAAGCGTCGGAATGGCGTGGCGGCCGCCTCGAGCTCATGGGCGTGGCGAGGCACGGCGGCGGTGGGGCGCACCACGGTGTCCACGGAGGAGGTGTGCATCGTGCACCTCGTAGCATGGCTGATGAGGCCGAGCAATGGGATGGCGATTTCCCGTCGGCGACTACGATGACCGACGAGCGCCACCATCGCAACAACGTGCGGCGTCGACACGGCGGCGCCGGCGATTTTGTCGCTAAGCCCAAATTTACTCTTCCTATATTTTCGTGGTACGGATGTGGAGCAATACCTCACTTGGGAGTGAAGGTGGATAAGTTGTTTGAATGAACAACTATTGCAATGAGAAGAAGTCATTGCTTGCTTCCAATGGCTTGGATGATTATCTTGCACATTGGTGGGAGCGGTTCATTCGTAGCGCAAGGAGCGCCATGAGTTGCCGATTATCACCTAGGAGCGGATGAAGCGACATTTGCGGGCACGCTTTGTACCTCGCCACTACAAGCGCTCACTATTTGAGAAGTTGGCGGTGCGACAACGTAGTCGAGTTGAAGCATGGAAGAAACTAAAATTTTCTCTCAATATTTGAACAACTTGATCTAGTGGGTCCCTCTTATATCTTGTCCATGTACTTCCCAAAGTCGAGGCGATTTTTTCTCATGGGAGGGAGAATGATGTATTTGAAAGTATCACAATGTATATATCAAATACATCCTATGGCTGCTATGATCCTAATTATTTTGTGCGCAACAACGAGAATGTCACAACAATTGATGCATACATATACCACGTATATCGTTGTTCTTTTGTTTATTACACTTTCAGCAAATCATCATGTGCTAAGCGAAAGGAGTTTGGATGACAAATATATATACCATGCATATCGTTGTATTTTTGTCTACCACATCTTGAGGCTATCAAAAGCCGAGGGCGGCTTTTGAAGAAAGGAGGATGATGAGGATATCCCTACTACTTATGAGGTTATTAGTGAAGCAGAGCTAAACTTCTCAAACAACAGTGCATTTGTTTCTTAATGAATTTCCTTTTGTTGCCAATGAGAATTGGTTACTACCTAAAGCAATACTTGGTGCATTCTCAGGTTTGACAAATTTAAAGACTTTGGAACCGAGAGGAGGAGAGGAGGCCGGGAACAAATTCATGGAGGAGAAACACATGCGGCCAACAAGGAGAAGAAACCCATGTGGCCAACGAGAGGAACGTGCTCTCGGATAAAACCCTAGCACCATGCAGGCGGTCAAAAAGATATATGGTGACATGGCAACAAGGGTTACATTGGCATAAAAGAAGCATCAAGTGCATCGAACAAATTCGCATAAGCTAAGAGAAGGAAAGCTCACAATACAAGGGAAACCGAGAGGGAGACTAGTTTAAATTTCCAAATTAAAGTAGGACGTTTTTTTGAATCGGATTACTGTTCACGCAAACAGTAATTGGATTCGGATTACTGTAGCAATGAACAGTGTCGGACTCGGATTACTGTAGCACTCGGTTACTGTTCACCCGAGTTTTGTGTTTGCGTGGGAGGCCATATAAACCCCCTATGGCCGCACCATAGAGGTAGACCAGTTTATGCATAAGATTGAAACATAGCTATTGCTTGTTCTTTCGACACCAGAGTTCATGCGAGGACTTTGAGAGAGAATTAGGCGATCCATTGTTTGTTCTGCAACTCAAGGTCAAGCCGTCGTTCCATTGGGAATTGGGGACTTGGCGTTAAATCGTTCGTGGTCTCATGACGAACAACTACCGGTGTGTTTTGGCGTATTCCGAAGAGTTGAGGGTTCGTGCATTGGCGCGAGTGTTCAGCTAGCGACATCGTCTGCTTCGCATCAACTATCCACGGTTCCTCACCGAAAGATCGGGCCTCCCCCCGTATCATATGGTATCAGATTCTAGGTTTACTCAGTGAGAATTTCTTTACCCGTAGTTAGATTCGTTTTCTATCCTATCGTCCAATAAACCGAAAATTGCAATACCAAAACCGTAGTTTAATCTGTTATTTCTTGTGCGTTTAGTTAAGTTTTCATCCATTAGAGTTTTTGTTTTTAGTGCTGATCCATGTGTTCCTTTTGCGTTGCTTAATCGTTGTGTTCACATAAACCGTACCAAATTGCTGATTGAACTCCTCAATCAGCACCCAAAGAGATAGCTGACGAAACACTTTGGGTTTCTTGAGCTTCACTTATATCCTTTCATCCTTGAGACTAGCTTTTGTACATTGCACTAGGGCTGTTCTTTGGTTTATTTACGTTGTTGAATTGTGAGACTTGTGCAATCAAGAGGAGCAAACCCTATTTAGGCCATTGCAATAAGAAAAGAGGAAAAGGCAGCGGTTACAAGAAAAAGCCACTGCTTGAAAAGGTATTTAAAAAACAAAAGATCAAACCATAAATACAGTACCAAATTTTTTCCTTTCGGTTTCCTTAATAGCCGAAGGGCGAAGAGCTTTGTTCATGCGGTTTTGAAAAAAAACAAACAAACAAAAAGGGGCTGGCCGAAATTGGGAAGAGTAAACCTTAGTCCACAATTTCAGATTGTGTATTTAATCTATTTGAGCAATCTTGTGCCCTAACATTGATATCTTTGCAATTGGCTAGCGTCTCTCATAGTACTTGGTGCAAAAGCAGGCTAGTTTTCATCTCCATTTCAGTTTGTCTCTCACTAGCTCATTCCTTTGTTTGCATTAAGTCACATTTATCTTTGTTTGTGCGTTCATACACTTCGCTTAAACCTTTTGGATCAGCACATAGGCAAAATACTCTAGCTTGGATCATTACTTAGCTTTACAATACCTTTAATATCAGATTGCATAGGATATACACATACCTATCAGAGCTCCACCTACACCGTTTGTGTACTCCCTTGCTCTTAGTTACGCTCATACATTACGGGTTAAGGTCGCTCATTGTCTGGCTGTCGATTTGCGATCTTTGATTCACTTTGGAGCAGTAGCTTGTCTTGTATTCGGAGCGGTGAGTTGCGGCGTAGAGAGCAAGTTTTTTTTACTAACCCGATATAATTTCGTTTGCTATTTGTGAGTTGTATCCATGTCGGTCATCGGAGAATCCACCTAGATTCGTGGGCGGAGTATACGATTGTGTGGGGCCTACAAAAGCAACTTCATGATCGTGATAATGGTGTGCGCGATGAGCTCGGTCCGTTCGATTTGGATTGAACAACCTCGGAGAGGAGGTTACGTAACTACGTGCGGACATCAACAACAACTTCTTGGAGCTGCACGCCATGTTCAATCAACCAAGCGTGCATCGTAAGGATTTTCATGATAAGCCCAAATTTTCTATCCCTATATTTTCCTGTCGTCACGGATGTACAAGAATATCTCACTTGGGAGCTAGAAATTGATACTCTATTTCGGATGCACAACTATACCAATGAGAGGAAGCTCTTACTTGCGTCTAGTGGCTTGGTGATTATGCCACACATTGGTGGGAGCAGTTTATTAAATAGCGTATGGGCGCCATGAATTGCCGATTATCACGTGGGAGCGGATGAAGCAGCATTTCGGGCACGTTTTGTACCTTGCCACTACAAGCGCTCTCTACTTGACAAGTTGACTTGTCCACAGCGTTTAAATGCGCTAGTATATCACATGTGAAGGCGGCCGAGCATGGGACATTCCTTCGGTACATGTTTCGTGTAGTGCTGCCCCATTGCTTCATGAAGAGTTTGTAGTTCTTGGTAATTGCTCAATTGCTGACCCACAATCTTTGGGGACGGGATGTATCAAACCCATATGAGAATGAGTGCCACGTAGCCAAATTGAGTGAGAATGATAAAGAGAGTGAGCTGTGTGATTCCACCATATGTGAGGTTGAGAGCATCTCTATTGAGTGTGAGAAAGATGCACCAACGAAAAGAGAGAAGTAGATGATAGTCAAAAAAATGAGTTGAAAGTTGAACAACGGCAAGCCGTTGGGCGTGAAAGGCGAGGAGATAACCACGGTGGGGATAGAGTGCTTGCGATCCAATGGTTTTATGATGATGATTTGATATCTACAACACCTACAACAAGCGAGGAGGATGGTAAAGGTAACGATAATGGTGTTGAATTGCATACTCATCAGAAGAGTGCGTCTGAGTTCGATCTCTAGTGTTCCTTTGAATATTCCATGTTCTGAAATTTGTATGCTCAATTTACATAATGTGGAATTGACAAATTTAAAGACTTTGGAACCAAGAGGGAGGAGAGGGAGGCCGGGAACAAATTCATGGAGGAGAAACACATGCGGCCAACAAGGGAGAAGAAACCCATGTGGCCAATGCGAGAGGAAACGTGCTCTCGAGATAAAACCCTAGCACTGCGGCGGTCAAGAAAGATATATGGTGACATGGCAACAAGGGTTACATTGGCATCAATAGAAGCATCAAGTGCATCGAACAAATTCGCGCAAGCTAAGAGAAGGAAAGCTCACAATACAAGGGAAACCGAGAGGAGACTAGTTTAAATTTCCAAATTAAAGTAGGACGTTTTTTGAATCGGATTCTTTTCGCGCGATGTCGGACTCGGATTACTGTAGCAATGAGCGAGTGTCGGACTCGGATTCTGTAGCACTCGGTTACTGTTCACCCGAGTTTTGTGCTTGCGTGGGAGGCTATATAAACCCCATGGCGCACCATAGAGGTAGACCAGTTTATGCATAAGATTGAAACATAGCTATTGCTTATTCTTTCGACACGAGTTCATGCGAGGACTTTGAGAGAAATTAGGCGATCCATTGTTTGTTACGCAACTCAAGGTCAAGCCGTCGTTCCATTGGGAATTGGGGACTTGGCGTTAAATCGTTCGTGGTCTCGCGACGAACAACTACCGTGTGTTTTGGACGTATTCCGAAGAGTTGAGGGTTCGTGCATGGCTAGCAAGGATATGTGTCATAAGTTGGGTTTGAAGTCATCAGACCAGTTTATGCATAAGATTGAAACATAGCTATTGCTTGTTCTTTCGACACCAGAGTTCATGCGAGGACTTTGAGAGAGGACTAGGCGATCCATTGTTTTGTTCTGCACTTCAGGGTCAAGCCGTCGTTCCATTGGGAATTGGGGACTTGGCGTTCGTTGTTCGTGGTCTCACGACGAACAGTTACCTGGTGTGTTTTGGGTGTTTTCCGAAGAGTTGAGGGTTCGTGCATTGGCGCGAGTGTTCAACTAGCGACTTCGTCTACTTCGCATCAACTATCCACGGTTCCTCACTGAGAAGATCGGGCCTCCCCCGTGTCACTACCGATTTTCAAAGGAGATGAAAAACTCCCAAAACATGCTCTCTGGAAAATACATACCACCAACTAGAATCCGGTACTACTGACCTGCGGTAGTACCACTCATCACATGTGGTCATACCGATTTCCACTTAAGTTTTTTTAGAAGCTACTATGATGCAATGCATGACTCCTAGTTGATCAAGATGGCACAAAATTAGATCCTCAAGCTACTAGTCATGATCCCTCTTTATAGTCGCCTCGCTCTGACCAATCGGAATGCTTTTCAACAGGCATCTTCTCCAGGAGTAACTGCTATCACTTCGTCAACTACTTCAAGGAGGACGCAGACGGCAGAACGGGAGGAGAGATTGGATCCCAATTCAGAAGATCAAGATTTCATCCGAAGCATTAGCATAGCAATCATTACGTTCAGTGTAATTAGGACTATATCACCGCCTGGTCGCAGGCACCCCCGGTAATTGCCAATTCATATCAATAGAGAGCAATCACGTTCTATCCCAGGAAATCCCATGTCATTTTTCTCTATTTTATTTTTGTAAGATCGGCGACTTGATGCGTCGGCGGTGCATCGTTAAGTGAGGGAAGAAGCGCGATTTCATGAAGAAATTCTTTGCTTATCAAATCCTCGCTTGTTACTCGTCGTGTCGCTCAAGCGGCTAAGGCGGGTGATACGGGAGGCCGATCTTCTCGGTGAGCAACCGTGGATAGTTGATGCGAAGTAGGCGATGTCGCTAAGCTGAACACTCGCGCCAATGCACGAACCCTCAACTCTTGAATACGCCCAAAACACACCGGGTAGTTGTTAGTCGCGAGACCACGAGCGAGCGAGCATGAAGTCCCAATTCCCAATGGGCAGCGGCTTGACCTTGGATTGCAGAACAAAACAAATGGATCGCCTAATTCTCTCTCAAAGTCCTCGCATGAACTCGGTGTCGAAAGAACAAGCAATAGCTATGTTTCAATCTTATGCATAAACTGGTCTACCTCTGTAGTGCGGCCATGGGGGGTTTATATAGCCTCCCACGCAAGCACAAAGCTCGGATGAACAGTAACCGAGTGCTACAGTAATCTGAGTCCAACACTGTTCACTGCTACAGTAATCCGAGTTCGATTACTGTTCACGTGAACAGTAATCCGATTCAAAAAACGTCCTACTTTAATTTGCAAATTTAAACTAGTCTCCCTCTCGGTTTCCCCTGTATTGTGAGCTTTCCTTCTCTTAGCTTGCGCGAATTTGTTCGATGCACTTGATGCTTCTTTTGATGCCATTGTAACCCTTGTTGCCATGTCACCATATGTCTTTCTTGACCGCCCGCATGTGCTAGGGTTTTATCACGAGAGCACGTTCCTCTCGTTGGCCACATGGGTTTCTTCTCCATTGTTGGCGCATGTGTTCTCCTCTATGAATTTGTTCACTGGCCTCCCTCTCCTCCCTCTCGGTTCCAAAGTCTTTAAATTTGTCAAACCTGAGAATGCACCAAGTATTGCTTTAGGTAGTAACCAATTCTCATTGGCAACAAAGAAATTCATTAAGAAACAAATGCACCGTTGTTTGAGAAGTTTAGCTCTGCTCCACAAATAACCTCATAAGTAGTAGGGATATCCTCATCATCCTCCCTTTCTTCAAAAAAGCCGTCTCGGCTTTTGATAACTGAAGATGTGCTAGACAAAAATACAACGTATATGCATGGTATATATATTTGTCATCCAAACTCCTTTAAACAGCACATGATGATTTCTTTGAAAGTGTAATAAACAAAAGAACAACGTATATACATGGTATATGTATGCATCAATTGTTGTGACATTCTGTTGTTGCGCACAAAATAATTAGGATCATAGCTGATACGGGAGGCCCGATCTTCTCGGTGAGAAACCGTGGATAGTTGATGCGAAGTGACGATGTCGCTAGCTGAACACTCGCGCCAATGCACGAACCCTCAACTCTTGAATCGCCCAAAACACACCGGGTAGTTGTTAGTCGCGAGACCACGAGCAGCGAGCATGAATCCCAATTCCCAATGGAGCAGCGGCTTGACCTTGAATTGCAGAACAAACAAATGGATCGCCTAGTCCTCTCTCAAAGTCCTCGCATGAACTCTGGTTTTAGAAAGAACAAGCAATAGCTATGTTTCAATTCTTATGCATAAACTGGTCTAATGGATACAAGGGAGGGCAAGGGTATTTAAGGCGCCCTCCACGACTCACGCGGGCCTAGGGCCGACCACACATGCGAATCAAACTCTAACTCGGCTAAGACCTAAAAACACACAAAAGGAAAACCTAACTTAAGTCCGTCACATTGTTTCGGCCATGGCAGCTCGACCGTAAGTCTTCTGAAGCTGGGGCCAAAACCATTGTGTAGGCCTTGGAATAAACTTTCAAACAAGTCCAAGAACACCCCAATCGGACTCCGTATGCAAAAGTTATGGCCTTTTATTACAGCCCTGTTGGGCTGTCCCGAACCGAATCAATTGAATTCTGAGTTGATTCGAGATGAATTTCAGTTGCACTTGTGGAAGATCCAGGTGGGCTTGAATTCTTGGGCTTTTCTCCCTTGGTTGACCCACGTGAGCTTCTCCTCCATTGCTTTGACTCGGCCTCCTCTTGGTTCCAAAGGCTTCACAATGTTCAAACTGAGAATGCACAAAACATTTGCATGAGTAATACCCAATTCTCATCAATGACAATAGAAGATTCATTAAGAAACAAAAGCACATTGATTTAGAAGTTTAGCTCTTGCTCGTCGGTGGACCAATATGCATACGTACTTGAATTATTTGTAGCGTCACGTATGGCGTCCACCTCGGTATGTGTATGACCACCAATAGGGAAAGATGTATAAGTGTTAGGGATGCCCTCATCAATAGCAGCCATAGGATGTATTTGATATATACATTGCGATACTTTCAGTCACATCATTCTCCCTCCCATGAGAAAAAATCGTCCTCGACTTTGGTAAGTACATGGACAAGATATAAGAGGGACGGACCCCACTAGATCAAGTTGTTCAAATATTGGAGAGAAAAATTTTAGTTTCTTCCATGCTTCAACTCGACTACGTTGTTTACATGGATAGGAGAAACAAGTAGGCATCATATTGCGTTCTAAACAATAGGCACTTGTATTAAAATCCATCTCAAAATGATCATGATATTTCTCAATAGATGGTTTGCATAAAACATGCAAGTTTAAATCAGCAAGATTATCACAGTAATGCATATTCGATAAACATAGAAGTTGTCATCTACACCATAATCTCAATCAAATTGAATGTATATGTGTAGGCATAAGTACTAACAGTGATTTTAAACATGAAACTTTAGCAAGATTCTCAATCACACTAGATAGCTCTCTATGAACATCGAACATGATATAGTATAAAAGATCATCAAAAGATATTTTAGTAAGAATGTCCTTATGGGTAATCAATTCCACATTATGTAAATTGAGCGTACAAATTTCAGAACATGGAATATTCAAAGGAACACTAGAATCGAACTGCATGCGTACCTCTTCTTGATGAGTATGCAATTCAACACCATTCTGTACCTTTACCATCCTCCTCGGTTGTTGTAGGTGTTGTAGATATCAAATCATCATCATGAAACCATTGGATGTAAGCACTCTATCCCTACAGTGGTTATCTCCTCATCTTTCACGTCCAGCGGTGCGGTTGTTCAACTTTCAACTCATTTTCTTTAATATCAACTTGCACAATGTGAGAAACAACACTAGAAGTAGAAAATAAATCGTGAAATTCAGTAGTAACCTCATTTTCACTATCATCTACTTCTCTCTTTTCTGTTGGTGCATCTTTCTCACACTCAATAGAGATGCTCTCAACCTCACATATGGTGGAATCACACAGCTCACTCTCTTTATCATTCTCACTCAATTTGGCTATGTGGCACTCATTCTCATATGGGTTTGAATACATCCGTCCCCAAAGATTGTGGGTCGACAATTGAGCAATTACAGTAACCACAAACTCTTCATGAAGCAATGGGCAGCACTACGAAACATGTACGAAGGAATGTCCCATGCTCGATGCGCCTTCACATGTGATATACTAGCGGCATTTAAACCTTTTCGTGGACAAGTCAACTTGTCAAGTAGAAAACGCTTGTAGTGGCGGTACAAGCGTGCGGAAATCTTGCTTCATCTGCTCCCACGTGATGTCGGCAATTCATGGCGCTCCATACGCTTCGAATAAAGCTCCCACCAATGTGTGGCATGTCAGCCAAGCCACTAGGCGCAAGTAAAGCTTCCTCTCATTGGTATAGTTGTGCATCGAAATAGAGTATCAATTTCTAGCTCCCAATTGAGATATTCTTGTACATCATGCGACCCGAGAAAATATAGGGATAGAAAATTTGGGTTTATCGTGAAAATCCTTACGATGCGTTTGGTTGATTGAATATGGCGTGCAGCTCAAGAAGTTGTTGTTGATATCCGTACATAGTTGCGTAACCTCCTCTCGAGGTTGTTCAATCGGTCGAAACGGACCGAGCTCATCGCGCACACCATTATCACGATCATGAAGTTGCTTTTGTGGCGTCCCACACACCGTGTATACTCAGTCCACGTAACGGTGGATTCTCACGATGACGACATGGATACAACTCACAAATAGCAAACGAAATTATATACGGGTTAGTAAAAAAAACTTGCTCTCTCGCTCGCAACTCAACATCACGAACACAAGACAAGCTACAGTTCCAAAGTGAATCAAGGGCGGCAAATCGCGATTGTGACGTGACGACCTTAACACAGTAATGTATGAGCGTAACCAAGAGCAGGGGAGTACACAAGCGGGTGTAGGTGGAGCTCGGACGGTATGTGTATATCCTATGCAATCTGATATTCAAGGTATTGTAAAGCTAAGTAATGATCCAAGCTAGAGTATTTTGCCTATGTGCTGATCCAAAGGTTTAAGCGAAGTGTATGAGCGCACAAACAAAGATAAATGTGACTTAATGCAAACAAAGGAATGAGCTAGTGAGAGACAAACTGAAATTGAGATGAAAACTAGCTCGTTTTGCACCAAGTACTATGAGAGGCTAGCCAATTGCAAAGATATCAATGTTAGGGCACAAGATTGCTCAAATAGATTAAATACACAATCTGAAATTATGGACTAAGGTTTACTCTTCCCAATTTAGCCAGACCCCTTTTGTTTGTTTTTCTCAAAACACGCATGAACAAAGCTCTTAGCCCTTGGCTATTAAAGAAACCGAAAGGAAAAAATTTGTACTGGTATTTGCGGTTTGATCTTTTGTTTTTTTAATACCTTTTCAAGCCATCGCTTTTTCTTGTGCAGTGCCTTTTCCTCTTTTCTTATTGCAATGGCCGAAATAGGGTTTGCTCCCCTCTTGATTGCACAAGTCTCACAATTCAACAACGTGTAAATAAACCAAAGAACAGCCCTAGTGCAATGTACAAAAGCTAGTCTCAAGGATGAAAGGATATAAGTGAAGCTCAAGAAACCCAAAGTGTTTCGATCAGCTATCTCTTTTTGGGTGCTAATTGAGGAGTTCAATCAGCAATTTAGTGCAGTTTATGTCAACACAATGATTAAACAGCATAAAAAGAACACATAGATCAGCACTAAAAGCAAAAACTCTAATGGATGAAAACTTAACTAAGCGCACAAGAAATAACAGATTAAACTACGGTTTGCTATTGCAATTTTAGGTTTATTGGGCGATAGGATAGAAAACGAATCTAACTACGAGTAAAGAAATTCTCCTTGAGTAAACCTAGAATCGATACCATATGATACGGGAGACCCGATCTTCTCGGTGAGGAACCGTGGATAGTTGATGCGAAGTAGGCGATGTCGCTAGCTGAACACTCGCGCCAATGCACGAACCCTCAACTCTTGAATCGCCCAAAACACACGGGTAGTTGTTGTCGCGAGACCACGAGCGACGAGCAGCCAAATCCCAATTCCCAATGGAGCAGCGGCTTGACCTTGGATTGCGAGAACAAAACAAATGGATCGCCTAATTCTCTCTCAAAGTCCTCGGATGAACTCGGTGTCGAAAGAACAAGCAATAGCTATGTTTCAATCTTATGCATAAACTGGTCTACCTCTATAGTGCGGCCATGGGGGTTTATATAGCCTCCCACGCAAGCACAAAGCTCGGATGAACAGTAACCGAGTGCTACAGTAATCCGAGTCCGACACTGTTCACTGCTACAGTAATCCGAGTCCGATTACTGTTCACGTGAACAGTATCCGATTCAAAAACGTCCTACTTTAATTTGCAAATTTAAACTAGTCTCCCTCTCGGTTTCCAATGTATTGTGAGCTTTCCTTCTCTTAGCTTGCCTTGAATTTGTTCGATGCACTTGATGCTTCTTTTGATGCCATTGTAACCCTTGTTGCCATGTCACCATATGTCTTTCTTGACCCCGCATGTGCTAGGGTTTTATCACGAGAACACGTTCCCTCTCGTTAGCCACATGGGTTTCTTCTCCATTGTTGGCATGTGTTTCTCCTCCATGAATTTGTTCCTGGCCTCCTCTCCTCCTCTCGGTTCCAAAGTCTTTAAATTTGTCAAACCGAGAATGCACCAAGTATTGCTTTAGGTAGTAACCAATTCTCATTGGCAACAAAAAATTCATTAAGAAACAAATGCACCTGTTGTTTGAGAAGTTTAGCTCCTGCTTCACAAATAACCTCATAAGTAGTAGGGATATCCTCATCACAGGGAGTTGGAACGAGGAGAACTGATTCGATTTGGCGGACTACTCCAACCTCAACACGGCGTATTCGTGCCATGGAGCATGACACAATATCATCATACTCCTCCTCTATTGGTTCACCGGTTGCAGAGATTGGTAATCGACCGATTGGAGGAATACACGCCATTAGTGGCATCTCAAGAAAAACCGATCGTTCTGACCAATTCGGAACATCCAAGGACCTCTACAAGCCCTGTCCTCCGGACCGGTGAGAAGGGTGATGAAAGCTCAGCACCGCAACTCGAGGGTCAAGGTACTCTCGATACGATCATGGCTGACAGGTGATGAGGGCATCCCTAACACTTATACATCTTTCCCTATTGGTGGTCATACACATACTGAGGTGGACGCCATACGTGACGCTACAAATAATTCAAATGCAGAAGTGCATATTAGTCCAGCGTGAGCAAGAGCTAAACTTCTAAATCAACAGTGCTTTTGTTTCTTAATGAATCTTCTATTGTCATTGATGAGAATTGGGTATTACCTCATGCAAATGTTTGTGCATTCTCAGGTTTGAACATTGTGAAGCCTTTGGAACCAAGAGGAGGCCGAGTCAAAGCAATGGAGGAGAAGCTCACGTGGGTCAACCAAGGGAGAAAAGCCCAGAATTCAAGCCCAATTCGGATCTTCCACAAGTGCAACCGAAATTCATCTCGGAATCAACTCAGAATTCAATTCGGATTCGGTTCAGGACAGCCAACAGGGCTGTAATAAAAAACCATAACTTTTGCATACGGAGTCCGATTGGGGTGTTCTTGGACTTGTTTGAAAGCTTATTCAAGGCCTACACAATGGTTTTGGCCCCAGCTTCAGAAGACTTACGGTCGCGCCGCTATGGCCGAAACAATGTGACGGACTTAAGTTAGGTTTTCCTTTTGTGTGTTTTTAGGTCTTAGCCGAGTTAGAGTTTGATTCGGCATGTGTGGCGGCCCTAGGCGTGCGTGAGTCGTGGAGCGCCTTAAATACCCTTCCCCTCCCTTGTATCCATTAGACCAGTTTATGCATAAGAATTGAAACATAGCTATTGCTTGTTCTTTCTAAAACGAGTTCATGCGAGGACTTTGAGAGAGGACTAGGCGATCCATTTGTTTGTTCGCAATTCAAGGTCAAGCCGTCGTTCCATTGGGAATTGGGGACTTGGCGTTAAATCGTTCGTGGTCTCGCGACGAACAACTACGATGTGTTTTGGGCGTATTCGAAGAGTTGAGGTTCATGCATTGGCGCGAGTGTTCGCTTCGCGACATCGTCTACGCCATCAACTATCACGGTTTCTCCGAGAAGATCGGGCCACCCGTATCATGTGGTATCGATTCTAGGTTTACTCGGTGAGAACTTCTTTACGCGTAGTTAGATTCGTTTTCTTTCCTATCGTACAATAAACCAAAATTGCGATACCAAACGTAGTTTAATCTGTTATTTCTTGTGCGTTTAGTTAAGTTTTCATCCATTAGAGTTTTGTTTTAGTGCTGATCCTTGTGTTTCCATTGCGTAGCTTAATCTTTATCAAAAAAAAAAATTTGCTGATTGAACTCCTCAATTAGCACCCAAAAGCTCATCATCCGATCTGTCAGTGCATTTGTCTTGCCAGCACAATCCGAGGCAGTGTTGTTTCCTTATCCGAACTCCTTGGTGGGACTAGAGTCCTAATCAACCTCTAGCTCAAACACAATCCGAGCTCAATTGCTCGATCTTGAGTTTGAGACCACTACATCATAGCGGCGAACCACATTTGGTGTCCTTTATATCCTTTCATCTTGAGACTAGCTATTGATATTGCACCTAGGGCTGCTCATTCAAGTTGATTACACGTTCTTTGTGTTTGTGAGGTTGCGATTCCACGGGGCAGCAAGCGAGAGGAAAAGAAGGAAAAAGCGCCGCATATAGAAAGAGCGCGGCTTAAAAAATAAACGCTAACTTTGCATCGACCTCCGATTGGGCGTTTCTTGATCCGTTGGAAAGAAGCGGGAAAATAGAGGCAAAAAAGAAAAATGCAGGGAATCTGGGGTTTTACATCGCGTAAGCCACGAGCACGTGTGCGAAAACCGACCCCAAAAGGTCGTTTAGGGCCTCAAAGCGGGCCATAAGCCAGAAAATTCGGTTTCGGAATTCGCTCAAATTGTGAGCCGCTCTGCGGTGATTCCAAGGTTCCCGTGCGACGACATCCCTTTCGAGTTGATCCGCGCATACTTTTAGCTACTACGATGCGGGTCATCTTTTTAGCTTGTGTTTTTCAATTTTGATTGAGCAATCTTGTGCCTAGTATATTCCTTTGCAATTGGCTAGCGTCTATCCCGTGCTTGGTGCAAAAGCGAGCTGGTTTCATCTCTTTTACGCTTGCTAGCTCATTCCTTTGTTTGCATTAAGTCTCATTTATCTTTGCGTGTGCGTTCATACACTTAGCAAACACATTGGATCAGCACATAGACAAAATACTCTAGCTTGGATCATTACTTAGCTTTACAATACCTTGAATATCAGTTGCATAGGATATACACATACTGTCCAAGCTCCACCTACACCGTTTGTGTACTCCTTGCTCTTGGTTACGCTCCTACATTCACGGGTTAAGGTCGTTACATTTGTCTGGCCTGTCGTTTTGCCGTCCTTGATTCACTTTGGAGCAGTAAGCTTGTCTTGTTTTCGGGACGGTGAGTTGCGAGCATAGTAGCGAGCTTTTGTTTTACTAACCCGGATATAACCTCGTTTCTTGTTTGTGAGTTGTTGCTATGTCGAGTCACGAGAGGATCCACCTAATCCGGGCGCGGTTCGTGGGCGAGTACACTCGGTTGCGCGAGATGCTACAAAAACAACTTCAAGATGGTGACAATGGCGTGCGCGATGAACTCGGGAAGTTGGTGGGTGGAACACCCTCGGGAGGAGGTCACACAATTGCGTCTGACCATCAACAATAACTTCCGGAGCTACGCGCCATGTTAGCTCAACACAATCTCGTGGGGTGCGCAAGTGATGACCGCAGTGTGCAGCGGCCTCCGGCCGTTTTGCACAATGAGACCGAGGATGAGCGTGCTATTCGTGTGGATGAGGCGGCGGCGGCGGCGGCGCGTCGCATGGCGGTGCCGCCACAGCGTCGGGATGGCGGCGCGGCACGCCTCGAGCTCATGGGCGTGGCGAGGCAGCGGCGGCGGTGGAGCGCACCACGGGGTGTCCACGGAGGAGGTGTGCATCGTGCACCTCGTAGCATGGCGGATGAGGCGAGCAATGGGATGAGCGATTTCCCGTCGGCGACTACGATGACCGAGCGGCGCCACCATCGCAACAGCGTGCGGCGTCGACCGCAGCGGCAGCAAGCGATTTTGTCGCTAAGCCCAAATTTACTCTTCCTATATTTTCAGGTGAGTACGGATGTGGAGCAATACCTCACTTGGGAGCTGAAGGTGGATAAGTTGTTTGAATGAACAACTATTCCAATGAGAAGAAGTTGTTGCTTGCTTCAATGGCTTGGATGATTATGCTACACATTGGTGGGGCAGTTCATTAAATAGCGCATGGAGCGCCATGAGTTGCCGATTATCACAGGGAGCGGATGAAGCGACATTTGCGGGCACGCTTTGTACCTCGCCACTACAAGCGCTCACTATTTGAGAAGTTGTGAGTGCGACAAGGTATGAGGTCAATTGATGAATATCATAAGGAGATGAAAACTATCATGATACATGCGGATGTCGCGAGAATGAAGAACAAACCATGGCGAGATTTCTAGGCGGCATGAATCATCTTTCATCAGCGCATTGTCAATCACCATCCCTATAATGATATGATTGAGTTGCTGCACCAAGCACGCGGCCGGCGACAAGTGATTGAAGATGCGGTTGCTACCCGTTCCGCGTCCTTGGCCAGTCCGGGACAGCCATATAACAGCATCGGCCAAACAAGAGCACTCGGCGGAAGCAATTGGCAATGCGCGATTCCGCAAGTAAGAAAAGTGGATAGTACACGGCCGGTGCGTCGACTGCGGCGCCCATTGCTAGTGCGACCTCGTCTATGGGGTCAACGGGGCGTTCCGCGTGACATCATTTGCCACAAGTGCAAGGGTGTTGGCCATTTTGAGGGGCGCCCAAATGTCGAACTATGCTTATCACGAGGATGGCGGTTATGTTTGACTAGTGATGGCGAGGCGGCTTTCTTGTGATCGAGTCTTGCTGCGATGACATAGAACAATGTGAGTGCGATCACGAGTTTCCTAACAACGGCGATATTCCATTGTTTGCCGCCTAAGGTGCTAGTGTGATGCCATCGCCGTCACTCGAGCAGGTGCAATTTGTTTGAGACTTGGCGAAGCTTGATAAGGGTAAGATGCGCAAAGTGATCATTGATGGCGGAAGTTGTCACAATTTGGCTAGCAATGATATGTGTCATAAGTTGGGTTTGAAGTACTTGCGCATCCACGTCCTTATCATGTGCAATGGTTGGCGACAAAGAGAAGTGAAGGTGAACTATATGAGTGCAGTGGCGTTTTCTATTGGGAAGTACACCGACAACGTGGGCTGCGATGTTGTGCCTATGGCGGTGTGTCACTTGCTCTTGGGGCGGCCATGGCAATATGACCGTTCTGCTGTTCATGATGGGCGTACAAATCGCTACACATTTCGATGGAATAATATGGATATCATCTTGAAGCCCCTTACACATAGCAGTTGTGAATTCTTCAATGCGAGAAAATTGAGATGCGTTGAGGCGCCAGAAGCGAGAGAAGAATTTAGTGATGTTAGCCACCAAATCGAAATGAGAGAATTCAGCGAAGATCCCAATTTGGTGCACTTTGTACTATTGTACAAAGAGGCGCCTTGCTTCGACTAACGACTTGTCTTCTCTTCCTAGTGGTGTTGCTTGTGTTTGCGGGACTTGACGTCTTTCCAAGCGAGATACCAGTGGGCTACCACCAATTCGTGGGATAGAACATAAGATCGACTTGATTCGGGAGGCGTCATTGCCGAACCGACCATCGTACCGCACCAATCCAGAAACAAAGAAATTCAGAAACAAGTACAAGAGCTTCTCTCCAAAGGGTATATGCGTGAAAGCTTAAGCCCTTGTCTTTGTTCTGTTATTTTAGTTCCTAAGAAAGATGGTTCATGGCGTATGTGCGTGAATTGTCGGCGATTAATAATATCACAATTCGATATCGTCATCCTATACCTCGCTTAGATGATATGCTAGGCGAATTGAGTGGTGCTGTTATTTTTCTAAGATAGATTTGTTGCGATGGTTACCATCAAATTAGGATGCATGAAGGGGATGAGTGGAAAACAGCATTTAAAACAAAATTTGGGTTGTATGAGTGGTTAGTCATGCCTTTTGGTTTAACTAATGCACCTAGTACATTCATGCGCTTAATGAATCATGTTTTAAGGCATTTGATTGGTAAATTTGTGGTTGTGTACTTTGATGATATTCGATTCTGATGCATGAATCTGAACACATAGACCATCTTAGACAAGTTCTACAAGTTTTGCGTGAGGCTAGGTTATTCGGTAACTTAGAAGTGTACCTTTTGCAAAGATCGTGTCATCTTTTTGGGCTATGTTGTTTCTGCAGGGAGTTGAAGTAGATGAGTCTAAAATTGAGCGATTAAAAATTGGCCAACTCACGTGAATGTAAAGTCAGTTAGGAGCTTTCATGGTCTCATTGGTTTTATCGTAGCTTTGTGAAGGATTTTAGCACCATAGCTGCCCCTTTGAATGAACTTACTAAAAGGGTGTTGAATTTGTGTGGGGGTAGCGCAAAACAATGCTTTTGCTGAACTTAAGCGCTTGGTGAAGCACCGTTGCTTGTTTTACTGATTTCACTAAAATTTTTGAAATTGAGTGTGATGCTAGTGGATTGGGTATTGGCGGTGTTTTAATGCAAGAGGAAGACCGGTAGCTTATTTTAGTGAGAAACTGAATGGTGCTCGGTTGAATTATCCGGTCTATGACAAAGAGCTTTATGCTTTAGTGCGTGCGTTAGAAACTTGGCAACACTATTTATGGCCTAAAGAGTTTATTATTCATTCGATCATGAGGCATTAAAGTATTTAAAGGGCCAAGCAAACTGAACCGTAGACATGCCAAATGGGTCGAATTCATTGAGTCATTTCCTTACATTGTAAAATATAAGAAGGAAAGGAAAATGTGGTAGCTGATGCTCTCTCTAGGAAAAGTGTGCTTTTAACTCAATTAGGAGTGCAAGTTCTGGTTTAGAGAGTTTGCGTGATTTATATGCTCATGACCATGATTTTCCGTTCCTTATGCACATTGCAAAGAGGAAAAGGCTGGGATAAATTTCACATCTATGATGGGTTTTTGTTTCGCACTAACAAATTATCGTTCCGGACTCCTCGTCGTTTGCTATTCTGCAGGAATCACATACGGGTGGGTTGATGGGACATTTTGGGCGTGAGAAGGCGTTATCTATGCTGGCGATCACTTTTATTGGCCTAAGATGAGCGAGATGTAGAGAGGTATGTGCAACGATGCATTACTTGCCACAAGCGAAATCAAAATTGAATCCACACGGTTTGTATACCCCTCTACATTTCCCAATGCACCATGGGAGGATATTAGTATGGATTTTGTTTTAGGATTACCTAGAACTAAGAGGGGAGTGATTCTTTTTGTCGTTGTGGATCGTTTTCAAAGATGGCACACTTTATTCCGTGCCACAAGAGCGGCGATCGTCGCATATTGCTAACTTGTTTTCGGGAGATCGTGAGGCTACATGGCGTGCCACGCACTATTGTGTCGGATCGTGGCGTGAAGTTCATGAGCTACTTTTGGAAGACACTTTGGGGTAAGCGGGGCGAAGTTGTTATTGGCCACGACTTGTCATCCCCAAGCGATGGTCAAGCGGAGGTGGTGAACGCACACTTCGATGCTGCCGGACCATGATCAAGAAGAATCTGCGCGAGTGGGAGGATTGTTTGCCGCACGTGGAATTCGCTTATAATCGGGCGTGCACTCCACTCTGCAGATTGTGTCCTTTTGAGGTGGTGTATGGTTTCAAACCCTTTACGCTTGATTTGCTGCCACTTCAAGTCAACACCGTGTTCATATGGAGCATCCAAGCGGTGAGTATGTGAAAAATTGCATCTCAAAACAAAGAGGAGATAGAGCGCAAGGTGAAGTCCTATCTTTGAGAAGGCGAATAAGAAAGCGAAAGAAGATGATTTTCAACCGGTGATTTGGTTTGGGTGCACTACCGCAGATCGTTTTCGAGCCGCAAGTCTAAATTGCTGCCACGAGGTGATGGACCTTTCAAGGTGCTTGCGAAGATCAACGACAATGCCTATAAGATAGAGCTTTCGGCGATGACTATGGCGTGAGCTCTACTTTCAATGTCGCTTATTTATCACCTTTCTTTGGTGGTGATGATCCAGCGTCGAGGGCGACGCCTTTTCAAGAGGGGAGGATGATGAGGGCATCCCTAACACTTATACATCTTTCACTATTGGTGGTCATACACATGCGAGGTGGGCGCCATCGTGGCCTTCTAAATAATTCAAGTCTGAAGTGCATATTAGTCCAGCGAGAGCAAGAGCTAAACTTCTAAATCAACGGTGCTTTTGTTTCTTAATGAATCTTCTATTGTCATTGATGAGAATTGGGTATTACCTCATGCAAATGTTTTGTGCATTCTCAGGTTTGAACATTGTGAAGCCTTTGGAACCAAGAGGAGGCGGAGTCAAAGCAATGGAAGAGAAGCTCACGTGGGTCAACCAAGGAGAAAAGCCCAAGAATTCAAGCCCAATTCGGATCTTCCACAAGTGCAACCGAAATTCATCTCGGAATCAACTCAGAATTCAATTCGGATTCGGTTCAGGACAGCCCAACAGGGCTGTAATAAAACCATAACTTTTGCATACGGAGTCCGATTGGGGTGTTCTTGGACTTGTTTGAAAGCTTATTCAAGGCCTACACAATGGTTTTGGCCCCAGCTTCAGAAGACTTACGGTCGCGCCGCTATGGCCAGAAACAATGTGACGGACTTAAGTTAGGTTTTCCTTTTTGTGTGTTTTAGGTCTTAGCGAGTTAGAGTTTGATTCGGCATGTGTGCCGGCCCTAGGCCGTGCGTGAGTCGTGGAGGCGCCTTAAATACCCTTGCCCCTCCCTTGTATCCATTAGACCAGTTTATGCATAAGAATTGAAACATAGCTATTGCTTGTTCTTTCTAAAACGAGTTCATGCGAGGACTTTGAGAGAGGACTAGGCGATCCATTTGTTTGTTCGCAATTCAAGGTCAAGCCGTCGTTCCATTGGGATTGGGGACTTGGCGTTAAATGCGTTCGTGGTCTCATGACGAACAACTACCGATGTGTTTTGGGCGTATTCCGAAGAGTTGAGGTTCGTGCATTGGCGCGAGTGTTCAGCTAGCGACATCGTCTACCGCATCAACTATCACGGTTTCTCCGAGAAGATCGGGCCACCCCGTATCAACGGTATTCACCGGCGGCAATTTTATTCCGAGGGCCAATCGGCGTCTGGTAACGGTGTCAATGAAGCTCCCACTGGTGTCGTAGCTAGGTGGGTTGATAAGACTCGACATACGATCAGACATCCGCTGGGTCATGCTGAGTCCGCCATAAAAACATCAGGAGGTGCTAATCACCGACCGCTCTACATCGTAGCAACTCCTTGCAGAAGCATTGGAAGGGTCTCCATCAGTTATGATGGAAGCTCTTGAACATGTCGCTCTTTGGAACACGAGGTCAATGCGATCAGATATACGGATCGAAATGTCGTGTACAGTCCTGCATAAGCTACCTTGCCATCACCTATTGATGGAGATGGTACGAGCCATCAAGCACCAAATGCTGGAGGTAACAAAACTGATGGATGTCCATCGATTAATTCGTCTGATTACGCTGACTGCGTAAGGAACCAGATAGGACTAACCAGGAGCTCAGGGGAAAGTTCAAGTCATCGGACACCTACTGTTAGCAGGAACCCTCCAAGACCTTCAGTAACGGTACAAAACCTGCAGCGAGTTCAAAATATTCTAAATACTACTGACCCTGTTTTGGCAAAGACTCCAGGTTTTGTCTAACTTGTAGGTCAGGTATCAGAGATCCTCCAACAGACCATGCAGCGTACGGAAGCGTAGCAGGAACAAAGGCATTCACAAAGTCAAACCATGACTTCATCCCAACGTTCCTCCTTCAGTAGAGGGCAGTATGGTCGAATGAAGACCAATCGATACCAAGACCACCTCGATGATTCTGACCAAAGATTCACATGGGAAGAAGGCTTCAAGAGGCCACTCCTTCGCCTTGTCGAGAGGAGCTATAGCTTGGCCCTGATGATCTCTGTCTTCATCTAAACCAAGCAAGCGGTCGGAGGCGTCACACAAACGTCCACAACTGGATCGGGACACCGGAGCTCCAGCATTCCAACTTGAGGAACTGGTTTTCGATCGATTACAATTCGGCACCTTTCTAAAGAAGGCACCATGAATCAATTACAGGTTATTGAGACTTCTCTGCAGGGCTCCAGTGCATGCGCTAGTCGAGCAGATTCAGCCGGTAATATGGACAAATTTACTAGGACTCAAAATTCGTTAGAATTTCTCCAACTATATACCACGCCATCAAAGCTGTTGGTGGTGATGAAAATATGATGGCAAACTATCTACCCACGGTACTTGAAGGGTCTTCTCGGTCGTGGTTACTTAACTCTTGGTCGGATAGATCTACACATGGGAGCAACTGCGACCTCACGATTGTAAATTTCCGAGTGCGTATGACCGCCACGAAAGGAGGATGATCTTCACGAATCGGCAAAAATCCAATGAGACTCTTGGTAGTATATCAAAAATCTAGCGGATTCGTAGTTCAATACGGGCGTCGTAGAATCTTTTGTCATCCAAGCTTTCAAAGTAGGGCTAAGAAATCGACGATTTATGGAGGATATCGCAATAAATCCTCTGCGACGGCCAAATCGAACTTTTGACATGGCGATAAATATGCAGCTACTAGCGAAGGTTAGATGGAATAGGGCCATTGATCAAAGGATAAAATCCATCAACTTTGGCTTGAATAAGTCGGAAAGGAAACATAAGAAAGCTCTCAAGAAAAACCGCAAAGCGACAATAGGAAATCCTTGCGGTTCTGAAAAGTTTACCAAGGGTAAGAAAGATTATGCGGTCGTGGGCAAAGCAAAGGCTCGACCGAAGCGAACACAAGAAAGGTGAAGTGGTGTCCACTTCACCGACAAGCAGGCATGACTTACGCACTGAGATCTGGCAAAAGAAGTTGGAAGATTACTATCACGGTAAGGTTCACTCCCTCAATACTGGGAACTCGGAGAGACAAGCTCCAAGAAGGACAAAGCGGTGTGAAGAAATGGAGTACCAGGAGCCTCAGCAGACTGTGGACATGATCTTCGGCGGATCCTCCTTGTACAAATCAAGGCGTCACCGAAGGCGTGGAGCATGAGATCAACCTTGCCAAGTCTCCGATCATCGCCAAGCCCTCCAGGTGGTCAGAAACTATAATCTCCTTCAGCAAAGAAGACTGCCCATCGTGTCGACTCGACCAGGTAGGTTTCATATCGTAGTTGAACCTAATATTAACAATTGTAAAGTTAATCGAGTCTTAATAGATGGAGGTAGTTCTTTAAACATTTTATTTACGGAGCAGAAGAGATGCAGATTCCTAGGTCGAAGGTAAAACCCGTGAAATATACCTTTCATGGCATAGTTCCTGGTTCTACCGCCAAACCGATAGATATGATAGCTTTCCCTACCGGTTACGTTCAAGAGGCCCGATAACTTATGAACAGAAAAGATTTCATTTGATGTGGTGGATTTTGAAACCACATATAATGGGATCCTTGGTCGTCCGGCTCTAGCAAAATTCCTGATAATCACACATTATGTGAATTAGAGTTTGAAAATGCCGTGACCGAAAGAGGTCATTCTGATTCGAGTGATAAAAAATGAAACTACGCATGTGATCAAATCCTTAGAACTAGTTGATGAGCTTCCGACCACGGACTCTAACCAGCCTACCATGCAGGTCAAGCACCTAAGGCCAAAGATGGCACCAAAGCCATCCGACGGACCAGGCTACCATTCGCAAAACCACTCCTCGAGAAGCATCAAAATCTTGTTTGGGTCAAAAGATGCTTTGATACATCTGCCCAGAGAGTCTTGGTGAGGGCAAGACTCGACCCCATATAGGAAGAGTCGTGATGAGGACATCCCTTGCTCACCTCATTCATCATCTGCTCCAAAAGATTCTACATTTGCAAGTTGAAGCTTCTACAAAGAGGCTTATTTGGGTCCCATGGCTAGGAACCGTGCTAAGCAAATACAACAAGAGGTGAATGCACTCCTAGCTGAATCTAATATTGTTGTGGATAAGAATTATATCTTTGCCTAAGTCTCGTATGCTTATTTTACTCGGGTTTGCACCTACGAAGATAATTCAAGTAGAAGGAGCACATTGCAAGGATCAAGGCGTAGCTATCGAGTACATTGCTTGAGAACATCCACCTATGATCAGTTGGACATGAAGAAGGGAGCTGGACATCAAGAACACTAGCAAGCTTTTGGGCCATCAAGCGTTGCATGCAACCTCAAATTTGTCTACCAACTTCCCACCTAAACCCACATAAATATGGGCGTGTTCAGCATGCATGGGAAGCAGGAATGGATAGGAAATTAAGTCCTTTTCCAGCACAACAAGCGGTGCATCATTTGGAGGCTTGAGTCAAAAGATATGCAAGTTTCAAGACTAGCTGTCCATGGCAATAACTCTGCGAGGCCACATGAAATTACTCCTTCTCCAACCCTAGGGAACCCATAAGTCACACGAAAATGGATCCCATTTTGGAGTGTGTTCACACATAGCTAGGAGGGTTGTTCTAGTATAAATACCCTTCACCCTTTCTCCAAGAACAACTTTTGGCAATATGATTTCAGAATAGGCTAGCCAAGTGCTACCAAAACTTGAGAATTCTCTCTTCCTTTGCTCTTGTAATTTTCTAGTGAGATTACAAAAGCGGTGGTTCGTCGGCAACCTTTCGTGCTTCCAACCGTGCGTGGTTGTGTGGATTGGGAACTTAGAGTGTGGTTAGGCGAATACTTGTTGCAGGTCATTGCATAGCGGTGGTTGGCCTCAGAATCGTCGGGTTGCATTGTTATCTTGGCTGCTCGCGCGACTAGTTACGAAGTCTTTGTTGGTTGAGTCGGTGGTCTACATCATTTCCGTCATGTGGCGCTAGTTATCATTACCTCGCATTTTCTCCTCTGTGAAGATCGGGCATCCCCCGTATCATCTTGATATCAGAGCAATGGTTGACACGGTAGGATCTATTTACCCCTAGATTAGTTCATATTGTTCTTATTCCTATAGTCCAGAAACTGCCCCATAAAAATATTTATCTTTACCTAGCTATTTGCAGTTTCTAATATGACATTTGGTGAGTTTTATCAAGTTTTAATCCCTTGGATCGATTGTCTTAGGTTGCTGAATGATTTCTGACCTTTGTGCTTCCTTTCTATCCATTTTCACCCACAAATTTCAGATTTGCACACCCTATACAAAATTGTGCATATCTTTCACATCTGGAGTTTGTTTTTGATGTTCTTATGCTTGTTGGAAAAGTCGTTTTGTGGCCTATCCATATATCCTTAGTAGACCAAAGTGTGATTTCCAGATCTTGGTCCCTTGTTCAAAAAAAGAAAAGAAAAAAAAAGAAAGAAAGAGTGAAAATCGGATTTGTTATTCACTTATATCTTAAAGAAGTCCTCTATTGGTATGTTACGAGATGAACATTTATCAAAGTATGCAACTTCCAAAATCTTTGCTTGTAGCAAATCTGATTCCTTACGTGTGAGTTTTACTTGTTCTTACGCTTATATCGGTTCAACAACGGCATTTGAATCTTGTGTGGATGATTACTTGATTTAACAATAGCTGAATTGCAGCTTAGTTATTCCCTTGCTACAAATATATTCTGACCAAGCTCCACAAAATAGCCCTTGGTTGTGCAATTCTCGACTTGTATTACTTTGATTATCACCCTTTTGTAAGGACAAGTGTTGAATGTTCTTAGGAAGGAAAAACTATATGCTAACATTGAAAAGTGCTCATTCTGCACAAACAAGGTTGTTTTTCTTGGTTATGTTGTTTCAGGGCAAGGCATTGAAGTTGATGAATCAAAGGTGGAAGCAATCAAGAAATGGCCCACTCCTATCAATGTAAGTCAGGTGAGAAGCTTTCATGGTCTTGCTGGTTTCTACAGAAGATTTGTAAAGGATTTCAGTACCATTGCTGCCCCATTAAATGAATTGACAAAGAAAGGAGTTGTTTTTAAATGGGATGTGCCACAAGAAAAATCTTTCCTTGAACTCAAGAAACGATTAACTGAAGCCCCTTTGTTGGTCTTACCTGATTTCACCAAAACTTTTGAGATAGAATGTGATGCTAGTGAAATAGGCATTGGTGGTGTCTTAATGCAAGAAACTAAACCAGTAGCATATTTCAGTGAAAAATTGAGTGGTGCACAATTGAATTATTCTGTTTATGATAAAGAATTTTATGCTTTAGTTCGAGTGCTTCAAACATGGCAACATTACTTATGGCCTAAAGAATTTGTTGTACGTTCTGATCATGAAGCTTTGAAACATCTGAAAGGCCAAGCTAAACTGAATAGAAGGCATGCTAAATGGGTAGAATTCATTGAAACTTTTCCATATGTTGTGGAATATAAGAAAGGAAAAGAAAATATGGTTGTTGATGCTTTGTCCCGTAGACATGCTTTATTGAATCAATTAGAAGTAAAAGTGCCAGGACTTGAGAGTTTAAAAGATTTGTATGTTGTTGATCATAACTTTTCAGAACCATATGAGAAATGTCGCGATGGGAAAGGATGGGAGAAGTATCATGTGCATGATGGTTTTCTTTTTAGGGCTAACAAACTGTGTGTTCCAGATTCTTCGGTTAGGCCCTTGTTATTGCAGGAATCACATGCAGGAGGCTTGATGGGCCACTTTGGTCGTGAGAAGACTTTTGAGATGTTGGCCGACCATTTCTATTGGCCAAAGATGAGGAAGGACGTTGAGAGATTTGTGCACATGATCGTCACATGTCACAAAGCTAAGTCAAAACTGAACCCCATGGTTTATATACTCCCTACTGCTCCAAATGCTCCTGGGAAGACATTAGCATGGATTTTGTTTTAGGGCTACCTAGGACAAAAAGGGAAGGGATTCAGTGTTTGTAGTTGTTGATAGGTTCTAAAAAATGGCACATTTCATTCCATGCCATAAGAACGATGATGCTTCACACGTTGCTAGTTTGTTTTTCAGGGAGATTGTGCGTCTGCATGGAATGCCAAGGACAATAGTATCAGATCGTGATGTGAAATTCATGAGCTATTTTTGGAAGACGCTGTGGGCAAAGCTGGGAACCAAGTTATTGTTTTCAACAACATGTCACCCACAAACTGATGGCTAGACGGAGGTAGTAAACCACACACTTTCAGTGTTGCTGCGAACAATGATCAAGAAGAATTTGAAGGAATGGGAAGAGTGTTTACCGCACGTTGAGTTTGCTTACAATAGGGTGGTTCACTCTACTACCAGCATGTGTCCATTTGAGGTGGTATATGGATTCAAACCAATTACACCAATCGACATGCTGCCACTTCCAATGCAAGAAAGAAGTAATATGAAGGCTTCCGAACGTGCTGCATATGTGAAGAAAATTCATGAGAAGACAAGAGAAGAAATTGAAAAGAAGGGCAAGTCCTATGCAGCGAAAGCCAACAAGAATCGCAAGAAAGTGACTTTTGAACCAGGTGATATGGTTTGGGTACATCTGCGCAAAGATCGCTTTTCGGACAAGCGCAAGTCCAAGCTAATGCCTCGAGGAGATGGACCATTCAAAGTACTGGCCAAGATAAATGACAATGCTTACAAGATCGAGCTTCCAGAAGATTATGCTGTGAGTCCAACGTTCAATGTAGCTGATCTTTCACCATGTTTTTTGAAGAGGGGAAGGCTGATGAGGACATCCCTGGCACACCTCATTCATCATTTGCTCCACAAGATTCTACACAGCTGCAAGTTGAAGCTTCTACAAAAGAGGCTTATTTGGGTCCCATGACTAGGAACCGTGCTAAGAAAATAAAACAAGAGGTGAATGCACTCCTAGCTGAATCTAATATTGTTGTGGATAAGAATTATATACTGCCTAAGTCTCGTATGCTTATTTTACTCAGGTTTGCACCTACGGAGATAATTCAAGCAGAAGGAGCACATTGCAAGGATCAAGACGTAGCTATCGGAGTACATTGCTTGAGAACATCCACCTCTGACCAGTTGGACATGAAGAAGGCTGAGCTAGACATCAAGAACACTAGCAAGCTGTTTGGGCCATCAAACGTTGCATGTGCAGCCTCAGAATTTGTCTACCAACTTCCCACCTAAACCCACATAAATATGGGCGTGTCCAGAATGCATGGGGAGCAGGAATGGATAGGAAATTAAGTCCTTTTTTCAGCATAACAAACGGTGCATCATTTGGAGGCTTGAGTCAAAAGATATGCAAGTTTCAAAACTAGCTGTCCATGGCAATAACTGCAGCGCGAGGCCACACGAAATTACTCCCTTTCCATGCCTAGGGAACCCATAAGTCACACGAAAATGGATCCCATTTTGGAGTGTGTTCACACCTAGCTAGGAGGGTTGTTCCTAGTATAAATACCCCTTCACCCTTTCTCCAAAGAACAACTTTTGGCAATATGATTTCAGAATAGGCTAGCCAAGTGCTACCAAAACTTGAGAATTCTCTCTTCCTTTGCTCTTGTAATTTTCCTAGTGAGATTGCAAAAGCGGTCGTTTGACGACAACCTTTCTGTGCTTCCAACTTCGTGCGTGGTTGTGTGGATTGGGAACTTAGAGTGTGGTTAGGCGAATACTTGTTGCAAGTCATTGCATAGGCAGTGGTTGGCCTCAAGAATCGTCGGGTTGCATTGTTATCTTGGTCGCTCATGACTAGTTACCGAAGAGTGTCTTGTTGGTTGGAGTCGGTGGTCTACATCGTCTCCCTCAGGTGGCACTAGTTATCATTACCTCGTATTTTCTCCTCCGTGAAGATCGGGCATCCCCCGCATCACACCCTAACCCTGAATCTAACCGTGCTCATGTGCCTGCTGCCGAAGGTGAACGACGTGGCGTGGCTGTGACATGCACGCTACGATCACCTCAACTTCCTCACACTGCGGGACAAGGGCCTCAAGGAGATGGTGGTGTTGGATCGCGGCAAGGCTACGATAGCACAAACAAAATTTTTACCGCGCAACCAAGGAACCACCGCAAGTAATAGATCACGAGATTACCACTAGACGCGCCGACTCGTAGCGGAAGTAGAGTCGATGTAGCGAGTTGATGCGATCGAGTCGTGCATTTGCTGCGCGTCTTCTCCTCCTACTCCGACGAACATCGCAAGTTCTCCTCCAGCTCCTGAGGTCGTCGTGAGTTGCGGATCGTCCTTAGTGCTGATGCTTCGCAACAACACCTCCAAGGTATCCACACGTACGGGGCAGGGACACCATGCGCAGGAGTGCTAGCGCTGACGGCGTGGTTGAGGAGAGTGTGGCTATTAGGGTTTCGGGATTTTCCGATCCATCACTTCACCCCATGCCACCACCTCTCTAAATATAGGCATCCATAATGGGTTCCGAACAGAAGGCCCATTAGGAACTCGTGGCCTATAAGAATTCGGATCTCCATCCAAATCAAATCCTTGCCCTTTAAGTGTGTGACCCTATAGGTTCGTGTGTGACCCTATAGCATACCCGAAAGCTACCTTTATAACTACCCAGTTACGGAGTAGCGTTTGGCAACCCCTAAGAGTGCTATTACGCATGTAGGAAACCATGCTGATCTCAGGTCTAAGGATTATACATCATCATTGCTTGAGACCAACTAACGACACATAGAATCATAACAATCTCAATAGTGTCTCAAGGTGGGTCTTATCCAACACTATGTTCTCTAACATGTGTCCACATTATTGATTCGATATCTCTATATCCATGACCGGTGAAACATGGTCATCAATCAATACATGTACTAGTCGTGGGGTCACTGGTGTTCCGACCAGTGACATTCGACTAGGGATACTTTTAGAACGACATCATATAAGATAAAGAGTTTCACCAACAAGTCACATACTCATTGATCTATATAACTGATGATTCATTCAAGGAACAAGATAACATATTATCAAAAGTTATGAACATAATGAAATACAATCATCTCTATGATTGCCTCTAGGGTATATTTCCAACAGTCTCCCACTTGCACTAGAGTCAATCATTTAAGTATCTAATATCGATAGCTCTTGTGTGCGCCTCATGCTTTGGCTGTGTGAGAGGCTTAGTCAACGAATCAGCAACATTTAAATCCGTATGAATTTTGCATATCTTAACATCTCCTCTATCCACCAATTCGCGAATAAGGTGGTAACGCCTGAGTATATGCTTGGACTTCTGATGGGATCTAGGCTCCTTAGCTCACGCAATGGCTCCATTATTGTCACAATAGAGATCCATTGGGCCCAAGGCACTCGGAACCATACCCAATTCGGTAATGAAATTCCTTATCCAAACACCTTCCTTCGCAGCCTTCTTGAAGCGCAATGTACTCGGCCTCGTCGTAGAATCAAAGAACCGTCCCTTGCTTGGAACTTTTCCGACCATCGCTCCTCCATTCAAAATGAACACATAACCAGATTAAGAACGATAATCATCTTTGTCGGTTTGAAGCTTGCATCGGTGTAACCATTTACAACGAGCTCTTCATTACCGCCATAAACTAGGAACGCATCCTTAGTCCTTCTCCAATTACTTAAGAATGTTTTTCACAGCTGTCCAGTGACCTTCACCGATCGACTTGGTATCTACTGTAACACTTAGAGCATATGATACATCCGGTCGAGTACATATCATGGCGTATATGATGGATCCAATAGCTGAAGCATATGGAATACCATTCATACGGTCTCGCTCATCAGTTGTCGAAGGACACTGACTCTTGCTAAGACTTATGCCATGTGACATAGGCAAGAACCCTTTCTTGGCATCCTGCATGCTGAACCGAATCAACATCTTGTCAATATAAATACTTTGGCATAATCCAATTAGCCTTCTTGATCTATCTCTATAGATCTTTATCCCTAAGATATATGCTGCCTCTCCTAGGTCCTTCATAGAAAAACTATTTTTCAATGATACCTTAATGATTCCAAAGATTGGAATGTCATTCCGATCAATAATATGTCATCTACATATAGGATCGAAATAACGAGTGCGCTCCACTAACCTTCATGTAAACACAAGGTTCTTCTTTGTTCTTGACGAAACCAAACCTTTTGATCTCCTCATCAAAACGTATATTCCAACTCCGAGATGCTTGCTTCAACCCATAAATGGACTTTTGAAGTTTGCATACTTTACTAGCATTCTTTGGATCGACAAAACCTTCAGGCTGTGTCATGTACACATCTTCACTTAGGTTTCCATTAAGGAAAGCCGTTTTGACATCCATTTACCATATCTCATAGTCGAAATATGCAAGAATAGCTAGAATGATCCGTATAGATTTAAGCATCGCTACGGTGAGAAAGTCTCATCGTAGTCAACCCTTGAACTTGTCGAAACCCTTTTGCGACTAGTCGAGCTTTATGAATGTAAACATTTCCATCCATATCAATCTTTTTCTTATAGATCCATTTGCACTCAATGGTTTTAACACCATCAAGAGGATCAACCAGGTTCCAAACCTGATTGTCACTCATGGAGTCTATCTCGGACTTCATGGCTTCAAGCCATCTCTCAGAGTCTGGGTCCATCATCGCTTCCTCATACGACTTAGGCTCATCATTATTCAACAATAATACATCATGCCCATACCTTATAGGTAATTGATGTGGCCTTTTAGATCTACGTGGGGCTGATGCCTCATCTACAGTTTCAACAACAATTTGTTCATCCTGTAGAGGTTCAGTAGGAGTTGAAACATTTTCAGATGTTTCTCGAATTTCTTCAGTTGCACCTTTCTCCCACCGACTTCTTTTGAAAGAAACTCTTTCTCCAAAAGACACCATTTCTAGCAACAAAACTTTGCCCTCTTCCTGCTGTAGAAGTAGTATCCTTTGGTTTCCCTAGGATATCCTATAAAGAAGCATTTATCGGACTTGGGTGTGAGTTTATCGGGCGTCAAACGTTTAACATAGACATCACATCCCCAAATCCTTAGAAAAGACAAACTAGGACTCTTCCCACCCACATCTCATATGGTGTCTTATCTACTGATTTTGATGGTAATTTATTTAAAGTGAAAGCGCGGTTTCAAGAGCGTAACCCCAAAAATACAATGGCAGTCGATTGGCTCATCATCGATCGAACCATGTCCAACAAAGTCCGATTCACGCTCGGACACCCCATTCCATTGTGGAGTGCACGGTGGTGTAAGCGTGGAACAATTCCACATTGTTTCAAATGATCACCAAATTCATGGCTCAAAATTCACCTCCACGATCGATCGTAGGGATTTGATTGTCTTGCCAAGTTGATTCTGTACCTCACTCTGGAACTCCTTGAACTTTTCAAAGGATTCCGACTTGTGCCTCATTAAGTAGACATATCCATATCTACTATAGTCATCGGTGAAGGTAATGAAGTACTGAAAATCACCTCTAGCTGTCGTGCTCATTGGTCCACACACATCAGTATGTACGAGTGCCAACTGGTCGGACGCCCTCTCAACTCGACCGGTGAAAGGGGTCTTGGTCATTTTTTCGAGTAGGCAAGATTCGCACGTTTCAAATGATTCCAAATCAAATGAGTTTAGAATTTCATCATCATGGAGCTTCTTCATACGTTTCTCACTTATGTGACCCAAACGACAATGCCAAATAAAAGTAGAATTCATGTTATTAGGCCTAAGCCTTTTCGCATTAATATTATAGACGGGTGCAACATCAAGATTTAAAATAAACAACCCATTCAAGACAGGTGCATAGCCATAAAACACTTCATTCAAAAATATAGAACAACCATTGTTCTCAATAATGAATTTATAACCCTCTGCCATCAAACATGAGGCAGAGATAATGTTTCTACTCATGGCTGGAACGTAATAACAATTATTTAATTCCATAATAAATCTTGAAGGCAAAAGTAATGGCAAGGTCCCGACGGCTAATGCAAGAACCCTTGCTTTATTCACGCGAAGATCCATTTCGCCTCTTGCAACTCTCCTAATCCTTGTTAGACTCGCATCGAATTGCAAATATGAGCAACCGATCCGGTATCAAATACCCATGAGTTAATGTAAGAACCAGCAAGAAAACATCTATAACATTAATACGAAGTGGAAGGTTTAGTCCCACCATTCTTTTTCAGATCAGCCAGGTATTTCTTGCAGCTCCTCTTCCAATGGCCTAGCTCCTTGCAGTAAAAGCATTCATTCTCTTGAGTCGGGCCAGACTTAGTCTTGGGCTTAGGCTTATTGGTTTGGATCCTATCCGAAGCTTTAGCCTTACCCTTTCTCTGACCTTAGTCTTAGCCTTCTTCTTGAAGCTCGTACTCTTTTGCACCATCATCACATGACTGTTGCTTTTCTTAATGCCGTCTTCCGCAGTCTTGAGCATCATATGCAGTTCGGTGATATTCTTGTCTAAACTATTCATATGGAAGTTCGAATGAGCGGCCCATAGCTCTGCGTGAAGCGAAGCAAGAATCAAATCAGAGCCAACTCTTGACTAAGTGGAAAACCAAGTTTTTCCAAGCTCATGTGTAACCAACCATCTTGATCACATGTGGGCTCACGGACTACCCTCGCCTAGCTTACACCCAAACAAGTTCTTTGAGATCTCATATCTCTCGGTTCTTGCTTGTGTCTCAAACATGCCTTTGAGCGTCACGATCATATCATAGGCCTCAATGTTCTCAAACCGCTCAAGGTCTGAGTTCATAGCAAGAAGCATGAGGCGACTAACATCAAGGGACTCATCACATGCCCTTTTATAGGCGCTTTTAAGAGTAGCAGCAGATTTTTCAGTGAGTAATATCTGAATTGGTTCCTCTAGAACATGTTCCTTTTATCTTGCCTAAGAACAATTCTTAGGTTGCGGACCAATCCAAAAATTTGTTCCATTCAGTTTTTCCTTATCAAGTATCGAGCATAAAGCAAAAACTGGATGTAGGTACAAAGATTGGTGCCATGATCTACAACATAAAATATGCAAAACTAAGATATATGTTCAAAAGTAACTTGTATTAAACAATTTAATAAAGGTACTCCCACTAAATACCATATCCCTCTTATGACATTCTAGTGATTCAAGACCCATAATTAATTAATCTCCTAGTGAGCTTTGGCATCATCATAGAAGATTAGTGAATATGGTAAGCAACCTTTGCTAATCATATCTCTATATGACTCTTGTTGTTAGCGAGATCTCTATGCTCCAAAGACCCAACCCTATGCCCCAAGGTCCACAACCGTTATGATGACCTTGTCAAGTTAGACCAATGCTAAGCGTGTAAGTGTTCGACACAAACCCATCTAGTCAAGGAGAGTTAATGGCACTCTGCTTGGCAAGACCTACCATTAAAATACAAGACTTTGGATGGTGCGACAAATTGGGAGGGCATCAATTTTAACTCAATATTATGAGGGAATTTTACTTCTACCATGTCAAGAGCATTCAAAGCAATTAAATAACATGCATAGAAATAAAAGAACAAAAGAAAGGCATTCATAAACAATCATATTGTATTGTGATATAGTATGACCCTTCCTCAAGGTGATCTCCATCGCCGTGCTTCTGTGCGCCATGTCTCCAAGTACTCCCACTAAACCATTACTGCTAATAGCAATAGTGATAAAATACAAAGGGTGAAAAGGCATCACAAGTCGACACGCAGGCCGTTATACAAATATAGATAGCCTTGGTCTGCAAAAGCATGACACGCAGGTCATGAACATTACACACATACATGCATCTCATACATTACTGGGTCATACTATTCACAAAATCCTCGCAAAACAAGTTAGGCATAGAATCGCATTCTATCTAACGTATGACGTGAATTAGCAAAACTCAAAAACAAGTTAAGGTCCTAATCAACAGGAGTGGCAACCCGCTCCAAAAGGGCGGAAGCCATATCTATATTCTAAGGTCCTGCTCGGCGGTTCCGCTCGCCGGTGAGCGGAGCGGGTCACAGGCGGCAGCCGTGATGCTGAATTTTCGGAGAATGTAGATCCAATCCATTTGCTCCGCCCATGTAAATCGCATTGGATTAATCACATTAACCCTTTCCGATCGCAACTCGATTCGATCAACAGTTGATCTTCGTGTGCTCCATGGATTTACGATCACCGCTGCGCCGATGGCGAAACCGGATCGGTAGAGGCAAGTCGTGATACGACCATGAACACACGATCACAGAATAACGATCATCAATCACCTTACGACCACCGCGCATGGACGATCATATCGACCATCGCCAAGAACTATCTATCATATAGAACGACCAGTAGAAATAGAAATAGATCACATTTATGACCCCGCATATCACCATATGCATCTAATCCAAATCTAAAACTAAGCGGGATGGCTCTGATACCACTGTTGGATCGCGGCATGGCTACGATAGCACAAACGAAATTTTTACCGCGCAACCAAGGAACCACCGCAAGTAATAGATCACGAGATTACCACTAGACGCGCCGACTCGTAGTGGAAGTAGAGTCGATGTAGCGAGTTGATGCAGTCGTAGTCGTACTTGCTGCGCGTCTTCTCCTCCTACTCCGACGAACGCCGCAAGTTCTCCTCCGGCTCCGAGGTCGTCGTGAGTTGCGGATCGTCCCCAGTCTTGATGCCGCAACAACACCTCCAAGGTATCCACGTGCAGGCGAGGACACCACGCGCAGAGTGCTAGCGCCCGACAGCGTGTGGTTGAGAGAGTGTGGCTATTAGGGTTTCGGATTTTCCGATCCATCACTTCACCCCATGCCACCACCTCTCTAAATATAGGCATCCATAATGGGTTCGAACAGAAGGCCCATTAGGAACTCGTGGCCTATAAAATTGGATCTCCATCCAAATCAAATCCTTGCCCTTTAAGTGTGTGACCCTATAGGTTCGTGTGTAATCGGTTGTGACTCGAAACTCTTTCCGATCACGAGTCGTTAGCGGTACCTAGCAGCACATAACGATTCCCGAACACACCGCAGAATATATCGGACGAACCTTAATGCAATATGATCTACGACTGGTCCTTATCACTTCACGACCAGCTGCGTACTTAGTCACGACGATTCATAATCGCTTACAACCAGTTCGAACTCCTTACGACCGATTAGTATCTAACTACGACCAGTTTGCAACCTCCTTACGACCGGTTGGTGATTATGTCCGAGTAGTCTTCGACTAGGTCGTATCTCCATACGACCGACCGGCCTACGACCTCGCGAACCGAACGACCGCTTATGTATTCTCCTTTGCCTCACGACATCCGGTTGAACTCGGTGAGATAATATGTCATCCATGGACTGCTTCAATACTTTCTCGATCAAGTGTCGAATAACCGTGTAGTCGACACCGACCACTAGTGGCATGGCCATGCACTTTCTTTATTCGACTACAACGAGGCCGAGACATCACTCCCGTTATGTTAGGAGGGCAAATCCATATCCGATCGATCACATTCCTCCACAAGTTTCATAGCATACCCGAAAGCTACCTTTATAACTACCCGATTCTGAGAGTAGCGTTTGGCAACCCCTAAGAGTGCTATTACGCATGTAGGAAACCATGCCGATCTCGTGTCTAAGGATTATACATCATCATTGCTTGAGACCAACTAACGACACATAGAATCATAACAATCTCAATAGTGTCTCAAGGTGGGTCTTATCCAACACTATGTTCTCTAACATGTGTCCACATTATTGATTCGATATCTCTATATCCATGACCAGTGAAACATGGTCATCAATCAATACATGTACTAGTCGTGGAGTCACTGGTGTTCCGACCAGTGACATTCGACTAGGGATACTTTTAGAACAATATCATATAAGATAAAGAGTTTCACCAACAAGTCACATACTCATTGATCTATATAACTGATGATTCATTCAAGGAACAAGATAACATATTATCAAAAGTTATGAACATAATGAAATACAATCATCTCTATGATTGCCTCTAGGGTATATTTCCAACAGGTGGAAGGCATTCCACTCATCGAGCTTGTGGAGTAGTTCTGTGACGGTTGCGTACTTGGAAAGCAGCACCGTACACCATTCCCCTAGGCCACATCGTACCGTGCTGAGCATGGACTGGAGTTGGTGCACGGCGACATCTACGGCCCGATCACTTCGATCACACCGAGTGGTAATCGCTATTTTCTGTTGATCGTGGATGATCACAACAGGTACATGTGGCTGGAGGTGCTCAAGTCCAGGGACGAGGCATTCAAGTTCTTCAAGAAAAATCAAGGTAGTGGCCGAGAACGAGCTCGACATGAAGCTCAAGGCATTTCACTCCGACCGTGACAGGGAGTTCAACTCTATCGAGTTCAGTGACTATTGCGACGAGCTAGGGATTAAGAGGAACACCACCACACCCTATTCGTCGTAGCGGAATGGGGTCATCGAATGGCGTAATCAGACGGCCGTGGAGATGCCACGTAGCCTGCTAAAAAGCAAGGGCGTGTCGAGCGAGTTCTGGGGCGAGGTGGTGAAGACCACTATCGTGCACATCCTTAACCATGCACCAACGGGGAGTCTCGACGACAAAACACCGTATGAGGCGGGTACAGGAGGAGGCCCAAGGTGCACTATTTCTGCACATTCGGTTGTGTGGCACATGTGAAGAAAGTTGGCCCTGATGTGACAAAGTTCTCAGACAGATCGACGCCGATGGTGCTTCTTGGCTACGAGGAGGGGTCCAAGGCCTATCGAGTCTACAACCCAAAGACGAAGAAGCTGCATATCACACAAGCAAGAGCAAGGAATCAGCTACGGATTACATGTAATCTATGGGCAATGCCTAAATATTTTTGAAGGAAAACTCATTGTGTGGACACTCCAGCCCATTAAGGGTTAAGGTCCATTAATGTAGTTTAGTCTCATATTACTTATTCTATTAAGAGGGGAGACATTCCCTCCCTATATAAGAGGACATGATGCTCTCATTGTACACGCATCCAAGAGATACCAATAAAAAGAGACTTCCTATTTAAATTTATGACTGCATAATGCACTTCCTATGTTGGTTTAGGTCTTTTCTGTGCTAGATTACCTATTATATGAGCTAAATATGCTTGAATTATTGTATGAGCAAGTCCCAACATCCTCTAATTGATATTTGCATTATTCCTCTAATAAATATGCTTGAATTATTGTACTTTCTATAGATTACCTATTGTATAAGCTAAAATAAGCCTTTTTTAGGTCTTATGTATCAAGATTGTTACTTCATTAAACACTTTATAATTAATATTTGTATTATTCCAATTTCTAATTACCGATAACCAGTTTTTTCGGTTTTTTGAACCATTTTTTCCGTTTTGGGCGGTAACCGTTCCGTTAACCGGTTTCAAAACATTCTCAATTCAAATTTCAATTTTTGAATTCCACGGTTTTCCGTAACCGTCATATCACGTCGCCGCCAACCGGTTTTTCCACAGTTCCGGTATTTCCATCCTTAGTCCTGGATTCACATCTATCTCCGTGTTTAAACCGAGTTAATTCAATCATCGGTATATTTCCTTGTGTGCAAGGGATCCTTAATACCGAACCGACTGTTGACCCAAATCGTCCGCCTTAGTCCCGGATCATCCACCTCTGTAAAATCCTCAAGCTCCAACAAAAAAATTGACAGTTGCACAGACCTAGATTATACGCGTAGACTCAGATCATCCGACTCAACCGAATCGTCTGTCCCAGTCGTATAATCTGTCTAGTGCAAGCACTCACATTTTGACCTACATTGTGCCTTGATGGTAAGTTGCACTCGGATCATCCACCTCTGTATAAACCGTATATGCACCAAAAACATACTCTGGACTAATGATATAAGTTGATGGTATGTCTCAACCCAGATGGTACGCTTCAATACTTTGCCTTTTCCTGAGCAATGGGACGTTTCAATGATACGCCTCGGGTTGTATCATACGCCTCTCAACTTATCCAAAAAATGACCTCTTTGTTGAGATGACACACCTCCACCCATATTATCCGTCTCTATATAAAATCTCATTGGCGCCAAAAACCACCTCTTTGTTGAGATAGTACTGGTAGAATATGAATCATTTTCTATTTCTTTTTATGTCTTTTGTATTTCCTTATCTGTATATGGCATGTCTCCCTTAAACTCCATATATATATTGCCCATTGAACCTCATGAACATACACACATTATTTATAACATGGTATCAGAGCTAGGGCAATAACCTAGCTTCTTCCACTGCCCATCCCGTCCGCCGCTGTCACCGCTCACATCCTGTGTCCACTGCCTGAGGACGTCGTCGCCGTCTGACCGACGCATCTCCACGAGGACGCTGTCGTCCAACGCCAACGCTCGATTGGTCGCTGCCTTCGTCCGCCGCCTGTGCCTGAGGACGCATCGCCACGAGGACCACCTGTCCCTAAGGACACATCGCCGCGAGGACGCGGCTGCCCGACGCTGCCGCTCGCCCGGTCGTTGCCTCCGGCCAGCGCCTGCACCCGCCCAGTAGCTGAAGCCACCGCACGCCCGGCCGCTGAAGACACCACTCGCCGAAGCCGTTGCCGGATCCGCTGTGGCCTTCACCTCAGCTGTAGCTAAAGTCCCCGGCCGCAGCCTGCGCCCGCCCGGTCGCTGAAGCCGCCGCACGTCCGACCGTCGCCCACGCTCGCCGGAGCTGCCGCTGCCACCGCCATCACCGGCCACTCCTCACGACTGGATCGTACCCGATCGGTTTTGGATAAGGACTTCGGTTTCCTTTTCCAAAACAGTCATTTCCTTTTAAAACAAAAGGATCCATATTTCCTTATATGCATTTTGTATTTTCTTATCTGTATATGGCATATCCTCCTTGTACTCTCTATATATGTTGCTCATTATGCCTCATAAATGTACACACATTATTCATATCAAGTACACCACAATGATACTGATGGGTCCGTCTCTATACAAAATCATCTACGCAACAGAAACACCCTCTCTGGACTGATCGTACGGCTTAATGGCACACCCTAACGCGGATAATCCGCCTCTGTTGAGTTTTTGAACACCTCATTAACCTCACCAAGACTTAATAACCTTAACATGACTTAAAACACAGTTGGTCTTCATGAAATAGGAGCCATTAATCACAAAAACACTAAATCATATTTTTATGCGAATTTGAATACAAATTGGGAAGAAAATGTTCGTCGGATGGAAAATTTTAAAACATATTCGTGTCCTGTTGAATACGAAAGTCGAATAAGACGTATATTTCGTATCCGTTTTAGTGACACCCCTAGGCATCATCAGTCGGAGACGATCTCCGATATGGAGAAGCCGATCGAGCATGGTGCGAATGTGCGAAGATGCGGTTTGGTTCCGAAATCTGAACAACAGAATAGCTCATTCATTCAACGACGCGCAACTGGAACAACTGTAAACAACTCCAAACATACAAGAATGTCCGCATCGCACAGCATAACAGTCGAATCACTAGCACATGAGCACAATCAAATTTCCCTCGTATTTTTACAGTGCATAGGAAGGCACAAGGCCCAAGATTTCCATCCTTTGGAACGGGTTTAAAATGTTCTTGTTGGGCATGTTAACGATTCTCACCATAGCGACTTGATTCTCGTGTCCAATTCACCGTAACTAGCCCAACAAGGTTCAGTTACAGAACCCAGAAAAACAAGTAATAGTAATAATTCGATTGCCCAAACCAATGCATAATAAGGTGTACAAGGAGAACTGTGGCATATTCTAGCTATATCATATAAGAGGGCAATAATATTCTACTAATAATCAGTACACTAGAGTTACACAATTTTAGCAGCATAAGAGAGTTAAACACAGTGAACAGTGAGAATTTACAAAGCTAGCTAGCCTGGCAAAGAACAAGGCAGCAACCTGCCTATCTGATCTAATAACTTCGATATCACCAGATAGCCGACATTTGTGCATCGTCTCTGCAAATCAAGTCCTCTAGTCCGGTCATGAAATCATTCCCATCAGCATTAGCTGCCTCGCTTAGCATCTCATCCTGCATCACCTGTTCAAAATCACCACCATCTAAGCATGATTAGACCAGATACCTGGCCTTTCTGAAAAGGATAGCTAACTCCGTGTGAGTTTTTTCTCCGATTTTTTTTTTACTTGTTCTGTTTTTTAATCCCTGAACAGATTCTTACTGTAACATGTATGCATGGACAAACTGGTGCTTGCTAGGTAGCATTCGCTACCAGAAAAGTACATTAGCGAGTACGCTACTATGTATTCCGAGTTCCAATTAGTGGCCCAACATGAGCTCAAGCATTGGCTGAGATGGAAACTGAAGAATATAAACAACCGGTTGTGACAATCGAATGGTTAATGTATGATTTTACCATATGAACTCAATTAGGTTTTGTCTAGCTGAGAGTAGAATATCAGTTTTTCATCCTTTTTCCTCCTAGAAAAAAGGAATAAAGGTCAAAAGAAAGGGAAAGGCAATGGTAAATTACACATTTTTTTCATTGAATATTTATGTTAGCATGACCATAGAATAATGAATGTTTGTGAAGAGAAAAGTGTAGTAGTAATCATACCCTGGACTGCTGCATTTCAGCAACACAAGTTGTAAGCCTATGGTACTGCTCTCTTGCTTCTGGATATTGAGCCATAGAGTGCACCCGGGCAAGTGCTCTCTGTAGTCTGGCTTCAGCCTGCCTTCTGCCATCCTGCAAGAAATCGTATTCATCCTCTGCCTTTGCAGGTTGGATTTGTGATGGACCTTCAAGTTGTTTCTCAGGTCGAAATCCACGCAAACCGGTTCTCTTTCTCCTCCATCTCAGTATAACTTTTTCAACAATACCTACTGACCAGACTACTTTTCGATAGTTTTTCCTCACTTGATATCCTCGGACATGAGCCTAATCATATAAAAAAAAGACAAGATTAGGTCAATATCATACTTGAACAGTAGTGTTGAGATTTTCATAATTGATAAGCCACATACGTTGCATTCGGTCAGGACAAAGTACAAATACTAGCAACTCACAACCACAATAAGTGCTGACAGCCTGACAGCTTATATAACTGATATGTCTTGCATATAGCATGGAATATCTACACAGAAATGCATATATACAGAATTACTAACTTTAGAGTTGGATTTGTGCTACCATATCTCTGAACTAAATCGAACAGCTGGACCAAACACAACAAGAGAACAAATTCCTGCATTGGTGTAGTATGCAGAACTTTTTCAAATAACAACAGCCTTAGTTTGATAAAAGGATGCTGTTTGTAACATGCATCATAATCTTTGAGCTACGCTGTTATGGTATTCCATACTAATGATTTATTCTTTGAAAAGGAAAGCAGAGATTAATCCATTGTTGAAGGAAGCAAAGATTCATACAATCCATTCAGGTGCGTTTAATGAACAGATGGCTTTTGTTATTGCCTACAGATTGCAAGATCGTTGCAGAGAGTATCAAAACTGTAAGCCAACTAGATGGAACTACTTTCAACCCTATGTAGTCATGGAAATTCAGTAGACATGCATATAAGATAAAATTTTAGTTGATTTCAGAAGAGAAATAAAGATAAAACTTTAGTTGATTGATCATCAGCAATACCTGTATCTTGACAATTCTCTGGCGAATGAGCATAAACTCTTTTTTTCCCTTCCATCCTCGGAACTTGTTTTGGATACGAACAGCAGCAGAATTCAGATGGGTATCATGTTGTCCTGGTTTGACATTTTTAAGAGAAACAAGTGAAAGTGTGCGTTCATCAGATAATCCACAATCGTCATCTCCATATTCCACAACCTTCTTTCTGTGGAATGACTCCACCCTGAAGGCTTGAAATATCCTAGCAGCAGCTTGAGTGGATTTACGAACAGCGCTTAATGAATCCTTTAGTGATTCAGCATGAGAATCCTCTCCAGCAAGCTGAGCAGAATTAGTTTCAGTGAGATCTTCAGCAACTGGTAACCCACACACTTCTTCCGCACTGCTACCCTTTGATTCTTTTAGAGTAAGTGCTGAAAGATGACTTGTCAAAGCAGACTCTGCAAGAAAACCAGCAATCCCCTTGTGTCCATTTGCTGACGCTAAATCGGCTGGAGTTCTTCCAGAAGGGAATTCAGAAGTAGGATCTGTCAATGCACCTGCTGCAGCTCCATTTGCTATAAGGGTGCCAACTGTCCGCTCTCTACAAAGCATATGAAATATGAGTACAATATAATAGAAAAAGGAATAACTGAAATGTTAGTTTTTCATGCAATTTACACACTTTTTGCATCTACTCCCCTCCCTATTTAAGTAGGAACAAGTTGCAAGTGCGAGGGGATGAAAGAGAATGGTGGCAACTTTTTTAAAATAAAGTGTTTGTACACCATACCCATCCCCTATTTGAAAGAAAAAAAACTCTAGGTAGAATATGAGCTAGTTTCACCAAAGACTGATCTTTCTCAGTATTGTAACAACGTTTCACCAAGGAATGATCTTTCTCGGTATTGTGAGAACTTGTGATGGATATTTTATATAAAAAAAAATGCTTTCACCACCCTCACTATTATCTGTTTATTACCGCATTTACCCCAACAAAATGTATTCCTACGATATATCCCTTGGTAGTATGTCCAAGCAAGACTGTCCTAAAAAAATGACCAAGCAAGACATGAACCTTTTAACCTGGTATAAACACGACATAAGAATCACTGAATGAGCCAAGAAATAACAGATTTTAGATATGATCAAGGATTGGAAACCCGGTCCCGGGATGGATCCCGGCCAGCCGCCGGTACCGGTAACCGGCCGGTTACCGGTCCGGTTACCGGTCAAACCGGTTTTTTTCGGATGAAATTCGTTCAAATTTGATTAAAAATCATTCGAATTTGAATTTGAATTTGAAAAGTCCGGGATTACCGGCCGGGATCCCGTATCCCGGCCCCCCTCCGGTAAGCGGTAACCGGCCGGTAACCGGCGGTTACCGGCCGGGATTTTAATCCATGGATATGATACGTGAAATGACATGATTAGCATGATGAAAATGTATGAATATTTAAATCAGTCAACTTGAAATGATTAAATGACTATTTTTTCTGTCAACAATAACTATGGTTTACACGGTTTGGATTTATACTGCATGGCATACCTTACTTACTTTTCTATTATCTTACGGCTTGTTTGGCATCCATTGAGATTTGGAATGGGAATTTATGCGGTGTTTTGTTGGTGCCACAATTTGCCACATATAAGTTAGCCAGGTTTGACTTTGCTAGCTCATTGTTTGGTTTGTTGCCTATCTTGTGGCCGCCACACTTAGCACCTTACCCCACATGTCATAGACACGATTTTTGCAGAATCTTGCCACACTTGTGGCCAACAATTTGCTTGCCACAAAAACTGCGGCATGCCACACTTTTGGCCAAAAAATTGGCAACGTGAGGGAAGCATCCAAACAGGAATTACATCAAAACATAATTCACATTCCCTCCACAAACCTCTATCCCTCTATGAGTTTAAGTTTTAAAATGATGGAAATGAAACCTTCACATTTGCTACCCCTTCAAAAATTTCATACCTACTAACCAACAAGAGACTTAAATTCCCAAGTCCCATAGGTAAAATATGCGTGACAATACCTTCCGCAAGATGCAGCCCAGTGAAGAGCAGTCCATCCATGAGCATCCCTAAAGTTCACATTGACACCAGCAACATGTATCGGTCTTATAGCCCAATCATAGCCCAGTGCAGCTACCAAATGAATTACACCCTGTCCTTCCTTGCCCAGCACATTGGGACCCTTCCCATCATCATTTATTTTACAGATAAGCCAACAGTGAAGCTTCTCTTTCACCAATTTCTTTAAACTTTGGTCCCTTGCAGTGAAAACTTCTTTCTCGTCAGATGGTGATCCCTGGTCTGACCATTTCTCATCAAGCATTGAGGAATTGATAGCATTGATTAGCTCGTGTTTTTCATTCCCACTGCTCAAAACAAGCAGCTGGTGGTCATTTGGCCCCAAAGAAAGTAGTTTCTCAAGACGAATATGTAGGTGCATTTCATTTATACCATTGGCTTGGGAATGTGAAGTCTCCATGTACTGAGCATCAGAATCTCGATACTCAAACTCTCGATTCACTACATGCAACCCTGTTTGAGCAGGTCACATAAAGGGAATTCTTCCAGATTGGTGTGCTGGCGCATGGCAGCGTAGGGTGCCATCTGCTAAAACCTCAGCTGGTACTTCAACATCCCCAAACATACATGACCACTTACAATTTTCCACATGCTCTTTGTTTGCCAAGAATGTACCGGTGACTAAAACCTGCATAATTAGCATAATTTAACAACTAGGAAAAGAAAAGACGAGTACTGCAAACTGCTAAGTAACTAATTAGAGTAAAATTATGCCTGAATCGATTCAAATAGTCCATATTATAAGAATGACAATAATTAGGAACATAAAAAAACTTGCACACCTTTGTCTCTGAACCAATATATGTGCAGCTTGGTGAAACATCAAGAATGCTGAATAGTTGGTTTTGAGAAAGTGAAGGGCTCACTACATAAGCATCTAGCTGTTCATTAGTTGGCACACTAGAACCATCAGCAACATTCACAGTCTCAATGCTACTCCAGAAAGCATCAGAACTGGATTTGATGTCCAAATCAACCACCTCTCCAAGTTCTTTACTCATCCATCTTGAAAAGCTGTCATGTTTCTTCAAACCAGCAGGCTCAATCTTAAATAGATCTAATGATGGCTGCTTCAGGAGTGGATATTTGATGCTTCCCTCGGTGAATTTATTGCCATTCACCTGAAAATTTGGTACAAGTGAATTTTTTATACAATAGGTGTAACACCCTCGAATGGCTAGACCAACTAAAATATAAAAATTTAATGTTTGCATTCTTCTAATAAAGGTTAGTACAGCATTAAATATTTAAATATGCATTTGCTTTCAACATGTTCTGATGTCAGTTTCCTTTTATTTAATATATCTTGTTGGCAATTGAAGTGCACCTTATTCTAAAAATGGCTATAAAGCATGTCTAATTGTGCTCATTTGTTTAGGCTTCACTTTCTTAATATAAGAGTTTGGGATTTGCTTCAGTACTCCGAAACAAAACTTCACAAATCTTAAGCAAAATAACTTTTCATTAGTGGGGGCAAATCTGTATTGATGGTTACTACTTGATTATTAGGCCCATTTAGAGCCCAAATCCTTAAGACGTTCTTACCCATGTTTATCTAACAACACAGAAGGATATCAAATCAATACAGAATGTTGAAATGGTCCTGTTTTTATTGGCGAACAATTGTTTCCATTTCTATCTTCTAAGAGTTTCTATCGTGTTTGGCCATTGGCGAACAGATTGTCATCCTATTCTACTTTCGCCAGGATTACCACCAAGTCATAAGCTAGATTGCCGGAAATTTTGCGTCAACAAAATAATTGCAGCTGATCATGGTGATTCATGTCTTCCTTTGGATGAATGTGCTATACTGCTGTCAACATAACAGTCATTGAAGATTTAGATAAGGATTTTGCTAGGAAAAAGGGATGGCTAGCGTAAGATCCAAACGGGTTTGCAGTTCTGTATATACTATTTTGGACTGTCTTCATTCATGGGGTCCACTAGCACGCAAAGCAAATCACCATCTCCCTCTAGAGATTCCAGTATCAAGACAATAATGAAGTACCTCAGATGATGATATGCCAGCAAAACTCAGTGCATCAGCTTCCCTCTGGCTGAGGTTGTTAGTGTATAGAGCCTCAGATGTAAATGTCTCCAGGCAAGAGCTATCATCCAGATTGTTAGCCTCAAGGGTGGCAAATGAAGAATGAAGTGTTGGTTCTGTGAACCCAGTTGGATATTCTGTGAAGGGCTCGTCAAATGGCGCTGAATCAAGCAGAGTTCTGGAAATGTCTCTCAGCCCAGTGCTGGCATCATCAAACATTCTAGCTATGTCATGGTGAGTAAATGAATGACTATCTAAATTAGCTGTCCTTGGCTGCATTTCACCATGATAACCTGAAACAGTTTGGAAACCAAAATTATTTAAAAGCCAGCATTAGCACGGAAACTCAAACGTATAGGAGTGGATCTTGCCTTGACTACTACCAACAGTTGAAGTAGAAGGGTATAACATGTTATCCATCACGACTCCATCCACAGGCTGCTGCATCTCAATGAGAGGGTGGTATCTGGAGCTTGCTCGCCAATTATCTGCTGCACCGAATTTCGCTTTAGATACACTGAAAGAAGGTGCATAATTGAATATGCATCAGTTAATCTATACTTAGTGTAGATGATGCAGAACAAAGATAGAGAAACAGCAAGACCTGATTCAGTATCTTCATACTCTGAAAGTTGTCCACTTATTGGGCTTTCAGCAGCATCCATGGTTTGTGGGGCCACCTGATTCTGGCTAGTGATAGAATTTGAACATGAGGGACTATCAGCATTGGACAATTGCATAATCTCTTCTTTTGCACGATTGAAACTTTGTTTGCCACCCTGGAAAGTTAATCATAGACGAACAATCAAATAAGAAACTGTTTACATGTTTTGATCAGATAGAAATACAGAAATGAAAGTACTCCTCCTACCCCAAAAAATAATTTAATGCCGTATACTCAGTTGTACTCCCAGAATAATTTACTTTCACAATATATGAAAAAAAAATGAAAATCGATATAGCAATAGGTAATTCATCATCTGCAAACAAATGACTTTGTATGAATCATATCCACCTGTGTGTGCATGATATTTAGAAAGGTGTCTCATAATGTAGTGTGTACTATAGCTTGGTTGAAGAGAAAGGGTGTAGTCTGTAGTAGAGTAGTGCCACCATCAAATGAAGAGGATGTTAAGTGGGCTGTAGCGTAAGACGGAAGGGAAGCTGCAGTGAAAACCATAGCTAACCAAGGGCTTACAGCGCGGGCGCGCACACACAGAGATTGCATTTGCTAGTATTTTGGTGAATGGTCATGTTCACTCATACATAAAATCTCCATTAGCCATTTTTTAGCTGCCCATTAACAAGAAGGTAAGCAAAAAAAAAGTAACAGATAAGAGAAGTTGACAAGTTTACTAGTGTATGAAATAGTATACCTTGATTTCAAGGTAGTGTACAAGAACGATGTGTGTGAAATCCCTGAAAAGTAAGAGAAGTCATTTGATTATACAGTACATACCTTCCTCTGGATATCAGGTCAACTACCAGTCTACCATCCAGATGAGCTTAGAATTGCATTACACAGAAAAGAACATAATGCAGCATTCAGCACTTACTCCTCCAACAACCAATAGGTTCTTCTTTGAAAGTTCTCATTCTCCTCCCCATGGGCATAGTAGCAGTGTAGTACATCAATGCTGCCAGTCTAAAATAACAAGCTTCAGCTTTAGCGGACTAGTAAAGACAAAAGAAATGGGGCTAAAACAAAAAAAAAAAAAATCGGCATCAATCAACAAAAGAAAAATTGGAGAGAGAAAAACAGCTAGCAGTGCACACAAGAACCAAGTAATCTTCTGTTCTCACTTCTCAGTAAATGTAACACCATTTGTATTTTCCTTCATCTCTCTATCCAGGTCAAGGTTGTACCCAAACCTGTGAGACACTTTTTTTGTGTGTGGGTATGCCAGTATGGATGTGTAAGTTGGGTGGGGGTATGCCCCGGCCCATGGGGTTGCACCTGTTAAGGGTAGTACTAGTAGTGTAATGTGTGGTAGAAGTGTAACAGTCATGTAAGTGTTAGGGATAGTTATGTAATTATAGTCAGTCTAGGGTCTTTCTTGTACACAATATATTGTCTCTTGGGCTCTTGCAATACAACAAACAATTCAACCACATTTCTCTCCTCTTCAAAATCTAACATGATATCAGAGCCTAGATCAATAGCCGAGCCTCCATCATTCACAATAACAACACATGATCAAGATGTAACAATACAAAAATGATACAAAATACCCCATCATTCACAATAACCACCACTATCTATGCAAATGGAACCTTCCAAAGAGTGGTTTTCCGTAAAAGAACTCATATTTACTTACTTTTAGTTTCTCGTGAGCTTCTTTAACAGTCTTCCCGTCCTTTTTCTTCCTCCAGTTGTGTCCATCCTTTCTGAAGTATCTCAATATTTTGCGATCAAAGAGAAAAAGAGAACCACCTACAGCAATGACATGAAAGTAAAGTAGAAGAAAGAAGAACTGGTGTTAATGAATTTATTTTCCCACATTTAGCCATAAAAGGGGCAATAACACTGACCACTACACAAAAAGAGAAACTTCTTCTCTCTCCGAAAGCATGTAAAGAGAAGAAACGCTGAGCATGGTTAACGAAAGATGACTTGAAAGCGAATCACCCTGGGGTGTGTGTGTTTCAGGTTTAGTGCACGGACCATTACATATACTATTAATCATGATATTTGACTATCATTAGTTCATTACTATATCAACTTTTCAGCACTACAATTCCCAATGTGAAAGAACTTTTGATGGCATCACAGCTACAAGCTGAAGATAAGGGCGGCGTGTAATTGAGACAACTATTGTACTACCACAAGCCCAACTAGACAAGGTAAAGTTTTGGGACAAATATATATGGCTCACATGTTATATGCCAGCAGTCAACAACTATACAACATCATCGTCAATGAGATAAACATCAACAGAGCAGTGTTCAGAAGCTACAACATCTAAACAAAACCGCTAAGAAAGGAGGGGGGGAACCATACTTAGAGGCATGTTTGGTGGCTCTGGCGCGATAGAGAATAACTTGTAGTTTGAGAGTATTTCGCAGATTTCAGTGGGTCGCAGCCATCGCTTCCGAGCCTCCAGCAGTATCTGGGAAATATCTGCATATTAACAATGGGATTAGTCAAGCACTAGTCAACATCAAGAACTACTCCCACCCTGTTGTCCACTACATCTGCATACAGCCTTCGATTTTATTTTACTTTCTTTTGTTTAGGATTGAATAACTTTTGTCTGTTTCGAATAATTGGACTGAAAGTCAGCAAACAAACCCAGAAGAGGAGCACCTAATCTAATTCAAGCTTCCAGAATGCGATAGCACCAGCTTGCAAACCCAGGAACAGAAATCAAACACAAAAACTTCTAAAATTCGAACAAAATTCAGAAACCGCAGCACGCCGCTTCATCAGACCGTAAAATCTGTAGCAAACCACCAGTAAAATCTCACAAAAGAAAAACTCAAAAAAGTATTTTGAAACGATACCGATCAGCCAAAGCGCACACCCAAAAAAAACATAACAATCTACATCTAAAATTCACCACGCAAACTGCACAGACCAACGGAAACCCGCACAGAACCCTAGCCCCAGAACAGAAGGAACAGCAGAAGCAGAAGCGAACCGCCCGCAGAGCCGAACTACCTGGGGGCTGGTTGGGCAGCAGGAACCTGCGGGTCTCCGCCATGCGACCGCCCGATCAAACCTCCTCCTCCTCCGCCGCCTCCGGACTGCTTCTTCTACGATCGTCGCTCGCCGGAGGCCAGCTTAAAACGCGGAGGAAACGGGGGGAATTGGTGGGTTTTTAATTGGGGATGCGAAGCTTCGAGGAAGCGAAGGCGTGGGCGCCGTCGCGTTGGAAGAAATTTGCTAGCTACTACGGGCCGCGGGGGCAGTGACGAGAGGCGAGTGTGAAAGCGACGAAAAGTAAAGGCGCGGAGCAAGGAAATGACGGGAACGCCCCTAGGAGGGAGTGGGTGTGGGTGCTTTTGTCCTCGCTACTGTTGGACACTTGACTTTTTGCCCAAAGGGAATCTGCCCATCTGGGATAGAATTTCCCTTCGCTGTTCTTTGTTTTATTCAGAGGCTGTTTCACGTGGAGGAGAAGTGGGTTGCTAGATGGAGAACTTTTTTATTGTTTAATCTTTTTTTAATTTTATTTTAAAGTTAACCTTTCGTAAACTTTATTTTCAATTTTAACCTCTTTGGTCACGCCACTACCCATGACGTGACAAAATAACACGGTTACACCACAAGATAAGTCCCCAAAATCACACTTTTTATCACGCCACTAGTGGTGACGTGACCAAACAACACTGTCACGCTACCACCAGTGGCGTGACAAGACTTTGACCAGATACGGGTGGTGGCGTGACCAAAAAGGTCAGAATTGGAAATAAAGTTCGCGATAGATTAATTTTAAAATAAAATTAAAAAAAGGATTAAATATAAAAAAAAAAATCCTAGATAGGCGTCTTGTTGGTTTTTCTCCGGAGTTTGATTGTTATAGACGTCCTTTCGGGAAATGAATCCTCCTGTACGGAATGTTTTTAACATAGATGATATACGATGTATGATATTAGATCAGTAGATATAGTATTTATTATAGTAAATATTTAACCGACGATGTACCGCTTTGTGTACTGTTTATGCATTCCAAAACACTGTTCACACCAACCCCAGACAAAAAATGTGTCCGGCCTACGCTCTTAAAGTGCAATAATTGGGCTAACCTCAGTGTATCTCTTTCAGAAAAAATTGTACAAATTTCAAGTCAGAATACAACCTTTCTCAGAGACACGGGCATTCCCAATTGTCCGTATCTAAACATGTCTCTATAACATTCCGTATCTAAACATGCATACAACTTTAGATACAACTCATCCAACAGTAGGCCCACCCAATCAATACACTCTCTCTCCTAACAGTCTATAGATACAACTCATCTAACAGTAGGCCCACCCAATCAATACACTCTCTCTCCTAACATAGACTAAAAAGGATGTTTGCAATTTATATATATACTTCCTTTGTTCATAAAAACAAATCGTTTTGGACATTGACACAGTTCTCAAAGTACAACTTTGTCCACTAATTACTATTGTAGTATATTTGTAAAACCTAATAATATTATAATATTACAAAAAGTACTTTTCTAGATGAATCTACATATATGATTTTTATGTATATAATCTAAATATTTATAAAGATATTGATATCTAAAGTTTCTAAAAATTGACTGCACATATTCTAAAACGACTTATTTTTTTAACCGGGTGTAGTACTTATTTTTTTCACTTTGCATATTGTGCCGAATAACTAGACATGTCCACTGATGACCCCGAACGTCACAAAACCCACCCCGAAGGCAGTCAGAATTATGAGCTTCTATGTCCTTGCAGTGGTACTTCGATGAAATTCTTTTGAGATGAAACATGTGCTCTTCTTATTTGCAGCTTTTGCGATTGCACATTTGTTGAGAGGTCAGTTCATGGTTGGTCATTGTTTGATGGAATGTTGCCACGGCCTTCCACTCACTGCCAAAGTGCCAAACCGGCAGCTCCCACATACAAGATACAACGCCTATCTCAACATGTTTTGCAATGTTCACGAGCAACAACGGATTAATTGCTGGGAATCCTTGCTTGTCACCTAATGAACATATTTAATGCAACATGATTGAGTGGATAAGAAGAAAAACTAATTATGGAGGAGTATATTTGAGGGCCCTCATTGCTTAAAATTTTGGTTATAGGTCCTGTCTCTCTCTCTCTCTCATATATATATATATAAATATATATATATATATATATATATATATATATATATATATATATATATATATATATATTTATATATATATAGGAAAAATACTTTCTACTCCCGGGTGTAGTTACTCCCACTTATGATATACCACCTAAAAGAACTTGACATACTCCTTTATCACTTTGGGTATACTCATATACTAATTATAAGATACTCCAATGTGAACCACATGAAAAAATTGCAAGATAGTCCATAGTTTTTAGCATATTTTGTAAATACCTTCATATTCGCACATAAAAAGGAGTATGTCTAAAAATTGTACATACCACCTCTGAAAATGTGTAAATACCACCTATATAGTCTTATATACTCATATACTACACATACATACTCTCGGTTGCGCAAGATACTCCATACGTTGTGAGATATGTGAGATACGGAATAGGGAGTAACTACTCCTGGAGTAGAAAAAGGCTTCATATATATATATATATATATATATATATATATATATATATATATATATATATATATATATATATATATATATATATATATATATATATATATATATGAAAATTGTATGGTACTCCTGGGAGTACGTACTCCCACCTCTTATATACCACTTAAATTATATGATGATACCTCTTTATCAATTTGAGTATACTCCAATAATGATTATAAGATACCCCAAAGTGAGTTCTATGAAAAATTTCATGAAAATCCACTTTTTATACCAAAATCCGTATATATACTTCTTTTATGTATGAAAAATAGTATATAGCAAAAATAAAAAGCTCTAATGAAAATTTTCCGATTAAGTCACATTGGAGTATCTTATAATTGGTATTCAAGTATATTGAGAGTGATAAAGAAGTATAATATATTCGTTTAAGTGGTATATTGGAAGTGGAATACATGCTCCCTGAGTATTGAATATATATATATACTCTTTCGTTCTTTTTATTTGACAATCTAGAATCGGTACAGTCAAACTTTCTTGCCGTCAAATAAGCTAGCCTTCTACCCGGTTGTCCCTTTGATTTCTTGAAAAGGAGATAAGCTTTTGTTTCAAGGAAAAAGAGGCAAGGCAATTCTGCCAGAATTCAGTGTTGTTCCAAAGATTCAGTTTGATATTTTTTCATCAAAAAGTAGTCTCTTCCTGAATGAATGTGGTGAGAGATACCTTTTTTTTTACATTATGTTAACACTGTTTTACTATAGGCAATTTTATCTTTGAATATATAGTTCCCCACATTGATAAGGCCTTTTTTGCAATTTTGAGCGGGGCCACCATAATATGGATGGGTACAATCGTAATTGCAGCACAGACACGCGTAGACCACAAGTTACGACCGGGAAAAGGTGACGCCTGTAGCATAAATTGACCATATTACCCTGTTTAATTAGCTGGAGCTAGTGGAGTTGCATGTGGTTGTGCGGCACGTGACATTGTGCTAATTCTTTTCTTATCGTGCTATTGATTTCCTGGGCTCCTCCCAGTGTCAGCACTTTCTGTAAGAAGCAGAGTACACATTCTTTCGGGCCTAATAGAATATTTGGCATGCAAGGCCAATTGTTTGACGATTTGGGACGCATATTCAGATTTTACATGCTAATACAATATTTTTAAGTAGGTGCGTCAATTAGATCCGGATTATCTGTTTTATCTGGCATCCGTATCTGAACTATTCGATACGTTGAAACTCAAATAGTGTCAATCAGATCGTAACTATCCGTTTTATCTGACATCCGTATCCGGACTTTCGATTCGATAGGAAAAAAAAGGAGCCCGAATGCTAGTAGGCTATATTATTTTTAATAGGAAAACAAATGACCACGGCAGTGCTTTTGCTAGGCACCTAGGCCGTTCTTAGAGAATTTTCTTCTTTTGTTCCAATTATTGTCGTTTGTAGAATAATAATGAACTCGTGTTCCAAATTGTATTGTAGACAGAGCGGTGTCAAGAACATGTGAACTTTTAATAGAAATGAAGTCATTGCGATCCCATGGAACTTTGTTTTTGGCTTTTGGATGGTTTGGACCGCCCAATTGTTCAGAATAAGTTAGGTAAGGAATTTTCTCTTCGTTTGCTTCTTTAACAAATTCAAATACAAGGCCCAACCAACATCATATTGTAATTTCCGTCTAGTTGTCTTAACACACACACATTCTTAATTAGAAGGGTGATTCATTGTACCATAATCATATGTAGATGTGTTTTCTTTGCATTCCAAATGAACCCCTAATTTGATATACAAGCGTATCTCATCGGTCTCCATCTGTCTAGGTGTGTGCAAAGGGTACGCACTCACATGCACGCGCATGTGGTGTTCGTGCCTGTACATCTTCCGTATATCACAAAAAAAAAATTAGCATTTTTGTTTATTTTGTAATGTAAATTATGGCCAACGTTACACTTTTAACATTTTTCTAACAAACAAGCCTGAAAAAATGGCACGGTTAACTTTTTTTGAGAGTACATATCGGACTCATTCACGCACACACATCACACACGCACCCCCACCACCACACATGTGGATGCGTCTTAAACACATGTCTAATCTAGAGCGCGGAGGCTTAACCTCACAGAACACGAATACGCGCTTTGACCATTGAACACACCTATATATGAGTGTACTGTTTCTAAACCCAGACGAGCACTAGCGTCGAAGCCAAACCTCAAACAGATACGGATGAGAAAGAGCCATTGAGTTCGCACCAACTGAGGTACGCTCAGCCCGCGGCCTGGCCTAACTGGATTGCAAAGCCAGCCCTATCCTCGCCGGCCTGATACTACTAGGCTTTTCTCTGACGTACAGCCCAGTACAAATTATCTTTCGGTCATGAAATTCATATGGGGTTTGGGCCCAAGCCCAGCACCTCTCTCTCCCAAGCAACCTTCGCCTGAACCGGAAGTGAAGCATCTCAATTCTCAGCGAGGCGATTCGACTCGTCTAAACCCTACGCCGACCACCGCCGCCGCCTCAAGCCATGGGTAGCCGGCTGGGCCGCCGCGTGATCCACTTCGCCAACCTCCCCCTCAAGCTCATGCTCCCCCCGGCGCCCCTCTCCTCCGTCCAGGAGTTCGCCGTCAGAACCGTCCCCTCCGCCTCCAAGGTCGACATACGCCGCTGCCTCGAGTCCGTCTACGGCTTCTCCGTCGCCGAAGTCCGCACCCTCAACATGGAGGGCAAGAAGCTCCGCCAGGGCCCCTTCCTCGCCGCCAAGCCCGACTACAAGAAGGCCTACGTCACCCTCCGGGCCCCGCTCTCCGTCTCCCCCGACCTCTTCCCCATCGGGGTCGTCCTCGGCGAGAGGGAGCGGAAGGCCAACGCCGCCGCTGCCAGGAGGAAGGCGGTCGAAGGGGCGGAGGTCGAGGGGGAGGGGAAGGGAAGGCACTGGATGGAGGACGAGAGGGAGGGGTTCTCCAGGGCCGGCTGCGGCAAGGTGGTGTATGGCAACCCCGGGAGGCTGGGGAGGAAGAGGACGGGAGGTGCCAAGGTGAAAGAGGAAGCTAGGGAGGAGGCAGAGAAGTTCCCGTGGAATGGGGTGCGGTTGGCTACCGAGAAACCTACTAGGTGAGGAGTTTGGATCGCTCTACCTTTCTTGATCAAGTAATGTTGCAACGATCGTTTCAGTAAGTTATCCTAGTTTCGTCGACGCCAAAGAGTAGTTTCTAGGCTTTGCTATTGTCAAAGAACCATTCTGGCTTTTGTTAGTATAGAAGAAGCTAGGATGGTGAGGTAGAGGCAGTGCCAAATGCTTGCGTATTTACTTTGCTGACAAAATTGCGTATGCTGTGATCATATGAAATGAAGCACGCAGATGGCAATCTAGAAATGGTATTTTAATCGCACATTTTGGATGACCCGTGTATATGCTTGCAAGAATAGGATTTGCTTTATTATGAAATCAAATATTTTCGCAGTTTCTTCTCTTTAATATTTATCAGTTGGCCCTATTGGTGCAAAGTTGCTGCCAATTTTCATATACCCATGACCCCCACGCACACGCACAGAAACACTCAAGAAGTCAAGATAGATATGCATACTTACAAGCATGATCAAGCACACATGCACAGATGAGGCAAGTAGCATGCCCATGGAAAAGTGAAGTGCAGTAGTGCACACTCATTTTTCTTTCTGAAAATGGAGATAAAATAGTTGTTTTTGACTGAAGAAATGGTATAAGGCGAACATTTGCGTTCTATTTGTTCATACCTGTGTGCATGTTATTTACTAAAAAATTATGAAGTAGGTTCTAGCTTGAACTGCTTTGTTTTAGGAGGTTCTCAGCAGGGAAGGTGGAATAAATTTTCTCACCTCCAAGTGAAAGAACGCTGTAAAATATCGCATTTCCATGGGTATGTTTTTGTTATGTTTGGTCAATGTTAATGTTGCACAAATTAGGCCCCTTTGGTTGCTATGATCATACTCTTTGAGTTAATCTTTGTGCGTCTTGCCAAAATTGCATACCTCATTTAGATGAAATACGAGGATAAAACTTAGTTGAATTGTAACCTGTAAATTGCTCGAATAAGAAATGTTAACATTTGCTGTGCATTAAAGACAATTTGTAATCAATTAATCATAGAAGCCTACCCTCTACCCAGCTGAGAGGGTAAAAGGAGAATTTGTAATTTAGAGTGGTTAGATTTCTGGGGAGAGTGACTATAATCCTATATGTTTTGGGAAGAAATTTTTAGCCTTTACTTTCATTAGAGGGAGTATTCTGTAATGTTTTGCTGTTTTTGTCAACCCAGAGGCTTTGAGTTCTAGTTCCAAATCCTTGTTCAGATAAAGTTATTTGTTAGAACTCATGCCCTACATGTGGATGTTGAGTAGTCACTTGTTTGAATACAACAAAATTGGTGAGTTCTCATGTCAAGTTACCACCTTCCAAGGTGTGCACCTGATCACTGATCACTATTACTCAGAAAAATGTGCTATCCATGTCTAATGAAGAAGCTCTAACTCAACAAAAGTTAACCGACTAAGTTGCCTGGCTCTTCCTTGACATGATTGGTCCTTGATTGGATCAATCAATGAGGAGCATTAGCATGAACTAAAGGTGGTGAGAAAATCTGGTACCCTTGTTGGAGCAAAAGTTATATAACAAAAAACTGGATTTAGTGGAATCTTGACTTCTTGAGTTCAAAAGGAAATAATTAAGCACTGATGAAAGCTATAGTTTTATCAGAGAGTAACTATACTAGTCTAAGGCAACATTGCAAAAAAACTATCACAACCTGACACGGTACTGTGCTTCTTTCAAGATGGAAGGCAATTGTTGTGTGATATGCACGCAGGAGGTTCATTGAAGAAACTCTCAGTCTCTCACATCTCTTAAGGACTAACATATGTTGATTACTTTGAGAAAGGGTGCCTTGATACAGTTTTTTCCCCACCAAAGGTTTCTTGGCTAGAAGTACATATTATGCAGTCAAGGTGGAAAATGACCCCAATCATCTTTTGGTCACACTACATCATAAGCCCCTTCCTTAAAAAGCTAGCACCTGCTAATCCTCAAAGCTGGAGATGCAAGTCAAGAATAGTTTTAACTTGCTTCTCATTTGCACAATTCCACTGCACCTATTTTTTTATTCGAGAGTGCTCCTTGATCCCATGTCGAGTTGTTGTGAAATCTTTTATCAAGGTTCTTCCTTTGGTTAGTGTCTCCTCTCCTTGGTAATTGAGTTTTGCGTGAGGGGCAATGATAGTTTCCTTTTGAGTTTGACGAGTCCTTTTTTAAAAAGTGTTACTTTGAACAGTTACATCTATTTTTAATCGCCTTTAGTTTTCATGGACTTCTTAGCTTGGCCACTTGGTTCATTGGTTGGCCAGGTGTGAGTTTCTTTGCTCGACTTGGATGGAGATGACTTTGTTGGAACCATTAGACTTGCACCTTCATAGGTAGTAAGCTGATGCAGGGCCTGTTCCATTGTTGCTGAAGCAAGTACACTCACCATCCTTGGGTAGGATGGTGATCTAATATTAAAATTTACTTTAAATTTTAATCCAACATTGTTGTTGTTGTTGTTTAATCCAACATACTGAAAGGAACTACTCATAGGATTGAACGAAAACAACAAAACATGAGTTCTTTTAGAAGGTATGTTGTGGATCTGGTATCAAGCACAAGTTTGTGTGTAGTAGATTAGTTCTTTTTTCCCTTCAAAACGTTTGACCCAATGCAATGCAAATCTGGGAACAGAAGATCCAGGTGGTGTCATTTGACTGAAGAGCTGAGTAAAATTGCTGGCATGCTGCAGCAGCGGCAGTTGTTTGTTGCACTTCTGATGTTGGTGTTAGTCGCTGGACTCTTGCTTGAGGTGATAGTAAGATCCTTACTCTCATGGAGAGGATGACACTTGGAGATGGGACAAATTTTTCTTGGTTTATTTCTCTTCACAATGCCATACCAACCTGAGGGGTTGGGGATACATATTTATAGGGCTAATCGGTAAGCATATGCCAAGATGCTAGTCTAAGATGCTCTGTCCTAGATGCCATGTCCTAGATCTTTGTGTCCTAGATGCTCTGTCCTAGATGTTCCGTCCTCTAAAGCTAGTCCTAAAGCTAGTCCAAGATGCTCTGTCCAGATGTCTTTGTCTAAAGAGATGCTAACTTGCTTGATCAAGGATCTTTGTCCTTGAAGGCGGCAAAAAGCCAACACAGAGACTTATCCATCAATCTCCCTAAGTCTTGTGTGTCTCCTTGTGAGAATCGAGCCATCCCGATCTGGCGCGAAAATCACGGAACTTGATCCGCCCAAGAGACTTGGTCGGGAAGTCGCGCGGTGGTCTTGGGTGTTGATGTAGTTGGCGGACACGCCTTCATCCGGCGGCTTCCGATGAAGTGATACCTTACCGGATGTGCTTCTCGCGCTCATGGAAGACGGGGTTCTTCGCCAAGGCCAAGCGGACTTGCATCCGCCACCTCGAGCTCCAGCTGCCTCCGCGTCTACGCCAGAGATCGCCAGCGGCCGTGCGACCACAGAGCTGAGTAAGCGGTAGTGGTCGCAATGTACTGCTGCAGCGGCAGACAGAGCACTACCGCTGCTGGCCGATTGCCGGTGATCGGACACTTGCCGAGGAAAAACGGCGTCCGTGGTGCTCTTGCTCGTCGATGTCGCCGCGTGGTCGCTGTCGTGCTGCCCAGATGAAGTCGCGCGGCGGCACGTGGCTCAGGTAGTGCAAGCCGTAGTCGGAGGTGCATAGCGTGCGGAGGATCCTCTTCACGACTGGCGATGCTCGCGTCGTCGGTGTTGCATGAAGCGAGCCGCGTGGCGGCAATGACGCCAAATCCGGGCAGCGTGTGGACAAGGTAGCGGTACGCCCATAATCTGCGCCGATCTTGCGTCGCGTCCGCTTCCTCCGCCGTACTCTCACGGCTCGGCGACCTCTCGCCATAGTGAGTGTGGTGGGTTGCGATCGGTGAAACGCCCGGTTCACGATCTGCGTTTGCGTGGCGATGCAGCGAAGAGATCCGGAGCGTCTGGTGGACCTCGATCCCGGGTAGAAGGAAGAGCCCAAGTCGCTCATGCGGAAGGCGGTCTTCATCTCGCGCGAGGCGCCTTGACCTCGGCCTCGAGCTTGGAGGTGATCACTGAAGTCATCGGCGTAGGCGCCCGCGCCAGGCGTTCGCCACTGCCCGCGACGGCAGACGCGACCTGCGTGTGCGCTGCTGGAACCCCATTTGCTTGAGGTGAGTCGGCAGCATTCCGGGCTCGTGGTGCTCGCTGGCCGTAGAGAGCCTTGCGCGGCGGAGAACCTTGCCTCGCTGCAGGGATGACGAATCCCGCGGTGTGGACGTGACCTCCTCCTTCAAGTCGCGCGAGGAGAAGGCGGACTTGGCGTCCATGTGATGGGCGCGCCAACCTCTGGGTGCAAGTGCGAGGAGAAGACGAGCGGACTCCATGCGCGCGGCGGGTGCGGCGTCGTCGAAATCGACCCTCTGCTCGCATGAAGCCTTGTGCGCCGCGAGCGAGCCTTGTGCAGCGATGGCGCGGCCGTCGGCCCGGCCGAACACCAGCAAGGGTGATCGCGCGGTGGCCGGCGAGAAGATCCGCCGGCTCCACGTCGGTTACGCTCGGCGGCGTCCATCTCACCTTCATCGCGACGACGCCACGCCACGTGTCTCCTCCGCCTCAGCGAAAGGCGGGGCTCGCCGTCGCCGATGCCGCGCCGTGCGGCTCGCTCAAGTCGCTGCGCCGATCCGAGGGCGGGCGGCTCGCGAGATGTTGTCCATGGTTCGATGTATGAGGCTACGTCGTCGTGGTGAGCGTCGACGCGGTCCTCGTCGTGAGAGAGCGATGCGAACTCCACCGTCTTGTTGCTCGTGCGTGGGCCCCAGATTATTGGGGCGATCCGGTGGTGTGGCGGCAGGTGCGGGAAAGTGGTGGCCGGTGCGAAAGTGGTGGGCGCTCGCGGAGCTGGTGGCGGCGAGGTGTCGGGTGGGCGAGCTCGGTGAAGGCAGCGCAAGCTCCCGGCTCTCTCGAAATGGGCGTGGTCGACAACGAAGTCCCGAGAGTCGAGCAGTGATCGCGCCTTGTCCCACGTCGGCCTCGCGCCGTCGAACACAACGTCCACGCGAGATGCGGGCGCGTAACGAGTCGAGGATCGCGGTGAGCGCCGAGCCCTCCGCGTGGCCGATGAACACTCGGAGTGCTCCGTCGCCGAGCTTGCCGATGTGGCCAGCTCCTGGCGACGCGGCAGAAGACCCGCAAGTGGGAGACCGCCGGCTACGCCCATGCCAAGCCTCATCGGTGTCTGCTGTCGAGCGCCTTAGTGGCGAGCGGTTGAGTATGTGAGGCGGCCGTCACCCCCTCTCCCGGAAGGCAATAGGCATCTCCTGCGCGAGAGAGGCGAGCCATCCCATGGCCGTCTGCGGTTGCGCGCTCGGCAGCGCCCGTTACGCTGCTTGCAGAACATGCGGCGCGGAGTAGTGGCGCCAATGCCTCATCGGTGCCGATGCGGCGCGGTCGGTCTCGCATGGTCGCCGCCGTTCTCCGTGCGCGGCCGCCAGCTATGACTTGCTGCCGCGCTCGCCTCGCGGCGACTGCGTGCGCTGATGGCGTCGCGGCCTCTCTGCTTCTGCCGAGGACCATCACCACATGTAGCGGGAGAGGTCGCCGGCGAGCGGCGGAAATAGCGTCGTCCGGTGTGGTTGGTGTCGCCGGGCCACACAAGTCCCGTGCGAGCTCGAGCCTCGCCAGCTCGGAAACTGCTGTCTGGGAAAGGGAGTCGCCTGCCGTCAACACGACAGGCGTTGCGGAAATCGCTCCACATGGTCGAGCACCGCGCGGCCTCGCACCATCTCCGTGGCAGCCGAGCCGCCAGGGCCTCGGTGAAAGGTGCCCAGCGCTCGTGCCCGCTGCCGCCTGTCGTCGTCCGTGACGGCGAGACAGAGGGTTGTGCCACTGCGTGAAGGATGTAGAGGCGATTCGCGCTTAGTTACCTTGGCAAGAAAGGCGGCGCGAAGATCCCAAATCGCGACATCCGTGCTCGATCTCGATCGCGACCGTTCTCATCGGTGTCCCAGGCTAATGATGGAGTTCGCGAGATCGGAGATGTAGTAAACGCCGGTGGCGGCTGTGCTCGCGGGACAGCGGTGAAGATGGCGAGCCAGCGCCCTTGATTTCCACGCCGGGCGCTCCCAAACAGCGAGCCTCGGGCGCTAGAGTCAAGCTCGGAGAAGAACTCTACCGCTTGCGGTCATGGGTGGGTGGCGCGGTGTCGAGCACCGCCCACGTCGGTCTTGTCGTTCTGGAGGCCGTTGCAGGAGCGTGTGCTTTGGCTCGTCAAGGTGGAGGAGAGCTGCGGCGGTCGCGAGAGTGGTTCGATGCTCGGCATGGGCAGCGAGCGAGCCGGCTCCTCCTCCTCCTCTTTACTGCCGACGTGGGCTGGCCGCGTCGTGGTATCGGCACTCCTTGGCCCAATGACCAAGCTTGCGCGATTGTGGCGGAGTCGTCTCGTCTGCTTTGCTTGCCGGCGGCGCGCATGCAAGGCGCCTCCGTCCTTTGCGCGGCTTGCCACGCCGCGGCCTGTCATGGAAGGCTCCTTCTTCTCGTCGCGCTGGTCGGCCAGACCACACGCTCCCGTGAGGAGCTTCCGCCAATGGTGACGGTCCCGAGAGGCGTGGCTCATCGGCGCCGGCGACCTTGAGGCGACCCATCGCCTCTCGATCGACATCGTGGAGAGGTCAGCCAGTGGATCGAGTGAGCCATCTGCTTGTACTTCGGGGAGCGTGAAAGAGCTTCCGCGCTCTCTCCTCGCGCGTAGGTGTCATCGCCGCGCACCAACTGCGCAGCGAGTGTTGAGGCGAAAAGCAAAGTCATCAACGTCTCGCTTTGGCTTGAAGGCGGGGGTCTCCTCCGTCGCGAAGTGCTGCGATGCGAACGCGGTCGGCTGCCGATGCGTGCGCGGCGATGGCGTCCCAAGCCTCCTTGGCGGTCCGCTTGTTGGTAAGCGAGCGCATCTCGGGCGATTGCGGCGATGAGAGCATCCGCGCCGTCGATCTGGTTGTAGTCGACGTCGCCGTCACCGGGCCGCATCCCGCATATGCGCGCTGGCTTTACCCTCATCGCGCAGCCCGCTCGGCGTAGTTGGACTTGGTGAGGTGACCACCGCGCCGCCGGGCCGGCGTCCACGGCGCGGCGGTACTTGTGGTGACCACGGTCACCGAGCCGGGGCAGAAAGCCGCGTCGCTGTGAAGGCGCGCGCTCTCCGTCGACCCATCGCGCCGCCGTCGCGCGCCTCCTCCGAGGCCAGCGACTCGCGGCTAACGCTGTGGATCGCCGCAGCGCGCGCTGCGTGGCGTCTGGCGCCAACTGCGCCACGCTTGCCTGCCAGCCTCTCTCTCGGCCTCAGGTCGCGTCGGCGCTGTCATCGCCAGAGATGGGCTGTTGATTGCGCTGCCTAGAACCTCGACCTCTGTTGCGCCCGCTGCGCTATCTGCATCCGCCATTGCTTCCACCTCCGCCGGTCGCTGCCCCGGCTCACGTTGCCGACCTCAGCGCCACTTTCGCCATCTGCGGCGGTCTCCGCGCCGCTGCTCGTCTTTGCGCTGCGCGGTGAGCTCGGCGTCGCGGCGCCGCATGCTCGGCGACCGAGTCTTGGAGCGCCTGCGGACATGGCGCGCTGTGCTGAGGTGTTGCGTGGAGAGAGGTTGCCAGTTCTGCCGTCTCGGGAGAGGAGGTGGCGTGGACGGCCGAGTGCTGCTGGCTGCACTGGGTCTCTTGAGCGGAGAAGGAGATGGCGGGAGATGCTCGGGCTCTGAGGATAGTATAGCTCGATACCACTTGTTAGTCATTTGGAATCTTGCTTGAGGTGATAGCAAGATCCTTACTCTCATGGAGAGGATGACACTTGGAGATGGGGCAAATTTTTCTTGGTTTATTTCTCTTCACAATGTCATACCAACTCTGAGGGTTGAGGGATACATATTTATAGGGCTAATCAGCCAAGCATATCCCAAGATGCTAGTCTAAGATGCTCTGTCCTAGATGCTCATCCTCTAAAGCTAGTCCTAAAGCTAGTCCAAGATGCTCTTTCCAAAGATCTTGTCTAAAGAGATGTTAACCGCTTGTCAAGGATCTTTGTCCTTGAAGGGCGACAAAAGCCAACACAGAGACTTATCCATCAGTTGGTACTTAAGGAAATAACAAGTTGTATTGTTTGATATTCAGGTTAAGAATATGCATCAACTTTTATTTATTGCCTGTTCCTTGATTCTTATGCTTGCCTTTCATATATGCTGGGTGGGACCCTTAATGGACGTGAGAACAGATTGACAAAGTTTGGTACGCCTAGAACCTGCTTTATTTATCGAAGGACAAGACCGAACAAAATACATAATTTGTGTGGTTTCTTACTTGAATTTTAGTTGCATTAATTGGTTCTATTTGCTTGCTATGTCTTTAAAAAGATTTACAGTGTATGCCTTGCTTATATGTTATGTTCTGATTAAATTCATGCTAATATTTTTATCAGGAGAAGACACTCTCCCCCCAAGAAAAAGGGCATCGTCTTGAAGCAGAGATTGCGGAAGGGATCAGTGCAGCAGCGCTCAAAGAAGAAGGTGGAAGCTTGAAACTCGGGGCAACAGTTGCTGCGTCTAAACCATGAGAGAGCACTGCGCCATGAAGCAGGATGCGGTCCGTGGATCCATGACTACACTGTTAGATCCATCTCGTTTTGCAGTCACAGAATAAAGAGGAGATGTTTTAGTATTTATTTGGCTTTGGTACCTTTTGCTATCAAATCTTGTTGGAATTTTAGGGGTTGTCTGAGGCTAGGTTGGTTGAGACCAGGAAGATGCACTCCGGTCACGCCAAGCTTAACTGTAGCCCGTTTGATCAACTCTTTTCGGACCTACCTTGTCACCCACTCCTAATTACAAGAGAATGAACACCAGATGCTTCCCTTTTCTTTCTTTCTTTTTTCCCTTTTTATTTTTGAGCTGGCTACGTACGTTTGTTGAAATTCCCTGCATTGCTATCAAGTATTTGCAAGGCTTCTCTACCAGTTTGTTTGTGCATTGACGCTATTTTCATCCGTTGAAATGAGAAATGAAAAGTGTGCATTCTCACTCGACGGAAAAAGGGCTCGTGGCATCCACAGGTTTAGCCACGTCACCCCAGCCCGCAAACAAAAGCCAAGCAGATCGAATGGATATCAAGCCGGCGGTTGGCACAACTGCACAAGTAGTTTTGAGTTCGCTCGGGGCGGAGGAACCCGAACGCGAGCAGACTAGCAGGGGAGCGAGAGGCATACTGCAATGGAGCCTGCGGTGGTTACGGCAGTACCCCTCTCCCTCTCCACGGTCAGGCCCTGCCTCCCCGCGGCTTCGCCTCCGTCTCCTTCCCCTCCTTCGGCGGAGGCGGAGGCGGCGGAGCAGGGGGTGGCTCCGGTGCAAGGATCAGAATAGCAGCACTTCCTCTACATTTTACCTGCACACGTAATTCTGATCGTACTCTTAGCTTGCAACTATTTGTGCATTGCGATACGCCACTGTTGGAGAATGAGCCCAAACATGTGCTGTTTCTTAAAAAGCTTTTGCGTGTGGCTGCACATGTTGATATGCTTGCTTTCTAGGGTTGTGAATTTTAGTGCACACAAAGATTTGTGCTTCTCAGTAAACAAATACAGTGCATGCTGTGGATGCTTGTTTCAGTGTATGTAATTCCTGAAATCTGCTACGTACTTCTCAATCTTTATTTTCCCTACTACCTTCTTTCGTATGCCATTTCTATTCCATCTCTAATTGACATGACAGCGTAATTGACATTCAGTTAATAACTTTTGCAGCCTGAGTTACTTTGGCCATGGTTGACTTTGCGAAGGCGACTGCATTTGTGTGGACAACACCTGAAGCCAAGGCAACAACAGACTGGCAGAAGCAAGTTGGTGAGAACTTGCAAGTCACCTGAGCACTTGCGGATTTCAATCTCATCTGTGCATTGTAAGAGACTGCGTAACTCTTTCAAGTTTCAGTCCAGTTAGACAACGTGTAATTTAATTTCACATAGAGTTCTAGTGCCACAGGTAATTGTCTCTATTATGCTCCCCAGTGAATCTGAACAGTTACATTGCTCTGTCAGCATTTGTAAACACAAGAAATGGCCTGCTCTTGCAAACTAACTCAAGTAGGTTTTCCTTACCTATTTGCAGATGAAGACGAAGCCAAACAAAGCTGATTCTGGACCTCAACAATAATTGCCCTTGAAGTTTTACTATCAGAGGATCCTTAAAGGCAGTGAAGTTATATGCGGCTCTACAAAATACATTTTGTTAGAGAGTTCTATAGTTCTGAATAACTTATGCATGTATTGTTGAACCACGGATAGGCTACGCTAGCACAAATTCAAAATCTACCGTGTAAGCAGAGAACCTCCGCTAGTAATAGATCACGGATTACCACTAGGCGCGTAGACTTGTAGCGAAAGTAAGTCGATATAGCGTGTTGGTGCGGTGGTAGTGCATTACTGCCATACG
>JAYEVH010000067.1:0-219927 GCA_036346255.1 Ampelocalamus luodianensis | reverse complement strand
GATACAACAACACAATGTGGTGCGTAGGAAGGGTGCGATAACTCAACGCGTGGTCATAGGAGGGATACGGCAACACAACGTGGTCGTAGGAGGGATCACGACAACTCAGCGTGGTCATAGGAGGGATACAACAACACAACGTGGTCGTAGGAAGAAGAATTCGACTACCCAACATGGTCGAAAGAAAGAAAGAAGGATTCGAACGCCCAACACGGAAAGAAAAGAAAAGAAAGAGAAGAGAACACGAGATAAAACTCACTAGGACAAAGAGAGAGGCCGAGGAGGTGCGTGGGCGGCAAGCAACAAGGGAAGCTGCGATCGAAGGCAAAGGAGGTCGATGGTGAAGAGGTCAACCGGGATGAAGGAGAAGTGGAAGCGGCGGCTCTGTGAAACACAAGCGAAAGCAGTGAGGGGTTGCTTCAAGGAGCTCGGGTTACTAAAAGATGCGGGTAGAGGAGCACCGCTGCAGTGAGGGCCGAGAAGAGGTGCACGCGGCTTGAACCGAGGCTCGGAGCTTGGGCAATCCACAACAACAAAAGTGAGAGATGGAGAGTTGGGTAAAACAGGAGACAAAAAGGCTCCAGCGCCCATTTATAGAGGAAGGAGGGGGACCGGCGTCAAGATGGAGCGCGGGAATTTGCGGCGGTCGCGATGGAGACACAACATTTAATCGCACGCGTCGCGTGGCGCGACGGAGACAACGTCAGTTAATGCGCACGTCGCGGTGGAGACAACGACATTAAATGCGCATATCACTGAGGAAAAAGAGGGGGACAGAGAAAGAGAGTAGGGGCCGACAGGTGGGCTGGTCGGACTTGGTCGAAGAACCTGGTTGAAATCGAGAGGCGGTCGAAACCAAATGGGTGGTCTAAACCTAAAGGCTGGTCGACAACCAGAGGAGATCGCAACTGGAAGGGTGGTAGCAGAGGACGTCGAGTGAGGGCAAGGCGCATGGTCGCGGCACAGCGGGCACGTGGTCGAAAGTTGCTTTCAACTCTTGGTCGAAAGGAAAGGAGAGGGGCAGGCGAGGTCGGAGGAAGGGACGGGCCAGGCGGCTCAAGGGGGCTTTCAAAAGGATTTTGAAAGAGCTTGAAATTCAAACCAACTTTGAAAGCTTACGGGAAGGTTTTGGAGGTACACACAACTTCAAATAAATTTTGAAACTCCAATGCAACTGAAAACCAAAAACCAACCATCCCAAAAATGAGATGTTACACTCTTGACCTAGTTTAAAGTTAGTCCCTGAAGTTCAATACTAAATACAATGCATACTCGGAGTTTCTAAACCGTGCAAAAACTGTCATGTAATCCTTTTGAGGCCGGTTTTGTGCCACGTGGTCCAAAGATTCCATTCCACTGTGGACGCTGACTGGGATACCGTCCCTACTTAGCCTCTGAAGAACGCACCACCGCCGCACTTTGTCTCTCTGTCTCACTTGTAGGGGATTATGGTTTCTTTAGTGTTCCCTGATGAGTGGAGGTGGCGCCATGGCGAGCTCTGGTAGCTCGAGGTCACCGGTGACCAGAGGAAGCTCGAGGTCAGTGGCATGGAATGTACCCTCCATCGGCTCGGTCCATTGTCCCTCCACACGCCTATCCCGTGCAGAGTGACCAGCAGAGTGCGCTCCAACTATCCTTTGCCCCTGCGGGGAGAAGGCGGGTCGGTGGATTTCATGGAGCGACTCCAACCCGGCATGGAGGTACTTAATATGCATGTGAGCACGGGTTAGTCTTCTTTGCTAATTGATTGATTTATTTTTTAGGGTTTTCTGATTTGTGATTGGTATTTGAAGGTTGGAGGCTGCAAGTTTTGGGCATGGGTGCGATGAGATAACCCGTTCTTGAGGTAGGTGCTCTTTGGACTTGCGTGATGTTAGGGCTTTGAGGAAGGAGAAAAGTGAGCTCAGTGGAGGCATCCGATGCAACACAAGAGTTGAGCGAGGTTAAGTCGAGGCATGGAGAGTGTGTTGTAGCACTGACCGCCAAATGGAGGGAACATGAAGCTTCACTAGTTGGACTCGGTGCTAGGGTAGCAAAGCTGGAGAAACAGAGAAGAATTATATTGTTCTTGTTTGGTGTTTTTTCTGTAATGTTAGTTAGTACTTGGATCCTCAATACTATGTGAATGGCATGAAACTAAAATTGCCTAGTCATATAATATCATGCATGATGTATCAATGTATGAATGTTGGTATGGCAAAAGTTTGGTAATACTTGAATGTTTCTGTTTTCCATTATCTGTCGGTTTGTCACAATGTTTCTCTGCATTTTCCATTTCGTAATATGGTATGTGTATGTGACGAGTATGTACATGTAGCACCCACAACCAGCACCGTCCAAGCAGATCTGAGAATACTTGACAAACACAACACAAAGTAGTTCACAACACATTGGATTGCATAAGTTTGAGAATGACATAACATGGACCAAAAGTTTGGGAATCATTTAACATTGCAAGTCTGGCAAATACATGACAACACATGAAAAAGCACCAAGTCTGAAAATGACATTTCTGGCTATGACATGGGTATGACATCACTGATTAGTTGGTATACCCAGAAGCTTTGCAAGCTTTGAACTACAACTTTTCTTTATCTTGCTTGGAGTTAGCTTCTTCCTTTGGCAGGGAGGTGCCTGGACTTTGGCTTCATCAGATGCAGAACCAGAGGTCACTTGGATGTTAACACATGACTTTGCCCTTGCACATGGCATAGTTGCCTCCAAGTTCATAGTAGCAGAACCACCATGAGTTGTATTGACTTTGGCAGAAGCAGATGTTCTGATGATCCTCTGATTTGGCATGCCAGGCTGTAGGTACAGATGTATTCAGCTAGAGGTTAGTAGTTTGCCAAATGTAAGTAATTAGAAATCAAGCTATGTTATTAGTGCAGATGAACCCACATTTTGAATGGTTGTCTCCGTCTCTCTCGAGTACAAGATTCCTACCCAAGGTGCATCCTTTTGAGTGCGGCGGGTGGGTAGCTAGCCTTTCTCGTCTGTCTGTTTTTTGCACATTTGTGAACCAGAATAACATCCTGCAATGTCATATGTGCATAAACTCACATGTGCATAAACTATGTAATAAATAATAGGATATACTAATGGTAGTGCATATTACCGGGAATAGGGCGGTGATACAAAATTCCCAACACTTGGAACATGAGCTTGTTGACCACTGGTGCCCTGATGTTTGATGTGCTTGTCCATTTCTCCTCTCACACTAGACTTGTTGTGTCCAATCCCCTGCGTAGTCTCACCTAATGATTGTGTCTACCTTAGACATTCTTGTTCCTTTAGGCTTCTCATTTTGCTCTCTCTTCCTATTTTCTTTGGCCTGATAGGCATTTTATGAAACTTTGGTGCCCTTGGTCTTGGCCTCTCAAATGTGGGCCAATAACTCATGCCCTTGACAGGCTGCAAGCAGTGCTCATAAGTCTTATTGTACTCTTCAATGGAGTAGCATGGTGCTATGTAATCATTAAGGGAAGTGCTCCTCCAATAGATACAACAAATAGCATGTGGGCAAGGCAAACCAGACAATTGCCAATACCTGCATGAACAAGTCTTGTTGTCCAAGTTAACTATCCACCTATGATCTCTATGTGTGACCTCAAAACAATCCTTGCCATTGTACGTTGCATGACGTAAAACTAATTCATTGATGTAGTCCTTCAGCTTCTTGAAAATATTAGGGCATATTGCACCAGTCAACATCTCTACCTTGCTTTTGTTGGTATAGATTCTAACCATCACTTTCCTCCTGATCCACTCAGGCATGCTGATGATTGGGAGGAACCTGGACTCAACTATAGTATGATTGAATGATTCACACATGTTGTTGTCCATAGAATCACAACATGATCTCAACGAACCATGCCCGCTCCAATCTTTGTGGATCTGTCCTCATGATTGCATTAGCACCTTGAGGGTATCCTTTGCAAGATTTGCCCTATGGTGGTTGAATAGATTTACATATGGAGCTTTAGCACACAACCAGAATTTCTTCTGCCAAGCTTTGTCCTTGTAAGTCTTCCTGAAGTTGGCATAGATGTATCTTGCACACATTCTATGCTCAGCTTTGGGTACCCAATACTCCACAGCATTTAGTAGACCCTGCAACAAATAAATTGTTAAATACTGCTCATGTCATCTGAGATAAATGGTTAAGTGATGGTTTAGTAATGGCACTTACTTTCTGTTGATCTGAGATGATAACCCATCGATCTCCATCTCCAATTTCTATGTCAATAAAGAAAATCCCACAAAACAAGTCCCATGCTTCATCGGTCTCCTTCTCAACTATAGCCCAAGCTATGGGGCACATCTAATTGCTTGCATCTCTGCCCATTGCACAAATTAGCTCACCATTGGTTGGACCTTTGAAGAAACAACCATCCAAACCAATCACTTTCCTACATCCAGCAAGGAAAACTCTTCTACAAGCATCCAAACATATGTACATCCTTTGAAATACTGCTTCTGTTGCATCTGGATGAAGCTTAACCACCACTGTGCTACCTGGATTGCTCATAAGAAGCTCCATTTGGTAGTCAAATACACTGTCATACTCTCCCTTCTTGGAGTCTAACATCTTCTGCAAAACTAGAGACTTGGCTCTTTTGCACTTAGCAATGCTCACATCAGCATGCATTTGTTCCTGAACTGTTTGCTTCATGTGCTCAAGCTTCTAGATTGGGTTTGTCATGATGGTACTCTCAAACTTCTCAAATATTCTCCTAGAAGTAACAAGCTTGTTGTCCCTTCTTGGTGCACATATGTGCTCATCCTTGAAACTACTGACTTGCCAGCCCTGTGTCCTGCTGTTATTTGACAACAGGATGGCCTAAGGACACTTTGGCCACTAACATTTAGCCCTAACCCTTAAGTTGTCATTATTGGAAAATGTAATAAAATGCCTCCTAACAACTCCATACTACCTAACTGCTTTAATGAAAAGGTCCTTGCAGCTTAAGGTCAAGCCCAAGCTAAAGGTAGGGAGATTGGCTTTTGGGTCATACCTGGGGTACTTTTGTTTCTTCCTCAGTAGCTCACCATCACTGCCTCCTTCCTCATAGCTATCATCTTCCTCACTCTTAGAAAAATAAGAAGTGTCACTGCCCTCTCGTACTTTTCCCAAATTGTGTACTACAGAATCATCTAAGGCCACTAATTGCCCAGCCTGGACAAGGGAGTCTCCTAACTTCAACTTGTTGTTGAAATCTTTATATCTTTTCTTGTTCTCAGCAGCTTCCTCATCATCCTTTGATGTCTCAGCATCTCTAGGTAGATAATCACTACCAAAACTGGAGTGATCCTGAATTCCACCCTCTGGGGTTGCTTCATCTTTGCCAACCTTTCCCTTCCCTTCCTATCAGGCATTGCACTGTAGAACTTCTTCTTATGAGCAATATCCTTTGCGATGTCACCGGTGACATTGGTATGACCTCCACCTCCTTGCTAACATTGTCTGACACAACCTCATCATCATCTATTTGCATCCAAGCTTCAACTTCCTCTTCCCAATCACTGCATTCAGCTTCTTTTTCATCTGCACCATCTGAGGCAGCATCAACTTCCACTACCTCAACATAGATGGCCACAACACCACCATCAGTGATCTGAATCACCCATTATCCGGGACTTGCCATCTATTAGGATTCTCACTCCATTCTTGAAACTTTGCGGAAAAAGCGATGCATCGAGCATTCAACTCAACTTCCTCACAATGGTCCTTCAAATGGCCGCATCGATAACTTATCACGATCTATGTAAGACACACCTTCCCTGCCTCCACAATAATGCAATCGCTTCCCATCATTAAAGAAATCCCTACTGTAATGGTACCTAATGTTGGAAATATGCCCTAGAGGCAATCATAGAGATGATTATATTTCATTATGTTCATAATATTGGATAATATGTTATCTTATTCCTAGAATAATATCGTTAATATTTATTATCAAGTATGTGACTTGATTGTGAAACTCTGTATTTCTGTGATGATTATTCTTTAACATTCCCTGGTAGGAAACATATGAGAACACATATGAATAGACTAGCATATGTATTGGTTGATGACCATGTTTCACAGGTCATTGATATGGAGATATCAAACCAATAATATAGACACATGTTAGAGAACATAGTGTTGGATAAGACCCACCTTGAGATACTATTGATATTGTTATGATTCTATGTATCGTTAGTTGATATCAAGCAATGATGATGTATAAGCCTTAGACCTGAGATCAGTATGGTTTCTTACATGTGTAATAGCACTCTTAGGGGTTTGCCAAACGCTACTTGTAACTGGGTAGTTATAAAGGTAGCTTTCGGGTATGCTATGAAGTATGGCCATGCCACTAGTGGTCGAAGTATCGACCATATGAAATTATTCGACACTTGATCGAGAAAGTATTGAACAGTCCATGGATGACAAATTATCTCACCTGAAGTTCAACCAGATGTCGTGAGGTAAAGGGAGAATACACAAGCAGTCATTGATTCGACGGATACAAATCGTCGTGGCCGTCGAACAGCCGTGGTACGATTCGAGCTGGTCGTATAGAGATATGTGCTGGTCGTAGACTGGTCGTACACAGTTACGAGTTGGTCGTAGACTAGCCGAAACTGGTCACACACAGTTACAAGCTGGTCGTATAGAGATATGAGCTAGTCGTCGTTTGGTCAAATATAGTCATAGACTGGTTGTATGGAGATACAAATTGGTCGTAAGGTGTTACAAACTGATCGTAAAGAGTTGCAAACTGGTCATAAAGAGTTATAGACTGGTCGTAACTACACATGGACTGGTCGTGTCTGAATTCGAGTTGGTCGTAAATGATGAGGACCTGGTCATAGATCATATTGCATTAAGGTTCGTTCGATATATTCTATGTGTGTTCGGGAATCGTTATGTGCTACTAGGTACCGCTAATGACTCGTGGTCGAAAAAGAGTTTTCGAGTCACAACCAATCACACAGGAACCTATAGGGTCACACACTTAAAGGGCTAGAATTTGATTTGGATGGTGATCCGAATTCTTATGGACCTCGACCCCTAATGGGCCTCAAGTTGGAGACCCGTTATGGATGCTTATAAATAGAGGGGGCGGTGGCATGGGGTTAAGTAATCCTTTGGAAGGAATTCACGAAACCTAATAGCCACGCCATCCTCAACCACGCCGCCGGCGCTAGCACTCCTGCGCGTGGTGTCCTTGCCCCGTACGTGTAGATACCTTGGAGGTGTTGTTGCGTAGCATCAGCACTAGGACGATTCGCAACTCGTGGCGATCATCAGAGCAAGAGGAGAAGACGCGCGGTGAGTACATCTACTACTGCATCAACTCGCTACATCGACTCTACTTCCGCTACAAGTCGACGAGTCTAGTGGTAATCTCGTGATTTATTACTAGCGGAGGTTCCTTGGTTGCACGGTAGAAATTTTTGTTTTGTGCTATCGTAGCCTTTACGCGATCCTTCACCTAACAGCTAGTGTGTTCAAATTTTCCATAATCAGCTGACACCTACATGACAAATAACATCCAACGATTCATACAAGCCACGAATCATGGCAGATCTAAGAAAATTGAACTCACAATGGTTCACTGATCATCTATGGATTAAGTACATTGTACATCCAATGATTCATACACTACCCTATCCGAAAAAACATACGCGCAATACAAGCCATCAATCATGCCAGATCTAAGAAAAAAAGAACTCACTAGGGTTCACTGATGTAGCCGACGGAGCCTGGTGTCTGCCCTCTCCGGCGAGGGGGGATCCACGAGTGGGAAGCTCGGGTCGGGGGACCACTATGGGGATTTCTTCTCGTCAGGAGAGAGAGTGTTGGGACCCCGAGTAATGTAACCCCGAGACACTCTGTGCATTCCGAACAAGTCTCATGATCAGTAGCTAGCTCACACAGTTGCAACATCGATGTAATCAAATCCATACAACAAAACAACTAATAAAGCAGACAAATTAATATTACTTAACAGCAAAAAGGACCATATGGTTAAGGTTTTACAAAGCTTACCACACAGGGCTAAGGTCACGACCAGGTCTACGACCAGATCTACGACCAGAGAGAACTTGCAGCAGAACAAAAACCAACTCGTAGACGCCATTCGACACGCCCACAGGCTATCAAGTGGAGGACGTCTCCTAGATCGCAAGGTTTTCGAAGTACTCTTCTTCAAAGAACTCTAAGTTCCCTGGTCCTTCCTCGGTTACTGTTCAAACAGAGAGCTCAAGCCGTGAGTACTTTGAATGTACTCAGCAAGTCGTAGGGAAATGTATGCAATTAATATTCATGGAAGCCTTCACAAGGATAGCTTTATGGTTAATTTGCAGAAAGTAGTATTGACATTAAATACAGTAAGTAGATTGAGAGCACATTTTAAAAGATTAATACATAAGTAATCAAATTTTCTTTGAAACAACTCGTGAACACCCTGTTCACTTCCCAGACCATGACTAGATCGCCTCCACACCAAACCAACTACTCGAAACCATCCACGACTAGCGTTTTGAGAAAATCTACCCCTCGTGTGAATTCACCAGGCATTGTCCATAACCGGGGACACGGCTATTCAAATAGTTTTACACTGTGTAGAGGTTGTACAGCTTGACCCACGAGAGATAATCGCTTGATATAATACACGTTTCCTTAGACATGTGAATCAAGGAGAGACTATCACAAGGCTTTTACAAAGCTCGTTTGACTCGGTTACGCTCGCTAACGATTCGTCATTCTAGGCCCTCACTTGCACCATAATCACCAACACGAACCGACTCAAAGCATTGCTAGTTAGTTGGCTGGTCCACCCCATAAATGAACTTGTGGTTGCACGGCATGACCCAGATCAATGGCGCACAAAATTAAGTCCTTAGTGTCTACTCAGGCGAGGCAACCACATCCCAGAATCATCCCCTTTACTGCACGATCACTTGCCCGAGTATGAAATTATTTTCGGTTTAACCCGACCAAATGGTAGCCCTTCCATGGTACAACAAATTTTAATAACAGTGGCCGCGCCACAATTCCATATTTCATTTAGTCAAATTCATCATCATTGAATCAGGTGATCGAGAACCATCACATAACTCAAGCCTGACTAAGCATAATACGCACCCATATTGGTATTACAATAATGTCCAACTAAGATTACCCAACCTACGGTGACCAAGGGTACATGTCAACATGTCGTTCATAAATTAATCAATGAGCCATACTGTCGAGTAGGTGTTTAGCTATTCCCCAAACCATTTCTATACAACTAGTCATACATATTGATATAAAATAATATACTTTTGTAAACTGGGTACAACATGATCAAAGGTCTACGACTTGCCTTCATTGAAGGTTTGATATGCTTCGGCCGACGGGTCCGAGAATTCTTCGGTGACGCTGGAATCTACAAGAGCGAAAAGAGCCAAATGAATACAACAAATACACAAAAACTCTAATGAGAGTACCAAACCAGAGCCAAAAGAAAGATACAGAATTAAGAGGGTTGATTCACTCGAATCGGAGCTCTAATAAAGGAGAACGGGCCCTTGGAAAGGAGGTCCAACGAATAAGGAGGTCCAACGAAGGGTACGACTCCTTGACACGGTCGAAAGAAGAAGGACGAGAGAACAGGCATGAAGAACTCACGAGGACATTGAGAGAGGGAGGAGGAGGTAGAGGATGGTGGCACTAGCTTAAATAGAGAGGAGAGGGGAGGTGGCGGCACGAGGGCGATAGCACTTGATGTGACACAAATGGCATTTAATGCGCAAAGACTTTCGTGGCGGCCGTGGCGTGCGAGAGGAAGGAGGAGGTGAGTAGGGGACTCACAAAGTGGGCTGGTCGAAACCAAGAGGAGGTCAAGGGAGGTCCCGAGGAGGAGGCCACAAGTGGTCTTGAGAAGGAGGTCACGAGAGAGGAGGTCACGAGGAGGTCGGCGAGGTCCCGAGGAGATCTTGAGGGAGGTCTGAGGAGATCTGAGGAGGGTCAAAACCGAAGGAGGTCGTAGGAAGGGTACGACTACTCAACGTAGTCGTAGGAAGGGTGCGACAACACAACGTGGTCATAGGAAGGATATGACTACTCAATGTGGTCAGAGGAGGAAAGCAAGAAGGGTGCGACTACTCGGTGTAGTCGTAGGTGGGATACGACTACTCAACGTAGTAGTAGGAAGGATACGACTACTCAGCGTGGTTGTAAGGAGGAGGTTTAAACCAAAAGGCGGTCTAAACTAAAGGGTGGTCCAAACCGAGTGATCGTCGAAACGAAGGTGGTCGAAATCAATAGACGATCGAAACCAACAGACTATTAGACCAGCATGGTTGAAACCAACAGATGGTTGAGACCAAAGGACCGTCGAAATCGAAGAAGCTAGTGAGACCAAAAAGATGGTTGAGGCCAGAAGAAGCGTTGAGACCAAAAGATCGGTCAGAATCGAAAGATGGTTGAGACCAAAGGAATGATCGAAATTGAAGAACTGTTGAGACCAAAAGACCGGTCAAAGCAGAAGAATGGTTGAGACCAAAGGAATTGTCAAAACTCAAAGGATGGATGAGACCAAAGGAATGATCGAAACTCAAAACCGAAAGGGAAACAGAGAGGGTGGAGCGGCCGGTGACGAGAGGAGGGGGAACGGGTCGAAGGGAAAAATGGAACAAATAGAGAAAGGGAATTCCAAGCACCAGAGAACTCCAATAAACTCAAGACAAGCCAAATAGATTTAGTTGCAGTTTGATTAATTCATATTAAATTGCTTTTAGCTTTCAAAATTTCAAGTTAAGCTTTAGAAATTCAACAAAACCAAATGATTATTTTTATTTTGAAAATTTTCAAAAAGGATCTGAAAAACTGGGATGTTACAGAGAGTGAGGGAGAGTGTGTGCGAGAGAGTGAGGTGTTCATAGGAGCGCTGCCTCTTTTGGGCGTGTGACTCAGTTAACGACACACCAGCGTGGACGCTTGGGTGGCATGAGGTTTAATCGAAGAAAAGAATCTTTGGACCACGTGGCACAAAACCGGCCTCAAAAGGATCACATGACGGTTTTTGCACGGTTTAGAAACTTTGAGTATGTGTTGTATCTGGTATTGAACTTCAGGGACTAACTTTAAACTAGGGCAAGAGTTAAGGGACGAACAATGTACTTAATCATTTGGGATTTGCAGTTTTCTCCTTTAGCTTTTTGCGGACCGTGGGCTACTAGGCCAGGACTCAGTACAAGCAATTAAGAGCATGTATAATAGTGTGATATCAGCTGTCTGTAAGACTTGCCACGTAGGATATTAGATGATGTGGATGAGAGAGAAGGAGTATAGAGAATTGAGTCGTCTCTCATGAAGTAGTCGACTGTAACACGAGAAACGAGACACATTATACATAAAAAAGTTGTCTATAGAGACGTGTAAAAAGGCAATCCATTGTAGAAGCTGTCTTTAGTGTTGTCTATAAATAACATGGAAAGATACTATAGACAGCAGTTGTCTATAACCGTCTATGATGGTCTAAGTATCACAGATGGCTTTTGGTAGAAGTTGTCTGTGATAGTAAGACTTCACAGACGGTTTCTACCAAAAAACCGTTGTCAGAACCCGGGATTAGTATCCCAGATCCTCTGTGCATTTCTGAACTAGTCCCATGATCAGTAGCTAGTTCACACAGTAAACAAATATGGTAATAAAATCATATCACAATTTTATCAATAAACAACAACGTTGATTACAAAGGAGGCTTACAGGCCCACAATAAAATAAACACAGCGGAAGACGAAGATGTAGTAGGGTCCAGTTAATCTGCCACAGGCAATCGACTGGGGAAGCGGCCTAGTCGTCGAGGTCCACATCGGTAGCAAAGTCCTTCTCCTCTGAAATGTTTGTTTGCATAAAGCAAGTATGAGCACAACTTCCGTGCTCGCAAGTTACACCCGTCAAGTAACAGAATGACATGCATATATGGATGTAACAATAGAAAGGCTTATTGGTTTATTTGCATAAAGCAGCATTTATTTTAAATACTGGTACTAAGTTTCAAAGCAGTTATTTTATAACTAAAATCTATAAAATTCTCAATTTTATAGTCAGATAACATTCACACATGAACGGTGAAGGATACCCTCCTATCACATGACTTCCTGCCCAATTCCCGTCTGGATAAACCAGTTTTGAAGAAGTCTTTTCAAACAAAATTAGAGTCTAACTTTGAGTAGTTACGCTAGCATGTGCAGAATCGTGGACACGGCTATTGAATAGTTTTACACTCTTTCAAATCTCGAAATTCCAATAAAACAATAACTTTATTTTATTTTATTTTGGTAACAGCACTTTGGGATGTTACAAACTACCCCCCTTAAAAGGAATCTCGTCCCCGAGATTCGGAGTGGCTAGAAAGAAAACTAGGGAATACAAGGTTTTCAAGCGGAGTTGTTGTCGTTCACATCCTGCTCATCATCCGTGCAATTTGAGTTGTGACATTGTACGCATGCGTCCTCGTCCCGACTGCGCTTTCTTGCTTGCTTGCGATGTTGACTCCAGAGGTGGTGGATTTGCTTTGCTCGCTTCTTTGGACATTTATTGCGAAATGCCCAACCTCATGGCAATTGAAGCATGTGATGCAATATATGATGGGTCATACATGCTGATCACCATCAGATGTGTTGGAGGGCTCCAAGTTGGTTGGGTTGTCTGCTGTTGGCTGGAGCTTGTCTTGATACGATGAGGTCCTTCTGGCTTTCGGAAAGCTTTCAGGGTTGAGCTTCTGTGTAGCCATCCTTCTCTTGCGATTCTCCATTTCTCGGTGTTTGCCTTCTTGACGAATCGCCTTGTCGACTAGTCGTTGGAAGTCGGTATAATCACGGGAAATCATTTGCACGGACAAGTCATCGCTGAGTCCTTCAAGGAATTTTTCTTGCTTGTCCTCATCTCTTGTAACATCTTCCGGTGCATAGCGTGCCAGTTGATTGAACTTATGCAGGTACTCGTTCACCGAGAGGTTGCCTTGACGAAGTGTGCGGAACTCCTTCTTCTTGAGGGTCATCATGCCAGAGGGAATATGTGCATGGCGGAAAGCTTGCACAAAATCATTCCAGGTGATGGCTTGAGCATTAGCATGTGAGATGCTGAAGTTGTCCCACCATTCAGAAGCTGGACCCATGAGTTGGTGTGAAGCAAACAACACCCTCTCACGATCGGTGCACTGAGCAATATCCAATTTCTTACTAGTCGCCGGGCCAATCATCCGCATCCATGGGCTCTGTGGCGCTTGAATAAGTCGTGGGCGCATCCTCATGAATCGACATCTTGGTCCTTTGGGGTGGAGTTGGAGTTGGAGCTTGGGAAGCTGTAGCTTGTCGAGCTTGATTGTTGTTGATGGATTGAGAGAGCAGTTCGATCAGACGGTTTTGATTGGCCATCATCTGCTGCCATTCTGATCCATTGGGTGCTGATGGTGGTGGAATCGGGGCATTTCCGTCGTTATTGGTGTCAGTTCCACTTCCCGAGTGATGAGGGTTCACCATCTGTTGGTTTCTCTAGAGAGTTAGGGAAGGAGACAAGGGTAGGGGAGGAACAAATAAGAAGTCTAAGGGGATAGTGTGAAACAATACTCCCAAATGAAAGATCCAACTCAAAAAGCTTTACAACGTTCTATCGATTGAGATTCTTAATTTGGTGGAACGACTCAATACATAGAATGAGTCTTGGCAAACCTATACTATATGTCCGAGCTGACATCGTATCTTTTGCTCGTGGTCTTTCTTTGTGATGCTCTCTTTATAACTTCATGTCTTCTTATGCGATCGTAATGGGAAAACGTATTGACCATCTATAGAAATTTCCAAGGAAGAGAGGATCCATTTACTTTATAAAATGGTGAGGCAAGAATTAGACAAAAAGAATTTCTATAAGGAAACTATAGATGAGCGACCAAGATGAGGAGAGAACAAATTATTTTTCTTGTTAAATAAGTTTTGAAGTTTTCCACTAATGGCCATTCTAACTAGGTCACGACCTACGATCGATATGGCTCGATACCACTTTGTCGAACCCGGATTAGTATCCCGGATCCTCGTGCATTTACGAACTAGTCCCATGATCGATAGCTAGTTCACACAAGAAACAAATATGGTAATAAAATCATATCACAATTTTATCAATAAACAACAACGTTGATTACAAAGGAGGCTTACAGGCCCACAATAAAATAAACACGGCGGAAGACGAAGATGTAGTAGGGTCGATTAATGCGCCACGAGCAATCGATCGGGAAGCGGCCTAGTCGTCGAGGTCCACATCGGTAGCAAAGTCCTTCTCCTCTGAAATGTTTGTTTGCATAAAGCAAGTATGAGCACAACTTCCGTGCTCGCAAGTTACACGTCAAGTAAATGAATGACATGCATATATGGATGTAACAATAGAAAGGCTTATTGGTTTATTTGCATAAAGCGGCATTTATTTTAAATATCGGTACTAAGTTTCAAGCGATTATTTTATAACTAAAATCTATAAAATTCTCAATTTTATAGTCGAATAACATTCACACATGAGCGGTGAAGGATACCCTCCTATCACATGGCTTCTGCCCAATTCCGTCTGGATAAACCGGTTTGAAGAAGTCTTTTTCAAACAAAATTAGAGTCTAACTTTGAGTAGTTCTGCTAATATGTCCGTAACCGTGGACACGGCTATTCGAATAGTTTTACACTCTTTCAAATCTCAGAAATTCCAATAAAACAATAACTTTATTTTATTTTATTTTATTTTGGTAACAGCACTTTGGGATGTTACAACCGTCTGTATTGTGACTTATCACGGATGGTTGACAAACCGTCTATGATAATTATCTGTTATCACGGACACATAAAATCGACATTGTTCGTAAATCGTTCGTGATGACGGTTGAACCGTCTGTGATGACACTTTGTGTAGTAGTGACACCAAAATTTTTGCTCATTTGCCTTTGTACACCCGAGCTTCTATTCATTTGGATACATACATGTATATACGCATGCATCTTTGTTATATATGCTCGATGTCCTCTTCTCTCTCGTGTTGATCACTCCTCTTCTTCGACGTTGGCCAACTCAATGTTGTGGCTTTCTCACCAACTGCGGTGACCTCCCATCTTGATGATACTGACATATTTGCTTTAGTCATTGTCTAGCGATATGGAGAATCTTTTCGCCGTCATGGGTGATGACGTGCCCTCACCGATGATGGTGCGCTTCTAGCTACCCGATGGCCTCCATATCGTCAATAGCTTGTATTCAATGCAAAACTTCATCTCCTCTCTCGAGGGCTTTCCTATAGTCAAGCTTTTTGGATACTAACTTCTTCAACAACGCGATGCATACCACTTGTCATCGTAGCCCTTGACTCCTTCAACATTGGACTTTCTCTTCAATGGCTCCGTTGAGCAACACAACTTTGTCTGATTGAATGGAAGCGGTGAGCAAAGCATGACATTGTCCTCATCTCCATCGTTCTTGCATCGGCTCTTTACTTCCCGTGGATCAATGTCTTCTTGCGGGACGGATCGATGTCAATGCACTTTTTCGTGGTTTCCTCCGATACCATTAGTGATATTTTCGTTATAACTTCTATTTTTAATCAAAATTTTGGTTATTTTTATTTAATTCGTATGAAGCAACAATAGAATACGTGACCTTAAGAGCGAACTTAGTGGCTTCTTTTGTGTCTCCTCAGACACCATTCGTGCTATCCTCTTTCTAAGTTTTATTTTTATTTAACATTTGATTATTTCAATTGGAGTTCGTCTACAAATCAAATTGCTGAATTTATTTAATTTATTTCAAATTTTAGTTATTTTGGGATTTTACCATGGAATTCGTATGGAAATCAAGTTGCAAATTTTCTTTATTTCTTACTCCCACTTTTACCTCTTTTTCTTGGAATTCAGATCAGAATCCAATTGCTATTTTTAAAATTTTTATTCCAAATTACAGCTATTTAGGGATTTTACTTTGGAATTTGTATTGAAATCAAATTGCTAATTTTATTTTTTATTCTGAATTTCAATTATTTTTTTGTTGGAATTCCTATACAAATCTAATTGCCAATTATTATTTAATTTTTATTCCGATTATAATTATTAGAATTAGATATCGAAATCAAAATTCTAATTATATTTTATTTTTATTCGAATTTCGCTTTGTTTTTGGATTTCGTATACGAATCTAATGTCCATTTTTTATTTTTATTTCGAATTATAATTATTTAGGAATTTTACTTATAAATTCGTGTATAAATCAAATTACTAATTTTATTATATTTTTATTCCGAATTTTAGTTTTATTGTATTTGATATGAACTGTTTTACTTAGGAATTCGTATGGAAATCAAATTGATGATTTTATTTTGGTTTTTATGCCGAATTTTAGTTTTGCTGTACTTGATATAGACTCTTTATTTTAATCTAGATCGTTATAATCTAGACCAACCATGATCGACGGTGTAGATATTTCTTTTTTTCCATCGATTAACGTGAAAATTTCCAACCCTTGAAAGCGAATGTGATAACTTCTTTTGACTCTGCGTTAATAAGATAATAGATAGATTTACAAAGCTGGCACTTTGTTAGCTCATGATTTCGCTATGACCACCATGCGGTGGGGGCGTTGTAGCACCACTGGCGCCTGACCACGATCCAGAGAGGTACACTGTAGCATTTTTCTTCTTTTGTTTAAAATTCATTTAAATATACTTTTGTATGAATTTTTAAATATAGCAATGAGCTCCAAAAATATGAAATATTTTATAGAGCCTCCGACACGATGTACTTACTTTGTAATTTTCTTCAAATTTTATTCATTCGATTTTTTCTTAAAAATTCATATTTTCGAGAAAAATCGAGCTAATAAAATTTCGAACAAATACAAAAGCAAGTACACTATGGTGAGAGACCCCACAAAAATTCATAATTTTGAAGCTCATTTGCAATATTTACAAATTTATACAAAAGTATACTTAAATGAGTTTCTTTAAAAAAAGAAATAAATTGCTCTGATATAGCCGCCACTTGACTGTGGGTCAGACAGAGGTGGTGCTACATTGCCCTCTCGGTGGGCGTGCGAGACCCTCCACCGTATAGTGCCCGTGCGGCAGGGGCGCTTGTCGGCTCTGGGCGTCTGTCATACACTACACGTCGCGCAGGCATCATTTTGCAAATGCCACGCCGGCGACCAATCTTGAAATACTGGCGAGTTTGCACCATTTCGACCAAAAATCAACTTTCCAAACTCCAATCCAAGTGCACCCTTCCGTGTAATGAATGGAATATGCGTCTTAATTGCTCCAAACAACACAGCGCTTCTAGCCTTAAGTCACTAACAATAATCATCATATGGTTATTCTCCCACCGACATCAATCTGCCGGTCGCTTGGCTTTTTACTTAACTACCACCGTTCCTCCAATTAGATGCGACACTTCCAAAGGCGCCTCTTCGAGTAATTGTCACCACCGCGTCGGTTATTTAAAGGATAATACTGAACGGATTCGAGATAAGACCTAGCGATCCAAGACTGTTGAAGCAATAACATAGCAATCAATACACCATATTTAATTAGGGCTAGTCTATCGTCTTAATCGGGGCATCCTCTTGTAAAAATCCATTGCAATAAAGAGCAATCCCATTCACATTCAAGAACTCTTAGCTATTTTATCTATTTGTTTCAGTAAGATCGGCGACTCGATCGTCGATAGCTCTTTATTTTAATCTAGATTATTATAACTGGATCCACTATGATCGACGGTGTAGATATTTCTCTTTGTCCACCGATTAACGTGAAAATTTCTAACCCTTAAGCGAACGTGATAACTTCTTTTGACTCTGCGTTAATAAGATAATAGATAGATTTACAAAGTCGGCACTTTGTTAGCTCATGATTTCGCTATGACCACCATGCGGTGGGGCGTTGTAGCACCACTGGCACATGACCACGATCCAGAGGTACACCGTAGCATTTTTTCTTTCTTTTTTGTTTAAAATTCATTTAAATATACTTTTGTATGAATTTTTAAATATAGCAAATGAGCTCCAAAAATATGAAATATTTTATAGAGCCTCCGACACAAGATGTACTTACTTTGTAATTTTCTTCAAAATTTTATTCATTCGATTTTTTCTTAAAAATTCATATTTTCGAGAAAAATCGAACTAATAAAATTTCAACAAATTACAAAAGCAAGTACACTATGGTGAGAGACCCACAAAAAATTCATAATTTTTGAAGCTCATTTGCAATATTTACAAATTTATACAAAAGTATACTTAAATGAGTTTCTTTTTTAAAAGAAATAAATTGCTACTGATATAGCCGCCAGATCGTGTGTCATTTGATAGAGTGGTGCTACATTGCTCCCGCACGATGGGCGTGCGAGACCCTCCACCGTATAGTGCCCGCGGCGCGCGGTTGTCGACTCTGGACGTCTGTCATACAACTACGTCGCGCAGGCATCATTTTTGCAAATGCCACGCGCGACCAATCTTACAAATACGGCGAGTTTGCACCATTTCGACCAAAAATCAACTTTCCAAACTCAATCCAAGTGCACCCTTCCGTAATGAATGGAATATCGTCTTAATTGCTCCAAACAACACAACGCTTCTAGCCTTAAGTCACTAACAATAATCATCATATGGTTATTCTCCCACCGACATCAATCACGTCGGTTGGCTTTTACTGAACTACCACCGTTCCTCCAATTAGATGCGACACTTCCAAAGGCGCCTCTTCCAGAGTAATTGTCACCACCTCGTTGGTTATTTAAAGGATAATACAGCAACGGATTCGAGATAAGACCTAGCGATCTCAAGATGTTGAAGCAATAACATAGCAATCAATACACCATATTTAATTAGGGCTAGTCTATCGCCTTAATCGTGGCATCCTCTTGTAAAAATCCATTGCAATAAAGAGCAATCCCATTCACATTCAAGAACTCTTAGCTATTTTATCTATTTGTTTAGTAAGATCGTGACTCGATCGTCGATAGCTCTTTATTTTAATCTAGATTATTATAATCTGGATCCACTATGATCGACGGTGTAGATATTTATCTTTGTCCACTGATTAACGTGAAAATTTCTAACCCTTAAAAGCGAACGTGATAACTTCTTTTGACTCTGCGTTAATAAGATAATAGATAGATTTACAAAGCTGGCACTTTGTTAGCTCATGATTTCGCTATGACCACCATGCGGTGGGGGCGTTGTAGCACCACCTGGCGCACAACCACAGTCCGGTAGGTACACTGTAGCATTTTTTTTTTTTTTGTTTAAAATTCATTTAAATATACTTTTGTATGAATTTTTAAATATAGCAAATGAGCTCCAAAAATTATGAAATATTTTATAGAGCCTCCCGACACAGTGTACTTACTTTGTAATTTTCTACAAAATTTTATTCATTCTGATTTTTCTTAAAAATTCATATTTTAGAAAAATTAGAACGAATAAAATTCGAACAAATACAAAAGCAAGTACACTATGGTGAGAGACTCCACAAAAAATTTCATAATTTTGAAGCTCATTTGCAATATTTACAAATTTATACAAAGTATACTTAAATGAGTTTCTTTTTAAAAAAGAAATAAATTGCTCTGATATAGTCGCCATGTTGGTCAGTCATGCGGTAGGTGGTGCTACATTGCCCTCTGCACGATGGCGTGCGAGAGACCCTCCACCGTATAGTGCGCGTGCGGGGGCGCTTGTCGGCTCGGGCGTCTTGTCATACGACTACGTGCGCAGGGCATCATTTTTGCAAATGCGCGCGGCGACCAATCTTGCAAATCGGCGAGTTTGCACCATTTCGACCAAAATTCAACTTTCCAAACTCAATCCAAGTGCACCCTTCCGTAATGAATGTAATATGCGTCTTAATTGCTCCAAACAACACAACGCTTCTAGCCTTAAGTCACTAACAATAATCATCATATGGTTATCCTCCCACCGACATCAGCTGGCCGGGCTGGCTTTTTACTGAACTACCACCGTTCCTCCAATTAGATGCGACACTTCCAAGGCGCCTCTTCCAGAGTAATTGTCACCACCTCGTCGGTTATTTAAAGGATAATACAGCAACGGATTCGAGATAAGACCTAGCGATCGAAGACTGTTGAAGCAATAACATAGCAATCAATACACCATATTTAATTAGGGCTAGTCTATCGTCTTAATCAGGGCATCCTCTTGTAAAAATCCATTGCAATAAAGAGCAATCCCATTCACATTCAAGAACTCTTAGCTATTTTATCTATTTGTTTCGTAAGATCGGCGACTCGATCGTCGATAGCTCTTTATTTTAATCTAGATTATTATAATCTGGATCCACTATGATCGACGGTGTAGATATTTCTCTTTGTCCACTGATTAACGTGAAAATTTCTAACCCTTAAAAGCGAACGTGATAACTTCTTTTGACTCTGCGTTAATAAGATAATAGATAGATTTACAAAGCTGGCACTTTGTTAGCTCATGATTTCGCTATGACCACCATGCGGTGGGGGCGTTGTAGCACCACCTGGCGCACAACCACAGTCCGGTAGGTACACTGTAGCATTTTTTCTTTTTGTTTAAAATTCATTTAAATATACTTTTGTATGAATTTTTAAATATAGCAAATGAGCTCCAAAAAATATGAAATATTTTATAGAGCCTCCCGACACAGTGTACTTACTTTGTAATTTTCTTCAAAATTTTATTCATTCTGATTTTTTTCTTAAAAATTCATATTTTCGAGAAAAAATTAGAATGAATAAAATTTCGAACAAATTACAAAAGCAAGTACACTATGGTGAGAGACTCCACAAAAAATTTCATAATTTTTGAAGCTCATTTGCAATATTTACAAATTTATACAAAAGTATACTTAAATGAGTTTCTTTTTTAAAAAAAAGAAATAAATTGCTCTGATAGTACGCTACCGTTGTGGCATCTGACAGGTGGTGCTACATTGCCCCCCGCACGGTGGGCGTGCGAGAGACCCTCCACCGTATAGTGCCCGTGGCGGCGGGGCGCTTATCGGCTCTGACGTCTGTCATACGACTATCGTGCGCGGGCATCATTTTTGCAAATCTGCGTGGCGACCAATCTTGCAAATACGAAGCGAGTTTGCACCATTTCGACCAAAAATTCAACTTTCCAAACTCCAATCCAAGTGCACCCCTTCCGTGTAATGAATGCAATATGCGTCTTAATTGCTCCAAACAACACAACGCTTCTAGCCTTAAGTCACTAACAATAATCATCATATGGTTATTCTCCCACTGACATCAACTGCTGGTCAGTTGGCTTTTTACGAAATACCACCGTTCCTCCAATTAGATGCGACACTTCCAAAGGGCGCCTCTTCCAGGAGTAATTGTCACCACCTCGTCGGTTATTTAAAGGATAATACAGGCAACGGATTCGAGATAAGACCTAGCGATCTGAAGACTGTTGAAGCAATAACATAGCAATCAATACACCATATTTAATTAGGGCTAGTCTATCGTCTTAATCAGGGCATCCTCTTGTAAAAATCCATTGCAATAAAGAGCAATCCCATTCACATTCAAGAACTCTTAGCTATTTTATCTATTTGTTTCGTAAGATCGGCGACTCGATCGTCGATAACTCTTTATTTTAATCTAGATTATTATAATCTGGATCCACTATGATCGACGGTGTAGATATTTCTCTTTGTCCACTGATTAACGTGAAAATTTCTAACCCTTAAAAGCGAACGTGATAACTTCTTTTGACTCTGCTTTAATAAGATAATAGATAGATTTACAAAGCTGGCACTTTGTTAGCTCGTGATTTAGCTACGAAGCACTACTACATATGTGTGGTCGGGTAATCTATTTTGACACTGGCCACTAGCGCGCGGTAAATTCAATATGAATGGAAGAAGTCCGCGAGGAGCTCGTAGCCTCGTACGAATCCAACCAATTTGTTTGTGTTCCTTGCGTTTGCTGAACTTTCCAAACTCCAATCCTAGAAAAGATCAAAAGAGAGGAGAGCACCCCCACCGGGGGGGCAACTTTCTAGTCCACTGATTGAGGTCTGAGTACTACCAAACTTCGGAAGCAACCGGCGAGCGATCCATGCAACACGGAGTTGAGGCACGAATGGGCTATCGATACGTATACCGGACCGTGGGAAAGAGCTGCTCGCCAGCTACCATGAACCCAGTCTTGCAAGCCAATTCATCTAGTACCATCACTACTAGTAGTTTTCCTTCGAAAACATCGCTAAACATGCCCTGTCGGTCTGTCCGTTTCGCGAATGATTTTGCCCAGGGCAGGACAGGACAGCCCCGGCTTGAAGCAAATTTTTGGAGAGGGTCTCGTCATCGCCATGAGTCCCTTCTTCCACCGTCCGATCTTCCCATCCTTCTTAGCACTATTTATGAATAGATGGTGGGTGCTAGAATGGACCATTGGAAAACACTTATGCAGGAAGCTAGCGCATAAAGAATGAGTTAATTAAGAATTGGTGCAATAAATGGTTTAGATGGCCCGGCCGCTTCAGGTTTCTATGAAACCGGCCAGGAGACAGTGTAAAATTCCAGTGAGCCACAAATTAGCAAATTTTCCACAAAGACTCGATTGAATCTTCAGGTCAGTTGCTCGCAGGACTCGATTGAGAGTCAAGTGAGGTAGTTAGGCTGAGAGGTGAGAGCGACCGGTGCTTCGTCTGGGCGTGGAAATTTCGCGCCACGACTGAGAGCACGCGGCAGCTAACGCTTGCACGACCTTTCGTCCTTGCATGTCCCGTTGTTCATTGCGGACGGTGACGGGGCGGGCCGCGCGCCGGTGAGTGGTCACTGGCTCACTGCTCAGAATGCATTTTACATGACAGTTCGATAAAAGACGTGCCATTGATTACGGTCTACATACATCAAAATCAGAAAACGCGTCGGGGCGAAGTTTTGATATCATAATTTGTTGCATAGGATCATTGCTCTGGTGTGGTCGTTCATGTTGCTCCCGTTAAGGGGCTTGGTCACGTTTGGGTGTTTGTGTATACAGGCTAAGGAGGCACGAATGGTTGCTGTGACCTAGCGCTTACGTATACAGGAGGGGGCGAGGATTGAGCGCCATCCCCCAACATTCGAAGGCATCGTGCGACGAGGGCACCAGGCGTATGCCCGAGGAACGTGCACGCGCTTGCAGGAGGAGGCGAGGATTGAGCGTCGTCCCCTACCTTTGAAAGCACCGCATTAGGAGGGTGCGAGGCGCATGCCCAAGGAGAGCCAAGCAGCGCGTCAACGCGGGCATGCTGCGCTCTTCTTCCACGACTGTTTCGTCTCCGGCTGCGACGCCTCCGTCCTCGTCTCCCCGTTCTCCTCCGACCGGTCCGGAGCGTGCGCGAGATCAACCTCACTCCGGGGGCGCCGACGCCGCCGTCGCTCGTGCCAAGGCGGTGCTCGAGGCTGCCTGCCCTCGCACGGTCTCCTGCATCGACATCCTTGCGCTAGTCACACGCGACCTCGTGGGGATCCTCGGCGGGCCGCGCTTCCCCGTCGCGCTCGACCGCCGTGACGCGCACCGCTCCAACGCGCGTGACATCGAGGGGAACCTCTCCCGCACCAATATGTCCATGCGCGCGAGGGATTGACGCCGCAGAGATGGTCGTGCTCGCCGCCGCGCCATCCGTCGGCTTCTCCCACCGCTCCGAGTGTTGAGTGTTGGGATTGAATCGTTCAATCCTCTCTCTCTTGAAACCACTCACTGGTCCTCGTATCTCGGATAAACACACGCAGAGAGGAAACTTCTTGGGATTGAATCACACAATCTCTATTGCTTCATTCGGGCGTTCTAGCTGCTACAGTACTCTTACGAGTACACTGCTGCTTCGACCACGATGCTTCGATTCGTAGCTTCTATGACCACAGTGGCTTCTACGGTCACCGTAGCTTTTGAACACTGTGGCTTCTACGACAACCGTAGCTTCTATGACCCCCGTAGCTTTCGACCACTGTGGCTTTTACAACCACTGTAGCTTTGTCAAGATTAGTATCTAACACCGGATGCGCCCGGGTGTACAATTTCGGGGCGCCACGCAGTGCGGCTCGTCCCTAAACTCGGCGTTCACGCGGTGTTGCGAGCTCTGCGCCAACTACAAGAAGGACCCCACCATCTCCATCTTCAACGACATCATGGCGCCGGGATTTTGACAAGCTCTACTTCAAGAACTCGCCCGGGGCTCGGTTGCTCGCCTCGACGCCGTGCCTTGGAGTATCGAGCTCACCAGCCGCCGCCGCTAGCCCAACGCAGACCTTCTTCTTCCTTTTCATCCTCGTTATGCTCCTCCTCGCGCCCCATAGCCAGCGGCCGTTGCGATGGTGGTCGCCTTGGCCGCGACGGCCTCTACTACGTCGTCGCTTCCACGTCCATGGCGTCGACCGCGGTCCGGCGACGAACAGACGTGGCATGTCTTCGCTATCCTTGACACGGCTCGGGACCAACCCCGAGCGCGATCACAGACATGCGCTGCGACTCGGCCTAGGCCTCCAAAGACCGTCGCGCCGGCTACGAGCTCGCCCAGCGCTCAGCGCGTCGCCGCACGCGTCGGCCCGAGGCGGGCGGGCCTCGATATCCCTCGTCTCTGCGGGCCGCACACTGCCGGCGTTCAACGCCGGTGATAGCCCGGTGGCCGAGCCCGCCACGACAGGCGCCTGCACCACCATATCCCGCCCGACTTCACTGCACGTGAGCACGCAGCGGCCGGCAAGTCCACGCACGGTCAACCATCCACGCCAGCGGTCAAGGCCAGTCCATGCACTTTGGACCTCCGATGACCCACTTAAATAGGTTTAGGTATCAGATTAGTCAGTTTCATAAATTAAGGACCCAAGTGAACCCTTCTGACAAGTTTAGAGACCCACAGTGTATTTTACTAAAAAAACAGTGCATTAACTACCTCAACAACAAATAGAGGAACCCGTATTCTGAAATCGGAAGCAAGCAGATCAAAGAAAAGTAACGTGGGAGGAGAGAAGGCATACATGCCGCAAGGAATCGCATCCCTGACCATTGCAATAGGAATGTCACGGATGAACAGTATCATGGCATTCCTTGAATCTGAGCTGTTGGAGCAAAAAACAGTGGATGAGATTGACCACTACAGTGTGTGTAAACAGTGCCATGCCACATCGTTTTGGTATAGTATTTTGCTACAGTATTTGCCACAGTACTAACCTGCATCTCGGCCGCCGATTTTCGATCCAACAGCTGTAAAACAATGTTATACTACTGTTCACGGTGACATTACTCTGTAATGTCATAGGATTTGTTTCAATACCGCAATGGCCCTTGGTCGGGCGTCGTCGCAGAACAGTGAATTGCATGTTGCGTCCGTCTGGTTGTGCCGGTAGCCGCACCATCCGCCCGATCGATCGCATCTGCCGCACTCCTCGGTGTTGGGGTTGTAGCGCATTTCAACCCACCGCTCGGCACCTCACCAAATGATCCGTTCGCGCAGCGACCCCATACCCGCGCTACATGCCCTTCTTATGTGCATCCAACACCAGCGCCACCACCACCTCCTCGCGACTCGTACTCGTGCGCTGCACCCGTGACACCATCATCCGGAACACGCACGAACTCTTGTTATATATTCTGGTTCTAGGCACCCACGTAATTCCACGGCAAAGGATCCGGGCGTTCTTCCTGCAATTGTATAGGATGGAGATGCTAGAGTCGGACGGTGTGAGCTGCACTCGGAGTTGGTGGCCATGATGCATGGATACGGCGGCAGCAATGGCGAGTGCGTGTCGGACACGGCTCCGACACGCTTTGGACACGTATTTTAGGTGTATCCAAATTAAGCTTTGTGAAAAAAAGAAATAAATACTCCGACACGTATTCGCCATTCGCCCACCCATTTAGTGAAGCATTGAAGGCCTAGCCCATGTGATTCTCTTAACCCTAGCTCTTCCAGAAACACCCCCAATCCATCCGACTGCTCGACGCCGCCTCCCCCTTCTTACGCTCGACGCGACGCCACCGCCTCGCTCCATCCTTCGCTCTAGCGGCAATCGACGGCGACCGCGGTGACCCCTCCTCCCGTGCTCTCTCGCACGACGGCGACCCCTCCTTCCTTCCTTCTCCCCGACGCCGGCCCCCTTCTCCTTCGGTTGCATCCTCCGGCGGCGACTGCCTCCTCCGGCAACCGATGGTGTGTCAATCTTCTTATGCTCCTTCCTCTCCACTCTTCATCCTCCTGGATCTGAAAGATACTTGCCATTAGGTTGGCAATACAATATGCAGCATAGCTTCTTTCCTTAGCTTCCTTTTTCAAATTGCTATTCACAAGTGTATGCTATTTCCACTGGTTTTTAGTTAATTTGCTTTAAACACAACATTCCAATGATTCCACATAGTGATTCCAGTGATTGCTATTAACAATCTGTAGGATCGTGCATGTAGCGAGCTTCCTTCGGTCCTTCCTTAGCTCTTCCTTTTTCTAATTGAAGTTTACATGATTTTAGTTCGGTTCGCTATATTTATCGACCTTTTACGCAATGTAGCTTTGACATTAGGAGATGGAACCGGGTGGTTCAAGTAATGAGCAACAAAATATCATGGCTCCATTGTGGAATCAGTCGAGTTCCTAGAGAGGACCGGTGGAGGAGGTGGAGAAAATGTGAGATTCAAATGCAAATATTGTCAACATGTGTACACCCGTAGCTACTACTCTAGAGTGAAAGTACACTTGCTCAAAATATCTAATGGTGGAATCAAAATATGTCCAAAGGTAACCTCACCTATCTTTACTCAATTTAAAAGTGAACTTGCAAAGGTGAAGAACGATTAGCAAAATCAAAGTGAGACATGTTCCTTTGCTCAATTATTTGATGGTTGTTAGGTGTTTGCTATTGCTTAATTACTTTCATTGTAAGAATTAAGTGCATGTTACATTGTTACTTATATTTCTTGATTAAGTTTTTTTTCTTTTCACAAAGCTAAAGGAATTCTGAATTTCGTATTAATACTGAAGTTATGATTGATGAAGAATTGAACATATGAAGAATTGAATGAAGAATCAAGAGGCGAGAGCCGAGGATCATTTTAGGTACATATTCCTATTTTAAGCTTTACATTTTACACTATTTTAGTTTGAAAAACACGTACAAAAATAATAAATATTATATTTTTATTTTAGAAAATAACGAATTTCGTGTCATGCATCGTAGGTTGGTGGTGTCGATGGTCGGGTTGAGCGGGCGTGGGCATGGAGTGTTGGACGCATCAACGTCGGAGAGGGAGATGGTGTGCGAGTCGTAGTCGATGCCCAGCACTTTATACCGGTTGTATCGGACAGGGAGAAATAGAATGGTGTCCTCGCAGAGAGAGGTCAATGAAGATGGTCGTCGGGGACCGACATTGAGTCGAGTGAGGAATTAGGTGAGAGGTGAGCGGCGGTGCTTGGCCGAGTATCGGGCGTGGAAATTTGTATAACTGTATACAGGCTAAGGAGGCACGAAGGGTTGCTGCGACCTAGCGCTTGCGCATATAGGAGGGGGCGAGGATTAAGCGCCATCTCCCAACCTTTGGAGGTATCGCGCGACGAGGGTGCCAGGCGCATGCCTGAGGAGCGCGCTCACGCTTGCAGGAGGCGGCGAAGATTGAGCGTCGTCGTCTACCTTTGAAAGCATCGCATTACTAGGGCGCGAGGTGCATGCCTGAGGAGCGCGCTTACGCTTGAAGGAGGGAGCGAGGTTTGAGCACATCCCTCTACCTCTGAAAGTAGTGCACGAGGAGGGCGCTTGCACATTGTAAGAGGAGGCATTTTTAGCATCATCCCCCTACCTTTAAAAAAAGGGCATGACGAGGGTGCGAGGCGCATGTCCGAGGAGGACACTTGCGCTTGCAAGAGGAGGCAAGGTTTGAGCGTCACCCCTACCTTTGAAAGTAGTGCACAAGGAGAGCGCTTGCGCATTGTAAGAGGTGTGTTTGAGCGTCGTCCCTCTACCTTCAAAAACTGCACGCGATGAGGCCGCTCGGTGCTTGCGCGTGCAGGAGGAGGCGGGGTTTGAGCGCCTCCCCCTACCTTTAAAAACTACACGCGATGATGCTGCTCGGTGCTTGCGCGTGCAGGAGGAGGCGAGGTTTGAGCGCCGCGCCATACCTATGAAAGTAGCGCATGAGGAGTGCTCTTAAAACTCCCTCTTGGATGAATCCAACGTCATGCAAATGCTTCTTTAAATACTCCTTTTTGTTTTCCGAAAATAGATCGTCTGCCTCGCTTGCTGGGAACGAGTCAAAGGGGGGCTAACCCTAGCACCCCGCTTTGGTGGTGGTGGCTGGCGCGACGATGTGAGCACGACACACGACTTGGAGCACTTAGTTGAAGCAAACAAGAGAAGAACACACGCGTGTAGGATCAAGGATAGCTGACTAGAGGGGGGTGAATAGGAGGTTTTAAAACTTTTTGACATATTAACAATTAAGAGTTATGTCTAAACTGGATACAATTCAAGCTGAGCAAATCTGCACAAATAAACTGCTAGAAAAGTAAATGCGGAAGAGTAAAGACAAGAATGAATAACCACAGAGGGGACAAACAGATTTTTCCCGTAGTATTGAAGACTTATCGGTCTTCACTAGTCCATATTGAGGAAGCTTGAACCAATCAAGTAGGCTCCACAAATCAAGCTTTTCCTCGATCACTAGAGTTGCTCTTCCTTCGCTCCGGAGTTGGTGAGCACAACCAATCACAGACCGATGCATGGACTCTTCACAATCTTTTTTGAAGAGTTTACCGTGCAAGACTTCCTCCAAAGCCGTTTAGGTGTCGGTAGGTACTAAGAGTAATGAACCAAGTGTTTGCTTGAGAAAGAATCAAGTACCAACAAGATCAATTAATGATGCGATGTTTGAATGCTCTCAACTACCTCAAAATCGAATTCAAACAAAGAGAGTAGTTGGAGAGTGTCTCGGAGCTTAAGAGTATGCAATGAGAGTCAATAAGCGAGTAACTTCTGGAGGCAAACGGGGAGGTATTTATAACCCCCACCAACAAAAACTAGCCGTTACAGTCGAAACACCGAAGAAATCAGCATTTGCGGTATGATCGTCGTTCAGAGCTGGTATTACCGTAGCTAATCCCCAACGGTCAACTGCTGTTCATTAAATGCACCTAACATAGCTGTTGGGATTACCGCCAACAGAATTCAGTTTTATTGTTACAGAGGTAATACCACTTGGCTATATCGGTACTACCATTTTTCCAAAAACATGCTCTCTGGAAAAACCATACTGCTATAAGAATTCGGTATTACCAATCGGAGGTAACACCGCAGTTAAAATGCGGTCAGACCGATTGGTCTATGATCAGATCCTCGAGAAGGTCTACGATCAGGTCATTCGACTAGTGTCTACGATCACTGTTCTACGATCAGTATCTACGACCACTGACTTGAGAACCTCTCGTTTTTAACCATGCCACCAATAGATTTCGGTATTACCGGCCGACGGTATCTGCCGCTTATGGGTCTTACGAGTTTCTATTTCAAGAAAGACCCCAAAACATGTTATCTGTTAAAAACATATCGCTACTTAAATTCGGTATTACCGACCTACGGTAACACCGCAGTTACAATGCGGTCATACTGAAACTTGGGGTTTCAAGAAAAACCATTTAAGATAAGCTCTTTGGAAAATACATTTCACCATAAATATCTGGTATTACTGACCGGCGGTAATACCGCTCAATACTTACGGTGTAACCAATTTTTCTGAACAGTTTTCTAGAGGCAAAAACAAATGCAATGCATGTTACTAGTTGATCAAGATGGCACAACATAGATCCTCAAGCTACTATCTGAGATCCCTCTTTATAGTACGACATCTAGTCTACAAATCCGATCTTTCCTCCAAACACCAAGATCGGTAAAATACTACAAAAGAATCCTAGAGCAGTGATACCTTTGCTTGAGCCAAGTCGATTTTTATCATCTCTTCATTGCCACTTCTATGTCATCATTTATCCTGTGGTACTAATCCTTCAAACAACTTAGCACACATGTTAGTCCCTTAAACATTGTTGATATTAATTATCAAAACTATTACCGGGGACCTAGATGCTTTCAACACGCGCGCTCGCTCACCTTGCTTCGTCTCGCCACACCCGCATGCGACATGTGTGTGAATGGTCCGGTGATTTCCTATCCAGTTGGATGCGGAGCTGTAGTTGCAGCTTCTTTTTGCACCTAAAAATTATGCATACAAAGTAGTAATTGAATATACTGTTTCAATAAGGCTTTTATGGCGCACTTTAACTGTGTTTAATGCAGAGTTATTGTTATAGTTTCTTTCTTGTGGCTGATACTATATGATAGAGAATCTTTTCCTTTCAGAAGGACAGAACACAGAGAAATCTCTCAAAAACAGAATATGGACATAATCAGTACCGTTCTATTGCCCTGTTAGTAGCGTTCTTGTTTAGCTTATATATATATATATATATATATATATATATATATATATATATATATATATATATATATATGAGTTGATGATTATATTACTGTTTATAGTTCTAAATATGTCTAGTATATATATTTGCTTGTTGATTTAATTATTATTTTATGAATTATAATAATAATAATAAAAGTATGTATATACCTAACAACCAGTGCAGTAGAAGTAGTTTGGTTGCAATGAGCTATCAACAAAGTAACTTTTGCAGCCCCCAAAAAAACTCTGGGCGGAAAGACATTTCTTCTTTCATTAATTAGATGGCGAAATGGAAGTCTCACCTTTACACTGTGCTTGCGACTTGTTCGTACGCACCCGCGCGGAAACATCTTCTCTCATTTTTCCTTCTTTTTTTTTTTTTTTTTGCAAAGTGAAACGTCTACTCTCAAGTGACTAGTCTGGCAACAATAGGTCGTGTATGCGTTTGGACGGAGTAAAAGAGAAAAGAAATAAAATATCGGTCAAGATAAAGTCAACAAAACACGTTCTTGATCAATGATCAATGCAGATGCAGGGGCCTCCTACTCTCGTCTCTCCTTTTTACGACGGGTACTGTTGGTTGTTGATACTAGTAACATTCCTATTCTGCTATAATATAGGTGACCGCCCAAAACGGCAAGGTTTATAGAAAGAAAAAGGGGAAATACTTCACGCAATAATTTTTTTTTAGTACATGCGTACTACAAGATGATCTTAACCATTGGAAACTCCTAACATCAATCCTAACTATGATCTACACTATCCAACAAAGTGTTATACGCATGTACTACAAAAAAAAGATTGTGTGTATAGTATTGTCGCAGAAATAGAGATATGCTATTAGTCCAATAGAGAGAGATTAGATGTGTACAAATACCTACCGCACAAGTGTTGTCATTTCAAAAGTCATTGCAGTAGAATACAGTCAATCAGAGTAAAGCAGAATTTTTGGCCGAAATGGCGAGTTTTTGTTTGGTATTTGCAGAAATTACAGTAGCCAAAGCAGGACATGTACTACAACAGCACCACAAGTTTTCAAAAGTACTCTGTTATGCTGCTGTCCCAAGAAACTTTCATGCATTATCTTACTCATTAGTTCAAAGGCAAGATCAAAGTAGGAATCCCTAGAGTAGTCACAGCACTGAGAATTCCAGAGGCGTTGTCAAGGTGTAGCACTGCGGGCAAGGGGGACATCAACGACGGGGCAATAGACGTGCGGAGAAGGGAGGCCGGGCGTTGGTTTAAACCCTTAATGAGTGTCCCTTACTAGAGTAGTCCATGTGGTACTAAACTTCACACATTCAAGTCAAATGAAACCATGAAGCTCTAATTTTCGAAACCTAAAACCCTAATTTTCGAAATCTAAACCCTTATTTTTTGAGAAATTTTCAGAACATATAAAATTCTGAAAAACATTACACTATTAAGTATACTGTGTAAAGAGCCTTTAAAAAAATTTATAATGTTTGGAACTCATTTTCTATATTAAAAATAATTCCTACAAACAAGTATACTTAAATAATTTTTGAGAAAAATTCGAATGGATAAATTTTTTAAAAATATACAAGTAAGTACAACGTGTCGAGGCTTCACAATTTTTTTATAAATGTTGGAGTTCATTTGCTATATTTAAAAATTTATATTAAAATATATTAAAATAATTTTTTTTTTAAAAAAAATACTACAGCACGTTGACGCCATGTGCGGCGCGCGTGCTTTAAAAAAAATATAAAAAACTCACAGCACGGGCTTTTCTTAAAACAAAAAAACTCGGTGGTATGCGGCGGTGAACGACGTGGCGGCTTAGCGAGCTTTGCGTCACGGTCACCGTCACAATGACGGCTATTTTGCAAAAACCAAACGAAAACTCGCCATTTTGACAAAAAAAAAATCAAGTAAAGCGTTCCTTGCGAGTATTTGTGCGCAAGTGTGGCCTTGCCATGCACTATTGTCAAATTGACTCAGTCCTGCTATTTAGGGAGACAGTAAATCACCTTTGCGTTTGGATTCTTGTGCATTTTCTTTTGTAACGTTTTACCTTTTGAAATAACTGTCCTACGCAACTTGAAATATACTACAGTGAGGAACTCTCAAACAGAAGTGAACAGCTTATCTTACATGAGAATATGACCAGTGCAACCTGATTAATGATTATTGAGATTAGATCACATGGAATCAGTTCATGTGAATCTAGCAAACCCAAAATAATTCAGCATCAGTCTACAGGCTAGTTACCATTCGAAAGTGTATTGCCCACAGTGCAATGCTCGCGTGCTCAGTTCATATGAAAAGGATTTTCCAGAGAAAGGCAGAGAAATATCGTAGTCAAGTAGCTAGCAGCCTAGCATGATATACTGACCGGCATGGAAGTCAACTAAAACCGTACCGAGTAGCGTGTCTCCCCGGGACGAAATAACAAAAACCTATGCGTGACGCAGCAGTCAGCCTCTAGGCGTTCGCTCGAGCTCGAGCTCTAAACAAATCTAACTTGAGTCTGATCTCAAACTCTCAGGTCTTAACAAGTCTTAACAAGCCAAGCTCGAATAGTTTAATTGGACTCCTTATTTTTAAAATATGCTTGCAAGTTGTTGATTGTTACTGAACTTTCCTCGACTCTTTTATCTTGTTAAAAATTGCTCGAATAGTCATCCAATCTTATTGAAAAGAGTTAATTCTTTATTTGCCATTGGAAGTTGGCGAGCTCCCTAAAATGCCATCAAAAAATTGCTCATCCCTTGTATGTCACTCTTTCTCAACTTTAATCCCTTCTTTGCCACTCCGGACAGTTGACCGTGGATTTGACTGTTGACTTGGATGCGAAAAGACGATTTTGGCCCTAAGTGCATTATTTAGGGCTGAGACATTTAGGGAATTCTTTGACATAGAAATATAGTTCCAAAAATTATGAAATTTTTATGGAAAGTTTCTGACATAGTGTAGATTATTTTGTAATTTTTATAGGGTTTTATTTGTAACATGTTTTTCTCTAAAAATCTTTAAATTTTCGGTTGTAACTTGAAAGATTTTTAGAGAAAAATATGTTGCAAATAAAACCCTATAAAAATTATAGAATAATCTACACTATGTCAGGAACTTCTCCTAAAATTTTTATATTTTTTGGAACTATATTACTATATCAAACAATTTCCTAAAGATCTCAGCATACTTAGAGGTAAAATCGTTTTTTCGCGTCCAAGTCAACGGTCAAATCTACAGTCAACTGTCCGGAGTGGCCAAGAAGGGATTAAAGTTGAGAACGAGAGACATACAAGGGATAAGCAATTTTTTAATGGCATTTTAGGGAGCTCGCCAACTTCCAATAGCAACTAAAGAATTAACTCTATTAAAAATTATTGCATGTTAAATATTACCAAGCTTCCCTCGAGCTCAAGCCTACTCAAGCTTTTTTAATTGTTAAAAATTAATGCATATTATTGACTGTTATCGAACTTACTTAAGCCGAGCTCCAACCTACCGAGCTTGAGTTAGGGTCCAAGTTGATCGAATTTGTACCAGGGTCACTCGAGCTCGTTTACAGCCCTACAGGCAGCCGATGTGTAGGGTCCGAGCTTATCTAGTTTGTACCGAGCTCGAGCTCGTTTATCGAGTTTGTACTAGTTGGCATTACCACGAACCACCAAGACGCAGAGACCTGGTTGATTCGGTCTTCCAATTATCTCAGCCATGTGTAGGCGCGTGCCCCACCTCCCGCCCAACATGCAACTTATATACGGCGGCGCTCGCCAAACCAAACTAGCCTAAAAAGAAGCAAAGTGTGGCCGCCTCGTCTCGCCATGGCTCACCTACCACGTTTGGTCGTCCTCCCCTTCCTCTTCCTCTTCCTCGGAATCCATGTCCCCGCCTCCCATGGCTCGCCTCTTCCACGCACTTACGACGGTTCCATGTGCTCGGAATCGTTGTGCGGCAGCGTCAACATCAGCTATCCGTTCTATCTCTCCAACGCAACCAGAGAAACCGCTGATGACACATCATACTCTTGCGGCTACACCGATTTGAAGATCTCCTGCCAAGGCGAGGGGGAATCCATGACCCCTATCATCCAACTCGGCAACGACAACTACACCATCAAGAACATCTTCTACGACAATCACACCATCATGCTCGCGGACGCTGATGCCCTCCGCGGCACCAGCTGCTTCAAAGTCAGCCACAACGTCACCTTCGACCGGGAGTTGCTGAACTACACCAGCTCCTATGACAGCCTCACCTTCTTCTACGGCTGCTACTCCAATCCTCCCTACGCCGTGCCGCCTAGTCTTGACAACGATACATACAAAATCAACTGCTCAGGGTCCGATGGTCCGCTTGGCCGTGGAGTTTCCTTCGTGTTCACCTCTGAGGAGCATGGCATGCCTCAAGAGTATGACCTGGCTGGGAACTGCAGCCAGATTTTCGTTGCGCCTGTACAGAGAGATATTCTGATAAGTAACCTGGCCATGTTGACAAGGGGTGGATACGGTGACGTGCTTAAGAAGGGGTTCGAACTGACCTGGAACTGGAACACAGCGAACCAATGCTACCTGTGCGAGGTGTCCGACGGACACTGCTCCTACAGCCAGAAGAGGGAATTCCTTGGTTGCTTGTGCGCCGATAGGGAGGTGGGCATCCAGGTTTGCTACAACGGTGCCAGGTCCGCGTCTCCACCAAGTAAGTGATGCTAAATTTTATTCCTAACTGCCAAGCCAACCATTAGTCGCTCATTTGACATTTCATCCAACCGTCCGATTGCATGCCCCCTCGACACCTTCTTATCTGGTTTTAGCTTGATAGGTAGATACCTAAATTAAGTGTGCCGCTTACAAATACTGTACGTGGCAATTTCAAAATGGAAAATCTTCATGTGAAACGAAATGAAATGTCTTGACCAATTCTCCTGTGGACGTCAATCGATCAACTTTAGACGCGCTAGTCTCGACAGGACAGACTCGTAGACAGGGACTATGGACGACTAGTCTGGCTGACTACCCTGGCTCTGGCACTGGCTGGAAAGACCTTTTCGTGGATCAGACTCATCAGTCGTCCCTGACACCCTGTTTCGATGACCGTACTGTCCCTGACTCCCTGTTTCGATGTGAAACAAGAGTTTCGTTACAACTTGCAACGAGTGACCCACAGGACGGACGCTAATACTCTGTCGTTCCTCTTCCCTTCCTTTCTCTGTCTTTTGGCGCTTTGTGGCCGTTGGAGCGAGCATCAAACGGTCTGGATTAAACCTGGCGAGATTATCTCAATTTCTCGCGAGAACTTTCCGACCATCAATCTCTCTCCTCCTTTGATCTGGAGCATCTACTCCCGATCGGACGGACCACAACGTCGTGCCTTTGGTACCATTATATATTGAATAAAGGCAGAGGGTGTGGTTCCCCACAGGACGTGGTTTGCGTCGTCGGGTGGACAAGTTGGTTAGCATTGGCGCCTGAGTGTGACCAAATTTAATCTTGCGCGTCCATCTAGGAAACGTACAGTTTCGTTGCTACTTACGTAATGTACAATAGGTTTACATTAGCTGTCTATAATCTCTGCTATGTAGAATTTAAACTAATGTGAATGAAAGATAATAAAGAGAGACAAATGTGTTGTTTACAATTCTATAGCCAACTGTATCACCAGAATCAAGGATGAAATGTCTTAGGTCCATGAAAGTATTAAAAGATTATGTCATCTATAAAGACAAGTGAAAAAACAACCTATTGTATGAGCTGTCTACAGGTGACATGGGAAGTTGTTATAGACAACAGCTGTCTATACTATTATGCATGCCCTTAGGACATCTCCAATAGTGTATTTATTATCGTCTCTTAGCTACACCATGCCAATAAAATCATACGTGAAGGAGAGGGGGAGGAAAGAGAGCACATATCATCTCTTCTTGAGGTCACGTACAATGGGCTTACATCAGCTGTTTGTAGTCTGTGCCACGTGGAATTTAAGCTAATGTGGATGAAAGAGAATAAAGAGAGAAATATGTTGTCTACAATCCTGTAGCCGACTGTATCACTAGAACCAAGAACAAAATATCTTAGGTCCATGAAAACATTAAAAGATTGTGTCATCTATAAAGACAAGTGAAAAAACAACACATTATATGAGCTGTCTATAGTGTTGTCTACAGGTGACATAGAGAGTTGCTGTAGACAGCAGCTGTCTATACCATTGTACATGCCCTTAAGAGACTTTCGTGCACGCGAAACAAGATATGGTACATTAATTTACTCTAGTTGACATGTAGACCCGTTTGAAAGGAAAATTATAAAATATAAATATTGGAGAGTATGCTAGAGATTATCTATTGGAGATGTTGTCTCTAAAGATGATGTAGCATATATTAGAAACAATATTATATCTAACTATTGAAGATGCCCTCAGGAGTACTATTAAACTTAGCAATTCCGAATGCAAATCTTCTAGTGAATAGACAGAAATATCGGAGACCAAGAGTCCAGGAGGCTTTGTTCCATGGATGTCAACCAATTAAAAGCACACGAGTCTTGAACGGAACAACAACAGGAGGTCTATAAAATCATTCATTTTTAACATAAATTTCTCTCCTTACACACTCATCATTTTGCGATGGTTTACGTGTCTAATTTATCTCTTATATAAGAGATGACACATTCTCTCTCTTCGTATCATCAAACAAGGCTTTTCTACAAGTGCTGCAGCCATGTCCCTCTCATTGGCTACCCAGCCTTCGGAGAAACTCGGCAAGCCATCACGACTTATAAACAGAGGCGGGCGGCAACGAACAAACTATTGAAGATGGCCACCAAGCCAAGGAGAAAACAACTTCGCCTGACTTCGTTAGCCATGCCTCTCTTGCTACGCCACCGGCTGCTGCTGCTGCTGCTGCTCTTTGTTGCCGCTTCCCATGGCGATCCTGCCGGTGACAACTACAACACCTCCATGTGCCTGCTGCAATCCTACACCTGCGGCAACGTCACAATCAGCTACCCGTTCTATCATGCTGAAGACACACGAGTTATCAACCGGTACAACAGTTCGTACTGTGGTTATCCTGGCCTGGGGATCCTGTGTGAGGACGACAGGCCCATCCTGCAACTCAACAGCGCCGACAAGTACATGGTCACGGGCATCAACTACTGGAGAAGCGCCAACGTGTCCCTTGCCGACTCGGAGGTCCTCGACGGCAGCAGCAGATGCCCAAGAGTCGATCACAACGTGACCTTGCCACAAAACTCATGGTTGTTCTTTCCCGACAGCACAGTCGATTACCTCGTCTTCTTTCTCGGCTGCACCTTCACGCGTGACCTCATCCAGCCGTCTATCGAAGACATCACCTGCGAAAACTTTTACACGGGTACTGGGCCGTCGTTTGTGCTTCCAAAGAGTGATGTGCCCTCCGGGAACTGGTGGCAGGCGTGCGAACGAGTCATCGAAGTTCCTGTGCTCAAATATTACCCCATCGACCCAAAGGATCCTGCATGGAGGAACGGTGAATTTGGAAAGCTTCTTCGTCGGGGCTTCCAGACCAGTTGGCATGGAACAAGACGACTGGCCCGTGTAACCGGTGCGAGCGATCCAACGGACGGTGCAGCTACAATCAAACCGAGCAATTCATGGGTTGCTTGTGCCCCAACGGACGAGTGGACGATCGGGATTGCAGTAAGTAACGATTCAACCAACAAGCCCTTCGAATTTGGTGCCTTTTTTTTCCTTCTTTCTTCCATGTTGCCAAAAGGGGATTAATTAGTTGGGGTTCGTAGCTTTCGGTTGATACGTAGCAGCAGCCATCTCGGGCCTTGCCTTTCCTCTAACAAAGGTTCGAAAGTTGAGTTCTCTTTTGAGAAGTAGCAGCAGAGCAGAGGTTGCGTGATCAAATCTTAACAAATTCATACGTACTAGAGATCTATTTGACAGTAGTTGTTTGTATTTAAAATTTTAAACCCCACCATTTCGTTGGACCGCCAATCAGGTCACAAAGCTGGAATCTTGGGCCTTCCTCTGTTTTTCTTCTTTCAGTCGGGCCTTCCCATATCGGTTGCTCGGCTCCGTCCCTCCTTGCGCCGGCCGCTCGCTGATGCTCGCCTCTTCCTGACGGTGTACGCTGTTAGCCTGTTTGATTAGTCAGAAAACTATAGGATAAGTTCAAAGTATCAAATTTCTAACCGCTGCAAGCCTGTAACTGCACAGAAATGTTCAGGGCGGAATAAGGCAAGAGCCGAACTCGATCGGGAAGTTTTCAATCGGATTTGAAAACTTCCACCTAGGATTTGAAAGAATTTAACCTGAGGACTGAGCATAGTTCTGTTGGCTATGGCTGTCATTGTGCATCTGACCCGCTCACCGAAATAAATTGGATACACACATGTGTATGTGTTAAGTGAGACAATGCTTACCCGCGGTTCGAAGGCTGTAGAGCCTTCGATTTAATTCCCTAGTGTTTGTAGGAGGCGCATACACATTTGTGTGCGTGTGGTGTGTATGGATTGTGTGAGTCCGTCTTGTACCCCTAAAAAAATTCACCTGGGATTGGGGGGTCACGGCCTCACGGGGAGTGTGAGCTGCGGCGGCACGTACAATGGGTTGAAGGACACCACATGAAGGGGGAGGGTGTGTGCCACTGTGGAGGAGGAGGAGCGCCACGTCGGGGTCGATGACGATGTTGTGGTAGCGGAGGAGGAAGCACGATTAGGAAGAAGCAAAGGGGAAATGCAGGCGTGGAGGCTCGAGGCTGATGGCGATGGTATGCGACGGTAAGGGGGATTCGACTGTAATGCGCGGTGGCGTGAGCGATGAAGAGGAGCGGCATGGGAGGGGAAGGGAATGAGCGCGTGGGACGAAGCATTGGGGATCGACAAATCCTTTGTGAAATAGCCTGACCTTCTTCCACATGCGTGGATTGACGGTTGAGATCGGCTTCAACACGGATCGAACAGCGCTCGACGGCGTACGTGAGATGGGGGTCTCATGGGCTTTCGCAAATTAGCAACTTTGCATAGTAGAACATGCAGAATCATTCCAACACATACAAACCTTCTAAATGGAAATGCCAAAGAATATCGTAGACCAAGAGCATCTTTCCTTCGACGCTAATGAAGGACAGGGTCAGGTAACAAGGCGACTTGCAGAGCGGCGGTAAGCTGGCGCGTTGCAGCTACTACAGGCCACCCTACCAGAGACAGGGCCAGAAAAATATAACAAGGGGATCAATTAATAATATTTTTGCATTGAAAGAGATTAAATAGAACTTTGCTATTGTTTTTATCTAACACATCTATGTACACAGAGGGATTGTATAGAGCATGAGAAGGCCAGGTTACCCCTAGCACCCCTCTCTCCGTCCCTGCACCCAACTGTCATGTGCCGTATGTACTTGACTGCCCACCCAACTTTCAGCGAAACCTTGCCAAGTTATGCTTAACGCTCGACTCATAAACGGAGGAAGCCACCAACCAAACCACCGGAATCCCTGAGCCAAGCATAGAAAAAATAGAGAGGCCAAATCGGCCATGTCTCTCCTCTGCCACCAATACCATGGCCAACTCCTCATTCTAATTGTCCTCTTCGCCGCCGCTTCCCATGGCTATCTTACCAGTGACACTTACGATCCCTCCAAATGCCAGTGCAAAATTACACCTGCGGCGGCGTCAGCGTCCGCTATCCGTTCTACCTTTTCAATGCAACCGAAGTGCTCCCGGGGTACGGGGAATCGTACTGCGGTTACCCGGGTTTGGGTGTCATCTGCGACGGCGGCACGTCCATCCTGCATCTTGGCCGTGACACCTAAGTCGGCACCAAAGTCGTCGGCAGGAGCTGCCCCATAGTCTCCCTCGTCGACACCAAAGTCGTCGGCAGGAGCTGCCCCTCGTCGATCACAACGTGACCGTCCTGCCGGCGCCCGGCTGTTCTTTCCCAACTCCATCACCGCTTACCTCTTCTTCATCGGCTGCACCTTCGAACCGGAAGCTGACGCCGTTCCCAAGCCGACGCCCAAACCGCCGACCATCAAGCCGATCACCTGCGGAGGCTCCGACGTAGGGCCTACCATGTCGTTCGTGCTTCCGGAGCGCGAAGTGCCTCCCAAAGATTGGTGGCAGGGGTGCCAGGCAGTCTACAAGTCTCCCATAGACGCCCTCCCGGCCAATGCACAGGATCCTGGGTGGAGGAAATATTGGTATGTCAAGGTTCCCCGCGAGGGGTTCCAGGTGACCTGGGGCCGGAGCTCCGGCGAGTGCAGCCGGTGCGAGCAATCCAACGGCAGGTGCGGCTACAACCAAAACGGCTGGTTCTTGGTCTACCTCTGCGCCAACTGCCTGGTGGACAGCGACGGCTGCAGTAAGATATCTGACTCCACCGCGCCACCGTCCGGTAAGACGTTCTGATCGAACTGGTGTAGTACCTCCGTACTCCAGCTAAGCTTCCGGTCGAATCATTAGCCCGTCCATCATTAGCAATCAATCCGGCCACTCTCTGTCGCTTGGCGATTAATCTGCACGACATAATCAAGTGATAGCTAGCTTCCCGCACACTCATAATCTGACGGATGGAGATAGATTACTCGAGAAAAACTATGTGTTGTGAACCGAACCAAAGATGCCTCGTGGTATTAAAAGCCCTGATGGTAGACCACCGTGCTCTCAGCCTGGCTATCGTCGGTGGGATCATGGGTCGGACTTCCAAGATATACATGTCCAGGGCTTTCGGCCACATCGATCACATCGGCCCCAGTACGGGCACGCGACGCAGCTCCATTTCCTCAAGGCACAGTCCTGCACGGCCATGGACCGGTTCAGATATCATTAAGTTTATCTCTGCTACTTTTCATGTCCTAGAGGATTATCTATTCGTAAGCTAACTAAAATTTTCTTAAGCATAAGTAATATTTTTTATTCATTAGATCAACATTTAATCATATGACACATCAATCTCTATATAAATCTAATGATCACAACAATTAACTTAAACTAAAAAAAATTTCATGAGACTTCAAAATAGCAAATCTACAACCCGAAAGACCTTTCCAAAGACCCAGTGTCACATCTTGATCGCATAGTACTAGCTTCATCCGAAGAGTTGTAGACTGCACTGTACAGAGTGCACCGTCCTGTGCTCATCCTGTTACCTGACAATGGGGCCCAAACAACGGTTCCCGGCCAGAGCTAACCGGCGAATTAATGGTTAGGTACGATGGATCAAGGCCTACTTACCGACATACAGCAAAGTTGATATGCACTAGTCCTGTCCTGTTAATTTCAGAGGTCGACATCTTAGCACACTTCCTAATCGAAAAGCACAATGCCTGAAGCCCTGAACTGTTTGCTATTGCCTGCGTCGCTGCTGTTCACATTACACGAGCACCAGAGGCCAGAAGGCAGCAACTTAGGCTTTGCCGTTAACAAGTTTAAGATCTGGTTTACTTCCAGAATCTGTGCGATTTTCTATCAAAATCACCACCTTGGACCATCAACGTTTGATTCAAACTTCCTGGGGAGCGTGTTCTTGAAGTTTTATCTTTTCAACTCTTTTACGGTACCTCTTACCATTAGGGGCCAAGGAAGGTTTGAATCTCAGTCAATGACTGAAAAGAGAACTGAAGAAATCGTAAAGCCAAGCAGAAGTCGCAGTTCTCTTTCCTGATGCCGATGTCCTACATATAAGTATCTGCCATGGCCTATATGTTAACTGCGACTTTAGGACTAAGCCCATGACGAAAAGTAAACGACTACGCTTTGATGCAACCTTCTCTAAAGTCCTAGGTTTTCTTCCCCATCTCACATGACATGATGCACCATATCTTTAAAACAAAACGATAATTTGTCAACAAAACTGAGAAAAAGAGAAAAATGTGACAGTTTCACCAGGAGGAAACAGCAACTTGGTCAAGTTCCCCATGCTGCTTCTTTGTGTTACATCGGCAGTAGATGTAAAATTCTCTTGGATTACTTAGGTTCCAATAAAGAATCTGAATCAACTGACAGAAAACAATCGACTAGACGTGCACTTTTTCAATCTTTATTTATACTTTATTTTCTGACATTTTCTTTTTTTCTTTTTTCTTCTTCTTTTTTTTTTTTTGCTTATTATGCAGGTTCGAATAGGAAGAAGGTAGCAACTATAGCAGGTAACTATACATACATATGGTCGCATTACCAATAGTACTTCATGCTGTAAATTTCTTAGTTTTATATAGTTTGAATGCCGCACAAGATCAGTTAATGAGCAATTTCATCGACTATAATTAAACAGTATATGAATTAATTATAACTCCCTAGCACTCCCAACAAGCAAATTTGCTTGATACTACAGCTATGTCATGTCAGTTTTTTGGTGAGTTGGAAGAGAGACAATGAGCTTGATACTCATGCAAGTATCAACCCTTTTTTGGAAACCAAGAAAATAATAGGATCGTCTCTTTTCAAACTAGTCATTTTCTCTCATCTAGATGCAAACTCTAGTAACAAGCTAAAAAATATAAACTATTGGAGTGGTTGTATCTAAAATTTTATATAACCATTCTTTCTCCTCTAAGATTTTTTAAAAATAATTATTTTTTATTCCGAAATACAGAAATATATCTCACTTTTTTTTATTTTACAGAAATAATCATCTGTCGCTCCACTGTTCGGCGACTTGGATCTAGTCGCTCAACCACTCGGCGACTGATCCAAGTTGTCCAACGGTGGAGCGCCAAGTAGAGTAGTCGCGTGTTGGTTGAGCAACCTGTCATAGTGGCTGAATGGTTGAGCGATTTATCCCCTGGTCGCCCAACGGCAGGGCATCTTCGATTCGAGCATTCTCCGCATTCGGGTGTACCATACTGACTTGCAGGAAACCACTCAGGTCAACAGCGCTTGGACCTTCACGAATCGTATCAACACCGTAATGCATTTTTAATCTTGTGGGCTCTGACATGGCTGATTTATCACTGCAAATATTTCAAACATTACAACCACCCATTTGTCAACAAACATTCACGAAATACGTGCTAAACCAATAAATAGCGACACGTTGCCTACATTCGGATTAGAACAAGAATATATAAGACTATTACCTTCCCGCGAAGATCTTCTCTCCTTATCAACGAGCTTTCTTCTTTCTCTCTTACCTCCTGAGCTCCTCTCCTTCTCTCCCGAGCTCCTCTCCTCTCCTTCTCTCCCGAGCTCCTCTACTTTCCCCCGTCGTTCTCTCTTCTCCTCTCCTTCTACCCCTCTCCTGACCTACTCCCCCTCTCCTTCTCTCCCTCTCTTTTCTCCTCTCCCGAGCTCCTCTCATTTTCTTCTGAGAGAAATGGTGAAATAGGCCATGAGGGAGCCGGGTGCACCTTTCTATACAACTGTTTAGTCGCCCAACCATTGGACGACCTGACTGGTCCAACGTCTAAGTGACACGTTGACCTGACTTGCTGCCAAGTCGTTCAACGGTTGGCCGACAAGATCCAAGTTGCTGAACCGTTGAGCGACATGGTCTAATCGCTACACTCTTGAGCGACTATGCCAATTGTCGCGCAACGGTTGGGCGACTGGAATCTTGTCGCTCGACCATTAGGTTACTAGCACTAGTCGCTCCACGGAGGAGCGACACATGATTATTTCTGTAAAATAAAAAAAAGGAGGTATATTTTTGTATTTCGGAATAAAAAATGACTATTTAAAAAAAATCAATAAACTATAGTATGAAGCTATTGGGAATGGGAATGCCCTTATATTTGATTTGCATTAATCTTGACTCTAGCTACTATAAGTCTAACATACTAATAAAATTGTTAGTTTTACCACCTCACTTTCTCAGTTGCACAAAATGGTTCTCCTTTCTGCAACTTATGCAATGGTTACACAGAATATTTATAGTTGAAGAAAGCTGAGAGATGAAAAAAAATCCACAAATCATGGTGATTTGTGTTGTGGTTTACAGATTGCACTTAACCTTTATGTACATTCTTCCACGTGCTACAACTGACTGCAGCAATGTCAATCGCTAAACTGCTCGATCTTCATTCACTATTTCAGGTGCGGCGGCCGGTGGATTCTCTGCCTTGCTTGTTGCTGGCGTAATAGCTATTTTATTCAATCGCAAGAGAAAGCAGAAGAAGGTCACCTCATCTTCGATACTCCACAAGAAATACAGGTCCAAAAAGATATCAAAGGAAACACCAAGGATTGAGTCCTTCCTACAAAAGAATGGAACCCTACATCCGAAAAGATACACTTATGCAGAAGTGAAAAGAATGACGAACTCTTTTGCTGTAAAGCTAGGTCAAGGTGGATTTGGTGCTGTTTACAGAGGCAACCTCTCCGATGGTCGCCAGGTAGCAGTTAAGATGCTAAAGGACTCCAAGGGTGATGGGGAGGAATTCATTAATGAGGTAGCTAGTATTAGCAGAACTTCTCATGTTAATGTTGTGTCTCTCTTAGGATTTTGTCTGCAAGGATCCAAAAAGGTTCTCATCTATGAGTACATGCCCAATGGTTCACTTGAAAGATATGCTTTCAACAACAACTCTAAAGGTGGAATTTCTCTAACTTGGGAGAAATTATTTGATATAGCAGTTGGCACTGCCCGAGGGCTTGAATATCTCCACCGTGGATGCAATACTCGCATCGTGCATTTTGATATCAAACCCCACAACATTCTACTAGATCAATACTTCTGTCCTAAGATCTCTGATTTTGGAATGGCAAAGCTGTGCATCAATAAAGAGAGTATTATCTCCATTGGTGGTGCAAGAGGAACAATAGGCTATATTGCCCCGGAGGTCTATTCAAAGCAATTTGGAGCAGTAAGTAGCAAGTCTGATGTCTATAGTTATGGAATGATGGTCCTTGAGATGGTTGGGGCAAGGGATAAGAATATCAATGCAGATAGTGAATCTAGCAGCCAATATTTCCACAATGGATTTATGAACATTTAGATGAATATTGTGTCAGTGCTTCTGAGATTGATGGCGAGATCACAGAGATTGCAAGGAAGATGATAGTGGTTGGGTTGTGGTGTATACAATTAAATCCTACCAATCGGCCAACAATGACTAGAGTCGTCGAGATGCTAGAAGGGAGCACAAGTGGCCTGGAATTGCCACCAAAAATGCTTTTGAGTTGATAAGCATGGATATGTTTCTATTGAATGTTGATCACTTGTCCAAGTGTTGCACAACTGCAAATATTTGTTAGTAGTTTGCAAAATTTAAGACTTGCATCAAAAGTAGTTGGTCTGTAAACAGTGGCGGAACAACAAACTGTTGACCATTGGATAAATAACATTGTATGATGGTATCATTTTGGAATTTGGATCAAACTCACTGCTAATACTGACTCTCTTTTGTGCAGTTGTACACAGATCGTTTCAAACACCTTACAGTTCCTGTGAAACACCATACGAACTAGACATGGCAACTAAAGTCTAAAGAGATTCATTCACCAGTCCACAAATCCATACCACAAGGTCACTCACAAACTAGAAATACAAAGCCGAAGTGTTGAGTACTCGAATTGTAAATTGGACATTGGAGATTTGGGATCAGAGCTTACCTAAGTCAGTGGCCAAAAGGGAGTAATGAAGTCATAGCCAAATTTCAGATGCCAGGCCTCCATCGACCGTAGCGGTGCCGCCTGCGTCGATGCCGCCTCCGCTTGAGTCGAGGCCTGGCGAGCGCGGCTGCACGATAATGTGGCGAGTCCGGCGACGGCGAGATGGTGGGGAGCGCAGGGTCGCCGGGATGCTTGAGGAGAGGCGAGACGAACCGTCGATTGGGATTTTGCAGTCTTAGCCTTTCGCTTTTTGCGGGCCGTGGGCTACTAGGCTGGGACTCAGGAGAGGCAATTAAGGCCGTGGTGTAATCTATCAATCTGCTCCTACCGTTTCTAAATAGATAACATCTTAGGATTTTGCACTTCAAGCAAGACATGTATAGACAAGACCAAATTATCCTCTTTCATTAGAAAAGACCAAGACACGAGTTTAAATTGTGCATATTAAAGTACGTACAATAGTACAGACAGCTGCTGTCTATAGCAACTCTTCGTGTTATCTACAGATAGCACTAAAGTCTAAAGATGGCTCATACAATGAGTTGTTTTTTTTACTTGTCTTTATATATCACATAATCTTTTAATATTTTCCTTGATTCTGGTGATACAATCAGTTATATGATTGTATACTATCCATTTCTCTCTCTTTATTCTCTTTCATCCACATCAATTTAAATCATACGTGGCAGAGAATATAGACAGCTGATATAAGCCTATTTGTACATGACCTTACTAAAACAAGCTCATCATCGTGATGTCGCCCAGCAGTGAGGTAAAATCCGTAATTGTGTCCTCAGGGATGAAAACACCTCGTACAATCACATGTGCACTATCATTCGCCTACGCAAAAACCAAATCAAAATGCTAGATTTGGACGGCATTCCCATCTACTCGCATTCCGGCAAAGAAACAATCCTCTACAATTTCTATAAAGAACTCCTCGGCACCTCCTCTCCATGCCACTTCTCCTTTGACCATGATCTCCTGGCCAATACCTCCCTTGACTCCCTCCAAGCCTCTCAACTCATCCAACCTTTCTCCCTCCTAGAGACCCGTCAAGCCCTCAAGCCGACCTTGCTTCGAAGGATGACTCCGGGCCCTGCCTTTTATAAGCCAACGGGAGCTGGTAAAAAATGATCTCCTCAACCTTCTACTCGATTTACATGCCGCCACAGCCGACCTTCATCGTTTTAGTAAGTCATACATCGTTCTGCTCCCTAAGAAAGTTGGGGTTTAGCAAACCCGAAGATTTTCGGCCAATCTCGCTCCAGAGCTGCCTTTTGAAACTCTGTCGTTCTTAAACTTGATTTCCGTAAAGCCTCTGACTCAATTAATTGGTCAGCTCTAGACCAAACTTTGCAAGCCAAAGGTTTCCCTACCCGGTGGTGTACCTGGATCCAAGAGTTGTCCGCTTCAAGTCAAACTGCAGTTCTCCTAAATGGAAAACCGGGTCGTTGGATCCAGTGTAAAAAAGGACTCCGCCAAGGTAATCCCTTGCCCCCCTACCTTTTCATTCTTGTGGCGGATGTTCTGCAGCAGCGCATTCTCCCAGCCTCTAATCAAGGTCAGCTTGGCCATCCCCTAGTTCCTGATCGCCCCTGTCCGGCTGTTCAGTACGCGGACGGCACTCTAATTATCCTCCGTGCTGATTGTCAACAAATCTCCCACCTCAAACACAGCCTTGACAGCTTCACCACAGCCATTGGGATCCACATTAACTTCCACAAAAGCACCTTTGTCCCTAGGGGTGGGCTTTTTTTTACCGAAACCCGAACCACACCAAATTAACCGAAAATACCGGTTTATTCAATTTTCAGTGTGTGGTTTGTTTGTTTTTTCTCTATTCAATTTTTGTTATTCAGTTCAATTTCTAACTCTCAGAAATCAAATAGACCGAATTACCGAATAAGCTCACCACTCCACATTCTCCACTCCGACTAAGGCCCACCAGGCCACAGCTCACCACCCCGGCTAACCCTAATGACTCACCTAACCAACAACACACCACCCCCCACTGTCGTCGTCGTCGCCCCACTTCCACCGCACCGCCAGCTGCCCACCCATTCCCCTTCGCCGCCGCGGCTGCCCGCTCCCCACCGCCGCCAAGCCTCCACCGCGTTGCCAACTGCGCGCTCCCGTTTGCCCCCGCCTCCACTGCATCTGCACTGTGTGGTTTGGTTTACTGAAAAACTGAATCGATTTAATTCGGTTAATTAGATTCGGTTTTTAATTTTATTTTGGTTAATTCGGTTTTAAATTTTATTTTGGTTAATTCGGTTGCTAACCCTAAAAAACTGAAATGTTTTTTTTACCAAAAAAAACCAAACCGAAAAAACCGAATGCCCACCCCTATTTGTCTCCATGCACATCTCGGATCAGCACACTGGCATTCTTGCGACTATTCCAGGGTGCCCAATTGTGGGTTTCCCACGGACCTATCTTGGCCTCCCTCTATTCCCTATTAAACTTATAATAGCTGACTTTCAACCCTTCATATGTAAGTTTGACAAACGGCTCACTGGCTGGTGAGCGAGAATGCTAACCCATGGAGGATGTTTGACTCTGGTAGATACTGTTGGAAATATGTGCAATATTTTAATTCTAAATTTTATTATGAGACAAAAATTACAAATAAATAGAGATGTATAAAGCAATACTAACAGCAGGCAACTCAATGTACTTCTAAACATACACAATGATAGGATTATAAGAGAGTAGATTGGTCACACAATCAACTTACAATCAGGCTTGATGAAGAATAGAAAGCAGTGCAGACTCGATGCAGTGCAGAACGTAAATGGAGCAATGAAACAAGCGGTCGCACGGATGCGCTACCCAGAAATTTTTTTGCCATCCCGTATAGGTACTCTCTGTGACAATGGTTCGGAGATATCTACTTATCTTCCTTCCTGGTGCACGTTGAGGAGAAGAGACGGCTTGGTTCGACATCACATCACACCAGCACAATAGAATAGAGAGAAAGAAGAAGAATGAGAGAAATTCTCAATTATCTAACAGGTCTGTGACAATGGTTCGGAGATATCTACTTATCTTCCTTCCTGGTGCACGTTGAGGAGAAGAGACGGCTTGGTTCGACATCACATCACACCAGCACAATAGAATAGAGAGAAAGAAGAAGAATGAGAGAAATTCTCAATTATCTAACAGGTTTGAACGTCTCCAGATTTTTTTTAAGGTCGAGACAATTACTCTCTAGTAACTATCTAATTAAGCCCGTATTGAACCACTGGTAACTGTTAATTCAAAACCAATGAATGGTAATTAAGTGGTATTTATTAGCTCCTAACTATACCTTGATCTATTACTCCAACCAGTATATTTCGACCACACTTGCCTTCGACCAGTGAATAGAGAGAGAGAGCGAGAAAGAGAGAAATGCACAGTTAGCAAAAGAAAATGGACTCGGTTCACGATGTGACTGCACCACGCCAAGTCATGAGTCACGCGATTACCACACGGATAAGCGTTCACACATATACCTAATTCTAATCGATATTGCCCTTACCGCCCTTCTCACCCACACTATGGATGCTATACTTCTCCCCAAAGGTGTCATTGAAGCTATGGACAAAAGACGGTGCGGGGCAGTGCAAATTGGCATGGGCAGACGTCTGTAAACCAAAAGCCAAGGGAAGATTAAGGATAAAGTAAATAGGGATTGTTTATTCATAAGTTGCCTGAAATTTTCTTAAGTTTAAGTCACTTGTTGTGACCATTGGATCAATATCCAATCATATGACATCTGTTGGATCAATATTCAATCATATGATACACCAATCTCTACACAAATCCAATGGTCACAACAAGTGACTTAAACTTAAGAAAATTTCAGGCAACTTAAAACTAGCAAAACCGAAGTAAATATTGAGCTTCAGAACAAATGTCTTTTACAAAAATTTCTCCTCAAGTTCCATGAACCAGGAGCCGCACCTTGGGTATCCTGGGTTCGGTTTCGATTGGGTGGTTTAGGGATCACGACCTTGGGGACGACCAAGCTTCGGGTACCCCAATTTGGAAGGACATCCCCGGTGGCCTGCGGGCTTTTGGTTGCAATCATCGGTGGCCCAGCCCAGCGGCTTGGCCCAAGCCTGATCCGGTTCAGAGGGATTTGATTTCTGACTTGAAAAACGCGTTGAATGTAATAATAATAATAATAATAATAATAATAATAATAATAAAACTATTTTGTATTCTCAAAATGAATTAAGTATTACTTTTTATTTAAAAAAGAATTAAATAGTATTTTTTACTTGAAAAAATGATTTTTCGGGCCGGGCCAGGCCAGGCTCAGACCTGCCCATTTGAGGTTGGGCTTCCTGGCCCGGACTGGCGTTTGAAGGGGTCTAGTTGCAACACCCGCGTCCTTGTTGGAAATGGCACGAATACCGCCTTCTGGAACGATCTGTGGATTGGTGACAATACCTTGGCCGAGGCCTACCCGGCATTGCACTCTCACTCCACGCGCCCTAACGCCTCGGTGGGAAGCGCCCTACGCCTCGGTGGGAAGCGAGCGTGCTGACCCGCGAGACACTTGAGCTGGCCCTCCAGCCCAGCCTCACTTCTGCTGCCAGGGCAGAGCTCGGTGCTCTTCGCTTGCCAACTTGAAGATGTTCGTTTACAGACCCAGGAACCTGACAATCACCTCGGTCGGGATGCCTGCCCCTACACCACTCGGGTGGCATATGGTCTAGCTTTCCAGCAGGATGCCGACGACCCTGTAGCCTCGCATGCTTGGGAGAGTTTTGCTCCCAAACGATGTCGCGTCTTCCTCTGGATTGTACACCAACGAGCGCCGCCACCGGCGAGGGATGGCGACCTCTGCCCAATGCCCCATTCTGCACCGGCGTTGCAGTACCGAACACCTCTTCCTCGGATGTGACGAGACATTCTCTCTCTGGACAACGCTTCAGACAAGCCGCTGGGATTGAGGACATCTGGGTCGACACCCCTCCCGTTCTAACTACCTCGCCTAGGAAGATCCGCGACACGGTCCTGCTTGCTGTGCTTTGGAATATTTGGAAATGTCGGAACAGCGAGGTCTTCCGGCACGAGGATGAAGTGAAGTAGTGAACTCTCAAGTAATCAGCGGTGTGCGGATGACCTTTTTGTTGGGAATGAATCATCTGTATTGAAGGTATCAATGCAGAACATCTACAATATTGTGCATTAGCATACAATTTTTACCATTTGATAAAACAACAAAAGTTCACATCATCAGCTACAATGGTTTGCTACAGTGTTCTCTCGCTAAAATAAATATTTTCTCGTTGCTACAACATTTGTTACAGTACCACTACAGAGTACTTTTCACACATGAAACATTATTCACACCGTGATCACAGCATAGGGTTTGGATCCCCTTTTGTTAGGGTCCAACTGATGTGTCGAGGCAGCGAACCGGCAACACCTGGTTGATTGGGGGAACAAGTTTCTTGTAAAGTCACGTTTGTATCTTTCCTTGCTTCTTTCCCGCCCCATGTACTCTAGCCATGCTAATATCTTGTAATTACCCGCCCCAGTTTTGGTAATAAAATTTGGTTCAGGCTGGCCTCCAGGCCCACCGTAATTCTGTAAAAAAAAATCTTGAAAATACAAGAGAAAGAGGTAAAAAGTCATCTGGAAATCGTATAACGACATGTATTTATAAATAAAATTTGAAAGCTAGAATGATATGTATTTATGAATGGATGGAGTATCTATCTATTATCTTATTAAAGCGGAAGCCACGACATTCACTCTCAAGAACTATAAATTACCATGTTAATCGGAGTAAAAAGAGAAATATGTACATCATCAATCGTAGTTGGTTTAGATTATAACGGTGAAGATTGATATAAATCTTCGTAATGAATGCAATTCTATTCGATGGTGATTAAAATCTACGAATATTAAACCTCTAGGACTCTTATTGAGATACTAACAAAATATGCCCGTGCGAGCCCAACAAACCAGGAGCAGAGAGCTCCCGTTCGGAACAGCAAAGGAAAAAACTCATCGCTTTGTTGCTGAGTTGCTCTCGCGGTTGCTGCTCACGTGCATCTGCGACGCGTGCGAGCGCCTCGCGAGGGCCAACTCGCTGCTGTTCCCGACGAGGCGACGACTGACAAGCTGTTCGCCGTGCTGGTGCTCAGCCGCGGGAGCAACGACATCGTCACGTTCGCGTCAGACCTGCGCGCTGGACCTCATCGACGGAGCCCAGGTAGGCAGTCTTTATACATCGCTCGAACACCATATTTATTATCATTTATTTCATCAAAATACATCACTGTATTCATATACATATAAAATTGGAAAAAAAAATCAATTTACAACCTGAACTTGGATCTTGATTCGATTTTCAACCTTAAACATTGAAACCGTTCAAATTGAAACCACAAACTTACGAAACCGTCCACTTGAGCTCTCGCCCCAAACCAGTAGTTTTGACTGACGTGAATACCAATGTCTGCCAAATAACTCAACAAATAAAAAAAGATGGAGGGGCATTACTACAATTAATTCCCGATGGAAAGGGCCTCCAGCGGCAGTGGACACGTCACCAAAAAAAGAATGGCCGTCGGATCGCTCGTTGCACGCGCCAGATCGGCTGCCTCTCGCGCCTGCGCTTGGTCCAAACGTTTCGCCGCGCGAGGCCCACGTTGCCTGCGTCGCGAAGCCTCCAGTCGACAGGATGGTGTGAGCGCTTGGTCCGAACGAGCACCTGCGCTTGAAGCACGCGAGATTAGCACGACCTGCGTCGGATGCGAAAACCGCGGTGAGGATGAACGAGATGATGCTTCGTGGGAAATTGAACTCGGCCAGCGTTTTGCACGGAGGCCACGTTTCGCGGCCATTTATTCTTTCTGCTGTGCGCGTCGCATCAGCGTTTTGCGTGCGGCCGTAATGCCTGCGCTTGCCGCACGTCGGATACGAAACGGCCGGTCAGGATGAGCGTGCTCCCGTCTTGCGCGGCGGTGTTTACCTCGGAGCTTCCATCTCGGTCAGAACACGTCGCGCACGTATTAATGCATTTCCTGTGCCTGTCGCTTCGGTCTGCGTTTCCTTTTTATTATTGTGTGAACTCGGTCCATTGGTCGCCCTTCATTCTACAGCTGTGTTCTAGACCCATCGTTCAAAGACGAAGCTTACTCGCCCTTCGTTCTATAGCTTTGTTCTGGAGGCATCGTTCAAAGACCAGAGGATGTTTGGTTCCCAGCCACGAGCTGCCACGCCTAATATTACGTTCGCCACGGTAAGTTCGGTAGATGTTTGGTTGAGAACACAGCTAAGGTACGCCACCGCCACGAAATCCTCTCGCCACAGATTTTCGTAGCGAAAGTGTGGCGGGCGATTTTGCCGCCGCACCACCGATGGCGCGCCGAAGCCACACTTTTGCGCCGCATAAAAAACACCCCATGGCTCCCCTGTCCAGCAGCTCTTCTCTCGCTCTATCCCTTTCTCGCTTCGCATCTCGGCGCGCGTAATAAAGAAGCAATCCGTCGCCGCCGCGCGCGAGGCCGTCCGCCACCGGATCCGCATCCGTCAAGCGGTGCCCTTGCCGGTGTCCGACTGCTGCGCGCGTGAGGCCGTCCGCCACCGGATCCGCATCCCGTCAGCGGTGCCCCTTGCGGTGTCCGACTCGCCGCCTAGTCTTGCGCGCGCCATGAGGCGCGCGCCGCGCGCTAGGGCTGCACCACCACGCCAAGGGGAGCGGCGATGGCGCCACGTGCGGGCGGCAGCGAGGCCCCAAGGGAGCGACGCAGCAGCGCTTTGCCCGAGGGAGCAAGATCGTGCCCGGGAGCAGGAGGTGCTTCCGTTCCACGGATCGATGTACTTGTCTATCTTCTCATCTTCTCGTGTAATGATCTCTTAAACTCTAGTTTTCCTAGATTTGTGCAGATCTGAAGCAAATCATTCAACCACTAAAGATCCATCAATCTCGTGGTGTTGGGTGATGCGCGATGTCGATCCTGCACCGAAGAAGGTTCAAGCACGGCAACCCCACCCTGAGAAGGTAATTTCTTTTCCCCCTTTGCGGATTTTCTAATGGAGCTATCGTATTAGATAATATATGCGAGAACCCAATCTTTGAAAGCTAATTGAACTATGCGCTTCATTCTTTCTAGTTTTACAACTGATTTCATCTTTTTCGAACATATGTTTTAGATGGGATGAGAAAATTATACTTGCAATATTACTTGAGTCTTGCCATTATATGTGGAGGAGAAGATTAATTCTTTGGTATTCTTGTGTGTTTGGCCATGTATCCAGTATAGGATTAAATCAAGAAAAAGAAGAAGGGCCATAACTTATGCTCCCATGATAGATAGAGATGTTGAAAGATTGTCACGTCTAAATCGTTTGTATCATGGTACTGAGGCCCATTGCATAAATGAGTTGCGTATGAGGAAAGTTTGTCTTCCATAGATTATGTGATGAACTTAGATCACGTGCCTTGCTAGAGGAGACTTTTCATGTCACGATGAGGAACAAGTTGCCATGTTCATTCATTGTGTGGGGCAACGTTGGTCAAACAGATCAATTGGTTTTGAGTTCATTAGGTCAAGTGAAACGTTAGTAGGTATTTCCATCTTGTTTTAGATGCCCTTTGTACCCTTGCTCGTGACCTCATATGCATCGGATCTGTTGAGACACATTCAAAGATAACAAGTTCTCCGGGAGATTTCACCTTTACTTTGAGGTACATCAAAATTGATAATCAATGTTTCGAGTATACTTGAGCGTCATGTTCATCTAATTTTTCTTTTAAAAATATTTTCGTAGGGATGCATAGGAGCCTTGGATGGTACACATATACCACATGTGTACCTTTCCATATGCAAGATCGGTTTAGGGGTAGAAAGTCAATTACCACCCAAAATGTGCTTGCAGTGATTGATTTTGACCTAAGATTTATATATGTTCTTCTTTGGATGGGAGGGCTCGGCCCATGACTCTTATGTGCTTCAAGATGCTCTATCACGTCCTAATGGGCTTAACATACCAGAAGGTAGGAATACCCGATTATGTCCTAATAGCTCCAATATAAAACTTCAGCTATAATTAATTTGTAATTAATTTGTAAAAATACAATGATGTAGGCAAATATTTCCTAGCTGATGCTGGATATGCAGCAAGGCCTGGTGTATTACCCCCATACCGTGGTACCCGATATCACCTACAAGAGTATAGGGGAACCAGGGAGCCTGAGAGCCCCAAGGAATTATTCAATCTTCGTCATTCCTCACTTAGAACTACTGTTGAACGAGCATTTGGTACCCTCAAGAATCGTTTCAAAATCTTCGCAAGTCAGCCATTCTTCCCTTTGAAAACACAAGTCAAAATTGTGATGGCTTGTTGTGCGCTTCATAACTGGATCTTACAGGACGGTCCTGATGAGTATGTTTATGATGATGCGGCTTGGTACACAACCTTGCCTCGAAGTGTAAGAACTCGTAGCGATATACACCAAGAAAATGTGGCATGGGCTAATAAAAGAGATGGGATGGCTCAAAGGATGTGGGAAGATAAAGTAGGAGCGAGCTGTGGATTAGGTTCAAGAAATTATGTAATCAATGTGCCGCTATGTTTGCATATTTTTCTTGTACCCTTGTTGATTTACTTCTATGTATGGAACATATATATAAGTGTGCTTTCTATTATCTTAATTGGTATAGTTTCTTGTGGAGTGTGCTTAAATAAATTGTATCTCATCACGAGTTTTCTTAAATAAATAAATTGTAACTTTCATTTATTTTTGCCTCATTGTAATTTTATATGACTATTATTATTTGAGTCTCCATGATCTCGCCTGCACCTTTCCTTGTGATTGGAAGTACTCATTTCATCAAAGAGTACTTGATGGATCTCTGTTCTATTATTATTTTGTCACCATATGATTTTAACTAAATGTCTCCTGTATGGGAAATAGCCATGACCAAGGGAAAGGCTAAGGCTGATGCTCTTGCATCCTCTCGTGAGAGGTCCCTGAACTGGCATGAGGATCAGACGAAGTACATGCTAGAGTGGTGCATGGACTATATGAAAAATCAACATACAGGATTTAAGTTCAAGAAGGCGCATCTCTTGTTGTGTGTCAATGCTTTAAACAAGAAGTTTGCTATGGGGGTGACCGTTGATCAAGTGGATCGTCACTATAGGTACCACAAAGAAAATTGGAAGTACATTGCAACAGCATTGAGCAATAGTGGCAATACATTTGATGAAACAAGATGCATGGTGAATATTTCAGATTCTGAAAAAGCAACTTTGTGTGTAAGTTGTTCGCACTTAATTTAAATATTATATATTCTATTTTAGGATCTGAAATCAATTCATTTGCATGAATATGAAATCGGTTTCATCTTTCTCATGAGTGCAGGACAGAGCAAGACGCCTACTTTCTAAGCCCATCAAGTTCTACAATGAGATGAGAGAACTATTTATAGGATCTAATGCTGATGGATCTTTGGCTATGGACCAGAACACATGCATGGATGTTGGTGATGGCTCAGATAGTGATGAATCAAGAGAACTATTTGACCTCAATTGCTACACACAACCTGAAGATCCAGAAGGCGAGGATTCAGACACTTTGCCTACTCCAATCAGACATGCAACGATTGATAACACATCTTCTAGCACTAGTCAAGCTAGTAGGAAGCGTCCAAGAGCCAAGAACTCACCAACTAAGAAGCCAAAAAACAAGAGTCATTTTGCAGATTCTACTAATGAAATAACTGCTACAATGCAATCACTTCGGGAAACACTTGCTGCCACTGCCCTTCCCCAAATGCGACAGCTTCCTGATCCTCATGCAACATTATGGCAGAGACTAGAGGCAATCCCAATGACACGAGATCAGAGGGTTCTTGTTGGTGAACATTTGTCTACCAAGGAGAATAAAGGTAAGCGTGGTTGGTTGTGTAATGCCAGTGGTGATACTTTGCATGCCCAGGTGTTCAAATTCTTATGTGAGAAGAAGGCGTTAACCTATGAAGCTTTGTGAAGCTTAGGTTGTGAGGGTGGCTGTTCATATTTTGTGGTGTGCCTAGGAACTTGGTTATGCCCTTATTTTGGTTGTGGTGATGACTGATGGCTTAGGATGTTCATAGTTGGCTGTGTGGTACTGATCCCGGCTGGCTGCTGATTTTGTAATTAATATTTAATCTAAACCTCGGCTTAAACCTCCTATATTGTAATTAATATTTTACTCTAAACCTCCTTGGCTTGTAATATTGTTCAAATATATGCTGGCTGTTATTTTTATTGTTGCTGGAATATGATTGTTTAGTGAGAAAGGGGTGGTTACCACTAATGGCATTGAGGTGTTTTTCACTCATCTTTGGCTGCAAACCAAACACATGCCACAATCTTTTGCCATGTTTTTGTGGCAGTAATCCAAACAGCAGCCACACTTTTTTTGCCAAACCTTAATCACTAACCAAACAGTTTGGTTTTGCCACAGGTTATGGCAAGCCACATGTGTGGCTGATACTTAAGGTTAGGCATGGCAATCCGTGCTTTCTCTGCGTTGGTATTCGGACGAAGCTTACGGCGATATAGACTCGGTTCCGCAGCCCATATCATCGCTCCCATTTTGCAGTGCTAATCTCTTGAACTCTTTTGCCCTTGGGCCGGTTTCCTCGTTTTGCTTGACGTCCTTCGTTCTTCTTTCTTTTGTGTGTTTTCCGATCTCTTCGCCTGGGTCTGTTCCTAGCTCTCCGACTCCCGCTGATTTGTTTCTACTGTGAATCACGACTCCTTTTACCTTTCGTCTATACCTTCATAGCTTGCTAATTTGCCTTTGTTCTTGCTTCGTGCAGATACGCGTGGCCGCCTTTCGCAGATCTAACGTCTAAAACTCGCCTAGATCCATCAATGACTTAGCTTTATATGTACATAAACTTACGCTGCTTCCTGCTTCTATTTTACGAATGATTACAGCTCACCTAGATCCATAGACATATTCAGATGCTTCTATTCATATCAATTCTGCAACTGGCAACCAATTTTTTCCACAGCTTCTATACCTAACTACTTACGTACACAGCCAATTTTTAATAGCTGAATATACAGTCACAAATACCCTACCAACCCATAAACGCCCGCGCCATATGGAGCGGGTTATCTTCTAGTACATATCAATGCCTGTCTATTCTTCTTCTTCTCTCCCTCCCCATCTTCTCTCTCTTCTTCTCTCACGCTGCCGGGTAACAGTCTTCTCAAAGCCGCCGCTGCTCCCAACCTACTGCCGCGTACCTCCGGTGATCAGACTGCTCCTACTATCTCTCTCTCCCCCCGATCTCTCCCTCTTCCTTCAGTGGGTAGAGGAAGCACCTGCTAGCAATCAGAGTGGGCGGACAGAGGAGGAGGTGGAGTTGTCGCCATAGCGACGGTGAGGGGCGTGGCGCACGGCAGTGCGGAGATGACCGGGGATTACTATGGAAGGATTCGGCGCGGCGAGGCGGACTGAATGACGCGAACGGTGAGCTCGAAGGGGGATTGAAGAGGTGAGGATGAGTGTGAGGCGACGTGGCGAGGACGTGGCCCAGCACGGCTTGACAAGGGTAGGTCTCCCGGTGATGAAGGCGACGAAGAGGCGGCTCGCTGGGATCATATACAAGTGGGGAAGGTGAGGAGGGGGTTCAATTTGGAAGGAGGGGTGATGGGATGGGCAGAGTTCGCCGTTTGGTGGAGCTCCGTTTGGGGAACCATGGTGGCTCGCCAGGCTTGACGTGACGACGACATTGGAACTTCGATGGTGGCGTTGGCGGCTAGGGAATGAAGAAGGGAGGAAAAGAAGGGCATGTGCTAGCAAGTTTGAGGTGGTGCAGTAGGGTCGTCGCCGACTGAGACAAAAAAAGAGGGAGAGGTAATTAGAGAGAGAAGAAATGAGGCTGACATATGGGTATATGGGTTGTTAGATTGGTTGACGCCTACTACTTCAACAGCTCGACATCCACGTGGACGACGTGGACGACATCAGTGGAAAACCACCATGGTTTGGGCTGATAGGGTAAGGTGGATGGTTTCATAAGTTCGGGGTCCTAATTCGAACGGTTTCAGAGTTCGAGATTGAATATCGAATCGAGACCAGAGTCTAGGACTGGAAATTGGACCTTATCCTATAAAATTTCTCTAAAGCCTTTGATAATTCTATCATCTGTACCGTAGTCGACCTCATATATCTTGATCTGGTGTTTCTTATCAAGGTAAATTGCAATTGTGTGTGTTTACTGGAGTCGAGGGATTATAAATTCTCACCTTAATAATAAATATAACCATTTGTCGCAAAAGGATAAGATACAAATTACGGATTTGGCAGATGTGTGTTATAACAATGCAATCCGATCTAAACAATAGAGAATCATACAAAATAGAAAAAGAAATATAAATTATAGGCCATTGAATAACATCGGATCTCTCTCATTGTGAGGTTGATAAAGTAGGTCTGGACCTGCATGTCAATGCTATGTTCAAACTCTTATGGCAGACCAAGGATGTTCATAGCACCTTGCTTCTTTCCGCTGGACTATATTATAGCGGTCGATTCAAAATAATCAGCATCTATATAAGAGTATACAATGAATGCAATTTTTTCGATTACAAGGAAGACTCATATGCACACACACACACGAGTGCACCTCCTTAGCACACGGTTAGAAAGACAGAGGCCAGGGATATATCTGTGATCTCACAAAATTCTTTTTAAAACATACTCGTATGTGCGTAAATGTGGGCATCAGAATTTGATCGCTGGTGGGTGGAGTCGCACACCCACAAAATACAACTCTATTTTGGCCACATGGAAGCCAGACTATATATAACTGCTAATTCATAATGTATAATAGATCGGTGAGCCTATTATCACCTGCAAGCTAATTGTGTACCGAATTGGTAATAAAATTAGAAAAACTTAAAAAATACAGAAGTTAATAAGATAGCAAATCATATAATAAACTAGCCACAATGGAGCTGTGCAAGCCACAGAAAAAGAAAAGACTCTGAACCATTTGTTTGTTCGGTCTATATTATAATGTTGCATATATATTAACTAGATATGGGTAATTATAGTATCGTATTGCAACTCTACATTCAAACAATTGGTATTTGATACAGTTCATAAGAGATTGGAAGATGTATAAACTCTTTGTGCCGATGAGCGACTTCTTCCTCATACTAACTAGGCAAACCGCAAACGTGGGATTAGGACTGATGAAAATTAATCTCTAAATATTACTTTATTTCATTAAAGACTGCACGTCTTTCGTGGTCGTAACCCTTAAGGCTAACAACCTCCGTGATTATAAGAATTTCAGATGTTACATTATGGGTATCCTGGTTGGACGAAGTTATGTACCTTATCCTCGACCAGCTAATTGTTCGTAGAAGCAATGAATTGGTACTTGGATTTATTCCAAGTATACTTCTTATCGTGTGATGAATGGAATACATACTATATTTGCTTCAAATCACACGACGTTTACAGCCCTAAGTCATTGACAACAACCACTACATGGTTATATCTCCCGTTGACATCAACCGCCGTTCAGTTGGCTTTTTACCAACTGCCACTATTTCTCCGACTAGACGCAACACTTCCAAAGGGCGCCTCTTCTAGGAGTAACTATCACCACTTCATCAGCTATTTAAAGACGGATGATGAACAACAAAGAAGAGGGTAGAGACACAAGAACAGATCATCGAAAGACTCAAGATTCAGTGATCTGAAGACATCTAGAGCATTAGTATAGTGAATACACCAAGTGTAATTAGGGCTAGTCTATCGTCTTACCTAAATCATCTCTTGTAAAGAGCCAGTTTATTACAATAAAGAGCAATCACATTCCCTCCTAAGAACTCTTTGCCATTTTTCCCTTGTAAAGAGCCAGTCCATTACAATAAAGAGCAATCACATTCTCTCCCAAGAACCCTTTGCCATTTTTTTTTTAATTTATTTCATAGGATCGGTGACTCGATCGTCGACAAGGGCCCTGTTTGTTTAGGTTTTTTCTTTAGCTTAAAAACAAAAAAGTCAAAGTCTAAATAAAAAATGGTATTTTCAACTAGTTTATAAAAGCCTAAGCCACTTTAACCCTATAAGCTATTAAGCTAGTTGAGAGGTACTTTTTTTTTTTTTTGCTTTTGCTGGTTAAATTTGGGTGTTTGCCATCGAAGTTTGTCAAAATTGCTCACACGTCAACGACTATGAAAAGAAAAAAAAATACGGATATGCTCTCAATGGCAGCGAGCCTCTCGAGGACGAGCAACGGCAGCTGGTTCTCGAGCATGAGCTTGTCACGCCGGCACTATATACAGTTGTGCGCATAGTCATCGATGTGCTTCCCGGCGGCCGTCCTCATCACCTTGAGAAGGAAGCACCCGTCAAAAATCATTAGCTCCAGGAACCGCTGCACGGACTCGGCGCTGCCGTGCCACTCGCACGTCGACAGCCGACGGTGCCCCTACCAGCGCGACACCTCCACGGCTCCACTGATAGTCGGCTTCCTTGAGCATCTTCTCCACGTCCACCACCCACGTCCTCTTGCCGCCGCAGCTACCGTCATTTTGATGTGTCTAAGTACGTGTATACAGGGCAGACCCAATGGTGGGTCAACCGGGGCCAGAGCTCACCCTACCATCGGTCGGATCGTGGATACCTCCCTCTAGCACCAGCCTACATCTATAGAGTGAGTGAGATATTAAATCTAGAGGTAGAAAAATACTAGTTCCATGAATACCCCTTAATTTTAGTTCCAGATCCGTCACTGCGTGCATAGGGTATGATCGCTAGCTAGCAACTAATCTATGCAAGCGTGCAGGAAAGTTAGTGGCCACATGCTCTGCTAGTCACTGTCGGAACCACGAACTCAGCTGGTCGTTGTGCCGCTTCACTCCATTCACGACTACTACCTTCTTCTGATATGCCCCGCAAAGGCTCTGCTCTGTGTGCACGCGACGCTGCTCCAGTCCAGGCATTGTGCCCATCGCCGCTCAAACTCCAACCCGCCTTCATGTTTCCGTCGCACCGGTAATTGTCGAACCTGGGAGCGAAGGATCTCGAATTCTCTGTGTTCTAACACCGGTCCAGGATTTCCAGTGTACACAGTCTCACAAAATGGATATCACAATCATATCACGAAATCGTAAATAATATTAAGCAAATAATTTGTTTAATACAAATGAGTCTGAACAACAATATCAAATATCGAATGAATAACATAGCAGAAGCATAAAATAGTATGTGAGTCACACGATGCGCCACAGGCAATCGTCTGGGTCGAAGGCCTACTCGTCCTGATCCTCACCGTCGGGGAAAAAGTCTTCTCCTGAATAAGATTTATTCAGCAAGAGTGAGCACAACTTCCGTGCTCGCAAGCTACACCCAATATTGAATGAAAATGTATGCATAAGGTAACAAGTGAGTATGGCAGAGGTTGTTTTGCATAAACAACACTTTTAGATTAAATAGACATAGTAATTTCTAAGGCAGTTTTATACTATGACTAAAATCATAACTTTAAAATGACGATGTTGTAATATGGATAACCTCCAAAGATTAAGTGAAGGATCCCCTCCTAACACTTGGCTTCCCGCCCAACTTTTCATAAGAATTAACCATCCTCAACACTTGATAAATCATTTAAAAACCAAAAATAAATCTAACTTTAAGTGGCTCTGCCAGCATATCCATGACCGCGGACGCGGCTATTCGAATAGTTTCTACTCTGCAGAGTTGGTACAACTTTACCCACATGAGATGACATGCTCGTTATGTCGGTCAATACACGCTTCCGTAGGCGTGTGACTGAGCAATTATCATGAGACCTTTACAATGTTCTGTCCTAGTGTACTCATGCCCGCTAAGGTTTCGCCCCTTTGGACTAACCGTCCTCCGGAAGCCCCCTCTTGCGCCAAGTGGGAATAAAAAGTCTAACCGACACCCACATAATCAACATGACATAAATACACTAAAACATCACAAATTAATTAGCCAAATACTGCCCATACAGGACGTGTGGTGGTACGGTAAGGCATAGCAATAAGCGGCTCAAAGACCGGTCCTCAATTGACTTGGGCGTCATTCCTACAACCATGGGCCTTAATCTTAACCAGATCAATCCCGTGCATAAACCTGCACCGACCATTTCGCCCAAGTCTCAACCCATTTTTGATTTTATTTTGAATAAAACTCTCTTTATAAACCCATGTGGTAAAACAATACCACAATGTCAAGTTTGAAACAAATTTGTAAGAAATTTGGTTAAACCCTCCCAAATTCTTTAAGTGTGAATTAGGCCTAGCTAAGCATATGTCTAGTATTGATAATATTTTGTCTATGGTGTCAAGGTAGTCAAGTACAATTTTCAAATTGGTCATACAATAAAACATGGGAGTAACTATATATAAAACAGGACATTAAAATATTCATACAAACATATGCATGCATTAAATAATTTAAAAACTAAAATTAACTAAAAATACTGGGGGCAATATGGTCAATGGTGTAACTTGCCTTCGTTGACGTCTTGGAATTCTAGGTCTTCGGATTGGTCGAACTCTCCGGAGTCGTCAAAGTCTATTCGTGAAAATACGATAAATTCAAATTCAAATTCAAAGAAATTCAAAATCATAGTTCAAATGAACTCCAAATTTAAATATTTTGGTTTAGTTAGCTATATTATAATTTTATACAAATTTTACAACTTGAATCACCCAATTTGGAGTTCAGATGCAAAAGTTATGAATTTTTAAAGTTTAAATCTATTTAAAACCTAATTTCAGAGTTTATTAGATTTTCCTGATTTATTTTTCTAAAGGAAATTATAGTTATTGCGCAATAATAACGTCAGCACGTGAATTAACAATTTCAGCCGAATTATTTTCAAAAGGAAAAAGGTTTATTCTTCTGACATGTGGGCCCAGGTCCATGGACCAGGCCCACGACCGGTCAACGGTCTACCATGGTCCCGGTGCACACTACAGTGGAGGCTGCCACGCGTGTGTCCACGCGGGCGTGACGAGGCCAATATGTGGCGGCCACGAGGGCAAGAATGGGTGAGGTGACGCACGGGTGGCGCTGAGGAGGCCTAGCCACGCAGGTACGAGGCCGACGGCTCTCCGGCCCACGGCTCGCCGGCGTTTGGCGACGCGGCGGAGGCCGGCAAGGGCAACAAATGAGATAGTGAAGTGCGGGTGTTAAGATGCGCATGATTTGGTCACCTGAGGACGTCGCGGTGGCCTGCGGCGAGGCGAAAAGCGGCGGCGTGTGCGAGCTTGTCGGCGGCGACGTGATCCAACGGTGCTCCGGGGAAGGCGACGCGAGCACCGGGTGCGCGAGATCATGACGAATCCGATGGTGGTGACTGCGTGGACGCGGCGGCGGTGACGGTGGCACAATCGGCGGTGGAGTGCTTCACGGCCGGCGGCGGTGTTTCGCGGATTCCGACGAAGTGGAGAGGGGAAACGGGTGGTGGCGTTGGATTGAGGGTGGAAGGGGGCACCTCGTGCTCCCTTTTATAGGGGCAGAGGAGGCCGGGTGGTGGAGATCGTGTGAGGAGAGCGCGGCGGCGGCGGTTACGGCGTGTGGGCGAACCAGCGGGGAAAGAGAGGGGAAAGTGGGGGAGTGGGGGCGGTTGGAGGCGTCGAGTCGTGCGCACATCACGCGGGAGACGCGGGAGGTTGGGGCGGCGGTTTGACGGAGCTCGGACGAAGCGAAAATGGCAGAGGCGGCGTGCGCTGCACGAAGAAGAAGGGGAGGAAGGAGAAAGCGGGCGGGCGGTTGGATCACGATCCGACGGTGCGGTGGGGAAGGTGTGGCGTGGGGGCTTGTCGCTCGTCCGATTCAAATCGTACGGTCGAGACGAGTGGGGCGAGAGAGAGGAGAGAGGGCGCGGGCGGTTGGGCCGGTGGACCGTGCGTGCATAGGGTTTTGGGCCGAGGCTGTTGGGTTTCGGCCCAAAGCCAGATTTTGATTTCCTTTTAAATTTTTCATTGTTTTAATTCTAATAATTCGAATAAGCTTTAGAAAATAGCAAAATAACTCCAAAAATTATGGAAAAAATCACACAAATTTCCTTATTTGTTTTGGACTTAATAAAATTATTTCCAACTTTATGTTGTCTTTTAATTTTGCAAATAAATTTGTTTTGACTTTAAAGTAATTATAAAAGCTTTTAAAAATTCCAGAAAATTCCACAAAAATACATAAATTCTAATTTATACTGAAATTTGAAAATTAGGCTGTTACAAACCTACCCCCCTTAAGGGAATCTCGACCCCGAGATTCAGGCTTGGTCCGCAAACAGGTCAGGGTAGTTGGCCTTGAGGTCTTCTTCCTTCTCCTATGTGGCTTCACTCTATGGGTGATGACTCCACTGCACCTTGTATGATCGGATGATCCTGCTCCTGGTAACACGTTCTGCGACATCCAGAATCTTGATTGGTCGCTCCACATAAGTAAGGTCTTCTTGGAGATCACAGCTCTCCAGGAGGGTGTGGTCTTCTGGCACTCGGAGACATTTCTTCAACTGTGATACATGGAAGACATTATGCACTGCTAACAATGCTTCTGGCAGTTCCAGCTGATATGCAACTTCACCTCTTTTTGCTAGAATCTTGTATGGTCCCACAAATCTGGGTGCAAGTTTTTCTTTTGTCCGAAATCTTCTTACTCCTCTGAGTGGAGTGACTCTGAGATAGACAAAGTCTCCTACCTCAAAGTTTAAGTCCCTCCGACGGTTATCAGCATAACTCTTTTGTCGGGATTGTGCCACTCTCAGGTGTTCTTTTATGGCCTTTACCTTACTTTCAGCATCTTTGATCAACTCAGGTCCAAAGAGCTGATGTTCTCCTACTTCATCCCACAGAAGTGGAGTTCTGCACTTTCTTCCATGCAAAGCTTCAAATGGAGCCATTTGCAAACTGGCTTGATAGCTATTGTTATATGAGAATTCTGCATACGGCAAATTCTTGTCCCAACTTTGTCCAAAGTCAAGGGCACAGGCTCGGAGCATATCTTCGAGAACTTGATTGGTGCGTTAAATCGGCCATCCGTACATGATGATAGGTCATCTTGAAATTGAGTTTGGTGCCTAAGGCTTCATGCAGACTCTGCCAGAATCTTGATGTAAACTGGGAACCTCTGTCGGACACGATCTTCTTGGGCACTCCGTGTAGACAAACAATCCTGGCCACATATAACTCTACCAACTGACTGTTTCTGTACGTAGTTTTGACGGGGATGAAGTGAGCTACTTTGGTCAACGGATCAATTATTACCCAGATAGAATCATATCCTGATTGGGTCCTAGGGAGTCCGGTGATGAAGTCCATGCCGATTTCTTCCCACTTCCATTCTGGAATTGGTAGCGGCTGCAACAATCCAGCTGGTCTCTGATGTTCTGCCTTAACTCGCTGACACACATCACAGCGGACGACGAACTCAGCAATCTCCCGCTTCATGCTGACCCACCAGTATTTTTCCTTCAGATTCTGGTACATCTTGGTGCTTCCAGGGTGAATGGAGTAAGGCGATTCATGAGCCTCCTTCAGGATTGACTGTTTTAACTCCTGCTGGTCACGCACACAAATGCGGTTCCCAAACCATCTGATTCCTTGTTCATCTTGTGAATCACGGGCCTTGCCTCTTCGCATATTCTTCTTGATCTCCTTGATGTCTTCATCTTCTAGCTGTTTTTCTCTGATCTGACCTCGAAGAGTTGGTTGTTCTTCCAAAGCATTCACACAACCTTGACTAACAATCTCCAAGTTTAGACGCTTCAATTTTTCATGTAGTTCTGGTTGATCCTTCTGCACCATCATGGTATTACAATAGGCCTTTCTGCTCAAGGCATTCGCAACTACATTTGCTTTGCCTGGATGGTAGTGAATTCCAAGATCATAATCTTTTATCAGCTCCAGCCATCTTCTCTGTCGAAGGTTTAATTCGCGCGTGAAGATATATTTGGACTCTTGTGATCGTGAAAATCTCACGATTACCAATGAGATAATGCCGCCAGATCTTCAAAGCATGCACAATCGCTGCTAACGCAAGATCATGTGTCGGGTAATTCCCTTCATGTGGCCTCAACTGCCTGGATGCATAAGCCACTACTTTGTCATCCTGCATTAACACACATCCGAGACCTTGACGGGATGCGTCGCAGAAAATCTCGAAATCCTTACGGATATCAGGTAAGACTAGCACAGGCGCTGAGACTAATCTCTTCTTCAGGTCTTGGAAACTTCCTTCACAAGCATCTGTCCATTCAAACTTCTTTTCCTTCTTCAGAAGTTGGGTCATGGGTCTTGCAATCTTAGAGAAAATTTCAATAAACCTGCGATAATAACCCGCTAGTCCAAGAAAACTTCTCACCTCGGTGGTATCTGGGTTGCTTCCATTCGATCTTTGCTTCAACCTTGGCAGGATCTACTGCAATTCCTTCTGCTGACATAATATGTCCAAGGAATGCCACTTGTCTTAGCCAAAATTCACTTTTGCTGAATTTAGCATAAAGCTGGTGCTCCCTGAGCTTATCCAGTATCATTCTGAGATGCTTCTCATGTTCTTCTTCATCCTTCGAGTAGATGAGAATGTCGTCAATGAAAACAACCACAAACTTATCCAAGAATTCCATGAACACTTTGTTCATCATATTCATGAAGTAAGCGAGCGTTAAGTCAAACCAAAAGATATCACCGTAAACTCGCATGCGGTCCATATCTAGTGGTAAAGGTCGTCTTGAATATCTTACGTGCGATCTTGATTGGTGATAGCGGATCTCGAGATCAATCTTTGAGAAGACACTTGCTCCTTTTAGCTGATCGAACAGATCGTCGATCCTGGGTAACTGATACTTGTTCTTGATTGTCACTTCGTTGAGTGATCTGTAATCTACACACATCCTCATACTATTGTCCTTTTTCTTGACGAACAGTACTGGTGCTCCCCAAGGTGATGAGCTGGGTCGGATGTACCCTTTGCTTCGTAATTCTTCAATCTGTTTCTTTAATTCTGCTAACTCGTTGGCTGGCATTCTATAGGGTCGCTTCGATATTGGAGTTGTCCCTGGGACTAAGTCAATTAAGAACATTACGTCCCTATCCGGTGGCATGCCAGGTAGATCATCAGGAAAGACATCGGAATATTCTCGTACTACAGGTATGTCTTCAAGTTTCACTTCCTTCATGCTGGTGAGGATGGAACTTTCTTTGGTGCAGGTCTTGGGCTTGAACTCGACTAAAATTCCTTCTCCATTGGTGAGAGTGATAGACCTATTGGCACAGTCTATTTGTCCATGATTCTTGGCTAGCCAGTCCATTCCAAGAATAACATCCAACCCTTGGGAATGCAAGACTATCAAGTCTGCTAGGAAGGATACTCCGGATATTTCGAGAGTGAGGTTCGGGCATAGAGAACTAGTTCTCATTTCTGAGCCCAGGGAATGGATTATCATAGGATTGGTCAAGGGGGATATAGGTAACCCATTTTTACCAACAAACTTATTTGATACAAAAGAATGCGAAGCTCCGGAATCAAATAGAACTGAAGCTGGTATCGAGTTAACGAGGAACATACCAAGAACGACATCCGGTGCTGCCTAGGCTTCTTCAGCTGTGACGTGGTTCACACGTCCCTTGATAAATTTTCATGTCGGCTTTGTAGTGCCGCCAGTGACTGTGACTCCTGGTGCTGACTTGGAAGATGCCGCTGCCTGCTGCTTCTTGGGGCATCTGTTGGCGTAGTGCCCTATTTCATTACAATGGAAACAGATCACTCCTGCAGCTGAGGGAGCGGAGCTCTTCTGCTGAAATTGCCCTCCAGTTGAAGTGTTGCGGAAGTTGAAGGTGTTGGGGCGCTGGTTCTGCACTGGGACTCGGGATGTGGAAGACTGGAACTTTCCACGCTGCAGTGGCTGTGGCTGAGTGAATCGAGGCTTGGGAAGACCTCCTGCATTAAACCTCTGAGCAGCCATCCTCCGCTTGCGGTTCTCCATCTCCTGATGCTTGGCGTCCTGACGGATCGCCTTGTCCACCAACTGCTGGAAGTCGGTGAAGTTCTGGGAGATCAGTTGGACGGAGATATCATCATTCAGTCCCTCCATGAACCTCTCCTGTCGGTCCTCATCCCGGGCTACGTCAGCTGGAGTGTAGCGAGCCAGTTGATTGAACCGATGTAAAAACTCGCTCACCGAGCGATTGCCTTGGCGAAGTGCATGAAATTCCTTCTTCTTTAAGGTCATCATCCCAGCAGGGATGTGGGCATGGCGAAAAGCTCTCACGAACTCGTCCCATGAGATGGCTTGGGCATTGGCGTGGGAGATGCAGAAGTTGTCCCACCATTCTGAAGCTGGTCCATTGAGCTGGTGAGAGGCGAACAGGACCCTCTCACGATCGGTGCATTGGGCGATATCCAGCTTCTTCCCGATCGCGCGAAGCCAATCGTCACGATCGGTGCCCTTGCCGGCGTTTGGTGACGTGGCGGAGGCCGGCAAGGGCACCAAATGAGAGAGTGAAGTGCGGGTGTTAAGATGCGCATGATTTGGTCACATGAGGACGTCGCGGTGGCCGACGTCGAGGCGAAAAGCGGCGGCACGTGCGAGCTTGTCGGCGGCGACGAGATCCAGCGGCGCTCCGGGGAAGGCGACGCGAGCACCGGGTGTGCGAGATCACGGCGAATCCGATGGTGGTGGCGGCGTGGACGCGGCGGCGGTGACGGTGGCACAATCGGCGGCGGAGTGCTTCACGGCCGGCGGCGGTGTTTCGTGGATTCCGGCGAAGTGGAGAGGGGAGAGGGGAAACGGGTGGCGGCGTTGGATTGAGGGTGGAAGGGGGCACCTCGTGCCCCCTTTTATAGGGGCAGAGGAGGCCGGGTGGTGGAGATCGTGTGCGGAGAGCGCGGCGGCGGCGGTTACGGCGTGCGGGCGAACCGGCGGGGAAAGAGAGGGGAAAGTGGGGGCGGTTGGAGGCGCCGAGTCGTGCGCACATCACGCGGGAGACGCGGGAGGTTGGGGGTGGCGGTTCGACGGAGCTCGGACGAAGCGAAAATGGCGGAGGCGGCGTGCGCTGCGCGAAGAAGAAGGGGAGGAAGGAGAAAGCGGGCGGGCGGTTGGATCACGATCCGACGGTGCGGTGGGGAAGGTGTGGCGTGGGGGCTTGTCGCCGTCCGATTCAAATCGGACGGTCGAGATGAGTGGGGCGAGAGAGAGGAGAGAGGGCGCGGGCGGTTGGGCCGGTGGGCCGCGTGCGTGTAGGGTTTTGGGCCGAGGCTGTTGGGTTTCGGCCCAAAGCTGGATTTTGATTTCCTTTTAATTTTTCCATTGTTTTAATTCTGATAATTCGAATAAGCTTTAGAAAATAGCAAAATAACTCCAAAAATTATGGAAAAATTCACATAAATTTCCTTATTTGTTTTGGACTTAATAAAATTATTTCCAACTTTATGTTGTCTTTTAATTTTGAAAATAAATTTGTTTTGACTTTAAAGTAATTATAAAAGCTTTTAAAAATTCCAAAAAAATTCCACAAAAATACATAAATTCTAATTTATACTGAAATTTGAAAATTGGGCTATTACAGTAATATTTTCACAAATACTATCACGTCATATTGAGTTCCACCCATTTCTCAACATATCTACCAAATTAATTAGATTTCAATGCTCGTAGTTCACTGAATCGACAATTTTCCTCCTCCTCTAGTCATCTTCCCTAGAGCCATTAATCTCCTCGAGTAATGGTCCTATTACTTCTCATACGCAAATTCCCTCATCATATCCCATGAGACAACCCCAACATATAGCACAAGCAACAACAAGTGCGTGGAGGTAGCTGCCAGCCTCTAGTGTGACAAGGAAGGAGGAATAGATAGGGAGGGGCAGGGGTAGGGCATGACCGGAGTCGGCAATAGGTGGAGAGGAGAAGCGACTTGGAGAAGGGTCGTTGCCGACAACGGTGAGAGGAGAAGAGAGAGAGGAAAAAGATGGGGAAGGAGAGAGAGGAAGAAGAAGAATAAGGAGGGGTTGACATGTGGGCCTCTCCGTCCTCTATTAATCAACTGGTTTATTAGATGACGTGTTGTATGATGTGGCAGACACGTGGCATCCACGTCAGTCAAAATCACTTTGAAATGGTTGGATGGGTAAGTGTCATGGTTTTGATACTTAAGGTTGTGTTTTAGATAGTTTTATAGTTGTAGGTTGAAAAATGGACCAGAGTCATAGTTGAAGGTTGTAAAGTGGACATTTTCTTTTCAAATACTATAATTATAAGAGGGATTTGAATATTTGGCACTATAAAGATGTGCATTTGATGATTTGTCACTCCATGTCTCACTGATATGTGGGTCCTAAACCCGCATTCAGTGAGACATGGAGTGTCAAATCATCAAATGTGCGTCTTTATAATGCCAAATCATCAATAATTCCTTCTTAATATAATGGTACTACTTTTGTATCACTAAACCTATATATTGTTGGATTAATTGGATGGTCAATCATTACACAAAGTTTAGATCTTGGAATTTGTGGGCATGATATAAATTTTTGGACTCATATATCAGTGAGACATGAAGTGAGAAATCATCAAATGCGCGTCTTTATAGTGCCAAATCATCAATAATTCCTTCTTATTATAATGGTACTACTTTTGTATCACTACACCTATATATTGTTGGATTAATCAGATGGTCAATCATTACACAAAGTTTAGATCTTGGAATTTGTGGGCGTGATATAAATTTCAACAGAGGTAGTACTATGCTAAGCAGGTTTGAATTGATAAAAACATATATATGAAGTCAAAAGTCCATAGGATTTATAAATCAGATATACAAAGGCCAAGTGTAGCACAAGTTGAATCCAAAGGAAGAAAGGGGGTTTTGGTTCATCTGTACTATCTTAGCGTACATGCCAGGCCAGGTACCAAATAGGTGGATGAGTTTGAGTAAGAGACGGAGGCCGAGCACTATGTGTGTGTTTGGTTGCCCGCATGAACTTGGCTCGCACCATCGAATGCAACATTTCGGGTGTTTGGTTGTCTGCATACTACATCGGGCCAGGCTCAGCTCATGTAAATATCCCTCTGGGCCTGACTGAGCGGAAACGGGAGGATCGACCTTCACTGCCGAGCCAAGCTGAGCGGATGCAGGCGTGCGCGGCTCGGAGGCACGAACGATGCACCCGCGCGTGCATGGCCTTCGCTGCCAAGCCAGGTTGCTCTCACCACTCTCTACCTCAACCTTACTCTCGCCTCCCCTCACCGCTCGCTCCTCTCCCTCACTCCTCTTCCCCTCTCGTCTTCCTCGTCATCTTCTCTGTCACATTCCCCTCCCTGAAACTCAATTTGAGCCAATGACCACGCCGCGCCCACCAAGTCGTTCCCGTCAATCCGACAAGCTCCACCCACTCCTTGTGTGTCACATCGTGTTCCCAACCAACACGATCAAAAACCCCCTAACAAATTGCAAACATCATCCACGAGAACTTGCGCCATGGTCTTCTTCTCCAACTCCGGCCCAAAACCGTCTCCACCACTGCCATCCTCTTCCCAGTGAGTCATTCCTCAATTACTCTCTACTGAAGCATCGCCTCACCTCCCTCTTCCTTCTCCCACCACCCGCTCCGGCTCCCTCTCCCTGTAGCACTGTCGCCATGACGAACCCGCTGCGCCGCCTGGGGCTCACACCACTGGCCTTCCTCAGCCACTCCCCGCCTCCACCAACCGGTCTGGTGGGCTTACCTTATCTCCCTGGTGCTCGTGCTCGCCTCCTCCTTTCCCCTCTCCCTCTCCAGCGCCGCCGTCGCTTCTTCCTCCCCTGGTTTCGACCGCCACGCATTGCCACTCGACCACTACCGTCCACCTCCGGCTGTAACACCACCTCCAATGGGGCCACCTCCCCTGGGCATTCCATTTTTGCCCTCACCGACCACCGTCGTTGCCTCTGTCGCCGGTGCCGAGCCCATCGCCGTGCCTTGATTGCCCTCCCCTGTATCTCCTCTCTACTATGTGCTTCCTCTCTCTCTCTCTCTCTCTCTTTGTGTTGTGTTTAGATGTGAACTAACCATGGGTCCCACGTGTGCAAAACCAAAGTAGTAACAACACCAAATGACAACACTGTGATGGCTTCCAGGTCTTTTATTTTTGTACATTTACATTGGTTGTCACGGATACTACCGAATGACAGTTGAGTATTAGTTATGAATTTTGTACTCCTAAATGACATTTTTTTTACTATATTTACATTAGTTATTATTTTTTACTCCCTAAATGATTATTAGTTATGAGTTTTCTCCATTTATACTGACAATTGAGTTCAAAAAGGCAAAAACTACTTGGCCATTTTTGGGAGTTAAGTTATGTCCTCAGTTATTTTTACATCCAACTCAAACATTCCCACAAGGGGCATTCTCACCACTCATTAGAAGAGGTGATCACACTCTGCCACATGTAGGCAACCAAACAACTCATGTTGCATCCAATCATGCATCCACTCTCTTGATGCATCCAATCAAACATCTCAGCATAGCTTGATCCAACAGAAACAGACAGCCAAACAACCCACCATTGCATCCACTCAGCCTGAATGACCCATACGGGCCAAGTTAGGAGCATACAGACAACCAAACACACCCTATTTGAACACAAGGTTGACCAACCAAACATGTGAGCTCCCAATAAATGACTTTTGGAGTAGCTAGCGAGAAGTAGGAGTGGGTTTTACAACGCAATTTCAAAGAAAACTGGAGCCCGGTAGAGGTGAGTTTAAGAAGTGTTCCGCAATTGCACGGATCACCCTACTAGTTATTATCTTATTAAAGCAAACAAAAAAGAAGTCATCACTTTCTCCCTCGAAGGGTTAAAATTACCACGTTAATCGGTGAAAAAAAAATCTACACCTTTGATTTTCAGTAGCTCTAGATTATAACAGTTAGTTGTATCTGTGTCTAACAAAATTAGCAAAAGAAAAATAACTTCCTGCACAGGAGGAGGAGATACCACGGGACAACATGGAAACTGTCCGTGATTGGATCAGCAAGGACGACATGAGTTGTGTTTAGATCCTATTCACGTACTATACTCCATAGGAAGCCGAAGTAGTACGTACAGTGCGGGTGACATCTGGAATGAGCCCAGCATTCAATCTACATGGGTGCGCCATGATTGGTATTCATCTTCTCATTCCCATTCTACTGATTTTTCATTGCACATGTCTTACTTGCTTAAATGTGCTTACATCTTATTCACTTGAACTTAGCCTCTTTCTCCTTGTATATTTATGGAATGGTGTGCTTAAGGACATTTTATGACAACGTTTCTTCAATTTGACAATGATTTGATTTGTGTGAGGTAGTGACGGCAGAACATATGCAATGCAAATGAGAAGGAGATGTGCACATTTCTAAGAATAAATGTAGTAGTTAGAGGTCTCAAAGTGTAACTACTAAAAAACATTTATTTGGAAAATAATTTTTTGGTACTGTCTCATTACTCTATTATCTTCTGTGACTGTAGGTTGGAAGTATCAATGGGTGATTTCTTTAAATAGAAGGAGATGTGTATATTTCTAGAAATAAATGTAGTAGTTAAAATTTATCTCTTTTGATATTGTAATTTGTATATTTTTTCCTACTTCTGGTGTATTCTAATATTTCGATTGTACCTATGAATATTGCAAAGAAATAAAATTATTTTATTTGAAGCAAGAATTGCATGTGGTGCATCTCGAGTTATATTCTCCAATGTTATTTCTTTAATAATTTCCAATTGTAATCATTGCAAAAATATTGAGAAAGTAATATGTTTGTCGTGGATACAAATGCATAAATGATAGTTATGTAAAGATAAAAGTTCGGTACTATTAATTTTTGCAAGTGAAATTACGTACAAAAAAAAGTAGAAAATCAGTGATATTTTGGTTTTTTTTAGCGAACAGCTGAGCTGCAACCCTAGCCAAAGTTCCTATTCCTTTTAATTTCCTTTTTCTTTTTCTTTTTGTTTTCTATTGTAAATTAATTAATCATGTAATAATTTTTAATTGTAATAATTGTTTATCGTGATTATTTATGTAATATTTTTTTATTGTATTTATTTATGTAATAATTTTTATTACAATAATTGTTGTTAATTGCAGTTTATTACATTAATTACGGTATATTGTGTTAATTGTCATAAAATACGATCAATTATGTTAATTGCGGTAGTCGTTGTCAATTTAATCAATTACGTTAATTGCAGATTTGCAGTAACCATCATTAATTACAGTCAATTGTGTCAATTGTGTTAGTTGTTGTTAATTATTGTTAGTTATCGTTAATTGCCATCAATTGTGTTAATTGCCTTTAAATGGTATCAAACAAGCTATTACTTATTTTAGGGGTATTTCAGATATTCTCCATCTCAGAAGTTAAAGTCAGTCTACCTAAAAACCATAAAGTCAAGCACCAAACCTCTTCAGTCTAATCGTTCAACCATACATCCCAGATTTCCGTTTTTCAAAAATCTACGGCCGCGACAAACAGAGCCATATCCTAAGGCTTCAGCCACGCACGCGAAGCGGAAAGAAAAGGGGAAATGCCGTTCCTCCTTACGCTTAGGAGAAAATGAAGCTGGCTGTCAAAACTCAAAACTACGCTCTCCAACTCGCCGCCGTTTGCTTCCATGTACCAGCTGCCGCCAGCGATCCTACCAAGCTAGCCTCTCGAATGAATAGGATGTGTTGAAGAAATCTCCTGGGCTCGCGTCGAGCCATGCTGAATTGCTGATCAACTTTGCCATCGATCAATTCAATTCTGATCAAATGTACCAGCCGCCAGTGATCATGTCAAGCTATACTCTGATCTTAATAGGAGGGGAGAAGTTCCATGTAATTCCTCGAATCCATTCAGTATTCATATGTGGAACAGACTGCCCGCAGGTTTCGCAAAAAGCTTTAGGTCCTGCTTGGAAGCCGGTCTTGGGCCCAAAACCCTGTAAAATACCAGCCCAAAATTTTTCCCATGCCGGTAACACAATAAAAATACATTCGGATTAGGCCTTTGCAACCGGAAAGAAAAAGTCTTGTGAGCCAGTGACAGTTTTTTTTAGGACGATTATCGGGGAAGGCTCGCGGTCGTGACTCACGTGGGGATCCGGCAAAAATTCAAAAAAGTTATTCTTCTTTTTATTATATATTATAGTTTTTTAATATAAGAGATGTATTTTTTTCTTGTATATTTAGACTAAACTTAAAGCTATACGTTAGAATATATATATATTTTAAAATGCCTAGATACTTACAAATTAATAAATAAAGTCACATTATTTTTTAAAAAATAAATCTTTAACCTATACTTTAATTCCTTGATGTTAGGTCTCATCGGGGATGGAGAATGGGGGCCATCTGCCCTCAGGAGGCCTAGCGGGGTTGAGGCGGCGACACGGGTGTCCCCGGGACCTGTCCCGGTTGACACCCCTAATCGGGCAAGGGAACCCTAGGCGGCGGCAACGAGCACATCGGCGATGGCAGCGAGATCCCCCAGCGTCTCGCCTCGCCTCCCTCTAGTCAGCTCCAACTGAAGTTTTCCATGCTGGCATCTTGCTTCTTCTTCTCTAGGGCAGAGATAATCTTCCCCCCCCCCCCCCCCGGTTGTGATTCGTGTGTTTTCAACAGATTTGGGTTGGATTTGATGCTGTATTTCATTGCTCGTGCTTTAGCTGCTCTACTTTGGTTTGATCTGTTCACGCCTGTGGTAATCGAGAATTTGGGATTGAGGATTCGGCTTCTATGTGTATCAGTGAGAAAGGGATTAGATTGATGTTTCATAAATTGCTTCTCTAAACCGATTGTTGATTATTTCCTGTAATCAATAACATCTGTGATATGTGCAGGCCGATTTGATGCGTTTATTAGAACTGAGCTTTTGCCAATTGATGCCAAACAGAATATCATACGTGTTTACAACGGAAAATAATTACAGCTGTATTTATTTGTGGCCAGAAAAAAGAATTATTTTAATAATACATTTTTAATAGAAATACATAAATAAATACCCGTTTAATAAAATTATAATAATAAGCTTTTGTCGCCATTCCAAATAGTAAAATGACCCTGTCGCTATTTAGATTGACAATAAGAGCTCTATCGCCATGGAAACAGTGTGAAATGCTATGCCGCCATTCCAAATGGCGGTAGAGACTTAAGTCATCATTCAAATGGCGATAGGATCTGGATTTTTTTTTAAGTAACGGTAAACAGAAGACAGAAAATTAGGTGGTTACATTGTTCATAGCAAGAAACAGAAACAGAAAATAATAAGAAACAGTATTAGCGGTAGTACATAGGTTACACATAATAATTCGACGTGCGACATAACATCAGTACATCGGACAACACAACTAAATAGGACATACGTCTTCACATATTTGTTCGACAAATCACAATGATAGCAAGCAGAACATTCATTGCAACGTATTTCAAAAAGAAAAACCATCTCCGTGACCACCACCTCCACGTCCGCCATATTGATCTCCACGGTGCCCGCATCGAGTGGGGCAGTCGGATGAGATCTCCGCAACACCGTCCGGACTACCGACCTCTCCTTCATGTTGTTCATTTCTCGCATGGCAATACTTGTAGGTATGCTCGGACTCCCTGCAAATAGAGCACTTCTTCGTACAACGTTCGGCTTCTGCTTCGTCCATGTTGTTCCTGATACGCCGTCCCTGCCGCCACCAAACCATTCCCTTTAGCCTATCAAAGTTGACAACTCAAATCAGCTCCTCCCAGGTAGGATGGCAAGTGAAATAACCAACCATACGGTTCTGCACTCTAGGTTAGCATCACCTCTTCCATGGTGAAATATTTAGAAAAAGTATTGGCCGAAATGCTGCACCAACGTCGAATATGCGGCCATCACATGTGAGTATAGCCTATGTAGAAGAAGTGGCTTGTTGCAACTGCATATACAACGAGTGCGTCCAAGCGTGCACTGGTGGATGATCTTCTCATGGTTCATCCCGCAACATCCTTTCTCCCTGCAGAGTACCTCAAAGCGAAGCTCCCTTGTGTCCATTTTGAATGCTCTATGCATCTCACTCTTCTTGCTCTTCTCTTCCATGTACTTGATGATCATGGCGAAGTACAGTACTCTATTATTTGACATGGAGAGTGACGCGATTTTACTTTGGTCAACAAAATACTTTGTGGTGCCACGTAGAATTGCCTCCACAATACTAACCAAAGGGAGGCATCTCGCACCGCGCATGACCTAATTGTATACCTTAGCTAGATTTGTTGTTATGACACTATACCAAGTACCATCCTTGTTGTGTAGCAATGACCACTTCACCTTAGGCTCGTGCTCGATCCAGTCTGAGAAGCATTTCATTTGCCTATCGGTCTTTCTCGTCAAATTGGGGCCATTTGTGAGTAACTCGGGTAATGACTCGGAGATATTTTTAGCGCTTATGGCGGGCTTCTTTGCTGCCTCCCGGATGTGCGTCATTGTACGCTCATCCATAATTTTTCTAGAGTACGTCGAACTTCCTCCATTGGATCTAGTTGCACAACCACTTGAAAACGTTCATCAAGTCCTTGTTGTGCCTCATGCATCACCTACTTTGCAGATCTACCCATGTAAGTGGCTCGTGTTGCCCTTGTTGTAGCTGAGTTATTGTACTCAACAGGCCTGCATGCCGGTCATTTATGAGGTATACATTAGGACGGCCATGTACAACAAAAATCTTCACGTTCCTCAAAAACCACAATCAATTGTCGATGTTCTCTCTTTCGATGAATGCAAACACCATAGGAAGAACCTGGTTGTTCCCGCCTGTCGCAATTGTAGTAATTATCTTCCCCTTGTACTTCCTAGTCAGGAACGTGTCATCCCCACACAAGATCGGACGGTAATACTGAAATGCATTGATGCATGCACCGAAGGTGAAGAATGCTTGCTTCAGTACCCGCTTCCCGGCGAATTTCGGATGCATGGAATCTTCAATGGAGAATGATGTAACAACCCAAACCTTGGTTTGTGTTTCAAATGTATAAAAGTATGAGATTTTTATAACTTTTGATGTATCTCATGAGCATGTATATGTTTTCTAAAACTTGTTCACTATTTTAAACCTTTGTGGTTTGTAATCCAGTTTGTTGAAAATGTAAAACTTTTAATGTGAATTCAAGTTTCCTTTTGATTCCAGAAAATGTATGTATAAAAGTTTCTAAAAATAATTTATTCAAATACTAGAATCGTTGTCATGATTTAATATAATTTTCCACAAATTTTTAGATGTTATTTTGACCTCACCAAAATTCAAATCAAATCACTAATGCAGAATTGAAAAAGGATTTAATTGTGACAACTGAAGTATGAACATAGATAAATTTTCCTAAGTTCTATTTGAACCTCAGAGTACACACAAAAAATTTTAGAATTTTTAGAACTTATTTGCTATTTCTAGTTGCTCGGTCAAACTTGCTGCAGTTTAGTCAGAAGGAATTATAATTCAAACCCTAACTCGGGTTTGATTGGACCTCTTGAGCCGACTTGATCGCACCATTTAGCCAGACCCGAGTTAGACTCTGACTCAACCCGTTGCCGCACCGCTTCGTCGCTGCCACTGATGAGTGGGCCCCGCTTGTCGGAGCCATCGTCTTTCTCGCGCCGCTTAGCCGAGCAGCGCTGCCTTCACGCTCGCGTGCCACGACGCCCTCCCGCGCCACCTCATGCTCTCGTGTCTGTCTACGAAGCGTCATCGAGACTTCACGATGCTCCCTAGCCCCTCCACGTCCTCTCTCGCACTCTCTCTCACCCTCTTCGCCCACTTTCTTGTTTCAGCCAAGGAAGAAAACCTAGGGCTTGAGCTCACTTCGGTGCCACCCTCAAACCCGCGATCCTGCCACTGAGTTTCCCTCTTTAGGCCACGTCCATTTTGGCCAGTTCGAGCTCATTTCATCCACGGGGTCGTTGGGGGCAACATCTTCGTCTCCGCCTCCAGTGGCCAAGGCCGTATAGCGTACGAGCGCTACGGTGAGTCCCTCTCATCGCCGCCTTGTCCTTTGGGATCGCAACATTTGGTTAAGTCTTATAGTGTATCTAATTGGAGTTTGGTGTTGTAACGAGGGCGTACGACCTCATCTTCTCCGAAGACAGTGAATTGCCACCGTCCCTTTTTCGGCCGCCACCGCCCCCATCGACGACGTTATCTGCCGCTCCACGTTCTTGGAGCCGAAGCGATCCCAAGGCGTACCTCCTTGAGTCCTCTAAAAGCTCGTAGCGTCTTCTCTGCGAGAGCGACCCTTTTGGCCCTGCCTCCGACCACCAGGAGCTTGCCGCTAACAACCATCGGGTTCCGTGTCGTCATCAACGAGCTCGCGAGGATCTTGCGCACCTGGTGGAGCCACTACCGAGCCCAGAGACCCACCCTCTCGCCAGATCGTCTACCTCCCCGCTTTGCTTGTGCACGGAATCTCCGACAAGCTGCCGGCAGCATTAGGGTAAACCCTATCATTAGCATTTAATCATCCTTTTAGATGTGAGTCTGACGAGTAGGTCCCACCAGAGATAAACGTGTTTAGAGATTTAAACCGCACCCGTTTAAACCTCAGTGTTATTGACATGTGGGCTAATATGGCCGGTTAACTGATTGCGCAAGGTTGTGAAGTACATTTTCTCTTAAGGAATACGTATTTCTTATATGCTTAGATTGAGTTTACATTTTTTTAAGCAGAAGACGTATTCTTCGAATACGCCTTTGACGTCGCGATCGGTTGTGGCTGGGTCAAAGTTGACCTGGTCAGCCTCGCTTCAGGTCCCACAGGTCAGTGACCGTGGTCTAGGTGCATGCGTGTAACAAAAGTATTTATTGCAATTAGAATTTTTTGAAATGAATTAATATTGCACTGAAAATTCAAATAACTTAGAAAATTCATAACTAATTCAAATTAGCTCCAAATTGAATGAAACCAATTTTATTGGTTTTCATTTTTAATGTACTTTTAAATGGAATAGGTTTTAAGTATGGTTCTACTCCAGAAAATTTTGGAGTCAAATTAATGTCTAAAAGGAATTGTTTTTACATTAGAAATTGGTTTAAACTTCAAAAATTCATAAGTATTTCATCTTACCTCCAAATTGAGTGAAATTAAGTTTGATAATTTTCATTTTTACTATAATTTAACTTGGCATGAGTTTGAAATATATTCTTGTTTCAGAATATTTTGATAATTGATTTATTTGTACACTTATTTCTTTAACTTTGTAAATTCTTAGAAAATCCATATGAATTCCTTTTGGACTAAAAATTGCACCTAAATTATTCTAAAAATCATACTCTTCCTGCTGTGTTAGTTTCATGCATTTTAGAGGAATTTGAATTTTTGGTTAATTTCGTTCTTATTTGTTCTTCTCATTCGATCGATAGATTTCGACGATTCAGGTATTTATGAGAGTGATCCGCAGTAGCAAGAGGACTATCTCCAACAAGGCAAGCAGTCCTCCTTTGATCATATTGATCCCATTACTTTCAAATTCTATTATCTTGTTTGCAAAGTGTATGTATGCATGCATTATGTTGATGCTTAAACTCTTGTTCAAGAAGTCAATCCTTAATAGATGCATGAATTATATGCAAATATCCATCCTTTACCACTGAGCCTAGGTTTATATCTGCTGTGATTTAGAGCTCGATGGATGGGCTCTAGTCACTTTATATTTAGTATGCGAGTTGACGTCGCTTAGTAATGCTTAAAACGGTAGTTTGGGGATCATCGCTTTGGCGATGGTCATTACAACGTCATTTTAAATACTTGGGTCAGGGTACTTATGTATGTATGGTACTTGGAAAAACTAAAGCTGAAAGCAAAATGATTTAGACTTGGGCACATGGTTGATTGATGTGGTTATCGGGTGTGTGGTTGGTGACCGAACATCTTGTCCCATTGAACCAAGTATTTTTGCGTGCATCCACATGAGGGTCATATGGGTCCCCTCTTGACCTAGTACTTTGGCATGTGTTAGCTTTGAGTCGCAGGAGGTTGTTATGTGTCGTGCTAAAAATATTCTGTGGTTGTTGGGTGTGCGGGGGTGGGTTCCTGTCTAGGTTCTCCACACTGAGGAGCATCTGTAGTTGTCCTAGGCTTTACCCCGAGGGGTAGTTGACCTAGGCTTTACTGATGACTCCGACACAACGTATGGATTTCTGTCCATACGGGCGACTCGTAGTTAATACACTATATTAGAAACGTCCCGTAGGATTTAGCTTTACTGGCATACCTAAGGAAGTGTGCTTAATAGCTTAGCAAAAAGGCGGTCTGACATGTGGGTAAAGTTATACACCCATAATCTATTCGAATAGCCAAGTCCTTAGTTATGGACACCCTTGGAAAAGTCTTTCAAGAGTTAGACTATAACATTTCAATAAAACTTAAAATCGGGTGGTACGAATGGGCATTCGTGCTATTGTTGTGGTGGCTGTTGGGAAGTCACCTCTAGGATGTTAATTATGTTTACAATTATTGTCTCACTGTTATTTGAACAATTAAAAAAACTGATTCGATCAAGTGTGACGAGGATCTAAATAATCCTCATTTATTAATCAGGAAATATGACGTCGCAAAGCATACCCCTTGAATATTATAAGGGAAGAACGAGTCAGGAAGTCGTAAGTTATCCTACGACTACCCCCTAGTCGTAAGCTCTTCTACGACTATGGTATAATCGTTACGACTACCCCCTAGTCGTAAGCTCTTCTACGACTATGGTATAATCGTTACGTTTGGTCGTAAGTCTTTCTACGACTAGCTCTGCTATAGATTCCTCACGATTTACTGGACCCACCCGTCAGAAAATTCAATAAATAGTGAGAATCCAAACAGTCAAAATACATAGTTACATTTTGACATAACTGTTGATAATTCCCCACTATCTCTGACTGATAACCGTTTGTGACATGGGGAGGTTACTACTCGTAATTACTCTCATTATTGCGCAATAATGGCGACTAATGCTTTGGAATGACGGCGTCCACCACCGCTTAGTATAAATAGGTGTCTTTTAGAGATAGTGGAGGGGAGACCCCTTTTTGGGACAGAGAGACCTTTTCCTGGAAGACAGTTAGGAAAACCTTCATTCGATTGTAATCCAGAGGGCAAATACAAGATACACAGGAGTAGGGTTATTATTCTCATCCGAGAAGGCCCGAACCTGTATAAAAATCCCCGTGTCTCCTTCGTCTGCGTGATCAATTGTGGAGACCCCCCGAATCAAACAATTTTTACGTAAGATCGATTCTAAAACACCGACAAAGTGCCTTTCAATCTATTACATTATTGCAAATGAAATGTTGCTTTGTGCTGAAAATGAGCCCTACAGCCTTCTCCATTGAATAAGCTTGCATGTAGCTATTTATAGGTTTGTTAATTGTAAGTCTTGCAAGTACAATTTTGTACTCGATTGCATTGTTTACTTGCTACTGAGGAGGTTGACCCCAAAGGGTTAACTATTGTGAGACATAAATCATCCCGATGACTAGCTCGGCGTTTCGGTCGGTTTCCTTGTGGGTAAGGGCAGCGGTTGGCTTTATTATCGCCATCTTATGGCTTACGTTTTCCACTGCAAACTTGATCTTTTGTGCTACGTTTGGCGGTTGGCCTTTTGTATGAATTCTAAGTTTGTATGTTGAATATGATGTAAATTATGAAGATTTTGGCAATGTAATAAATTGTGTATAGGTTTGATGCTTATTTTGTGAGGTGTATGTGTAGCGCTATTCTAGGAGGTATATAATACACCGAGAGCAGGGAAATTTAATTTATGATGCTAGGACCAATGGAGAGGTTAAGCATTACAAGTTAAATCGCCCCGCGGCTCTCACACATGAGTACAGGGATTCATACCCTGTACGACTCAGAGCTGTCCGGGCAAGTTGTGGTAGGAGTCCTCAAACGTACCGAACCTTGCTTCCAATGCTTTCTACTTTTCCCTCCGTGACTTAGCATAACTTATTGTGTACTGGAACCTTGACTCTATTACCCGAATGATGGATCGTAGCTCGAAATCCAGGTTATCCATAGGGGTGCAAACGGAGTGGATACGGTCGGATATCGCTCATCCCGTATCCTTTTCCATATTTTTTTCTCGGATTCAGAATCGGACACGGACAATGCCGGATACGAATACGGATAGTCTCGGTCACGGACACGGAGCGAATACATGCCGAACCGAATACGGATTGTCTCGGTCACGAATACTTATTCGGATATTGTGCGAAAATATAAACCATATATATTGCACAAATAAGGATCAATCAACCATACTACATATCCAAAATGCAACTAGATTAGTAGTTTAACAAACAAATTTAAATATATCACACAATAACATTGGCTTTTAAGCAAGTAGTACTAACTCTTGACTAGCAAGTAGTAAGTACATGACGGGGCTAGGTAATCAAGTAGTGAGTACTAACTAGCAAGTCACAAGTTTGCATTTGATTTTAGAAGGTTAGTCTTTTCCAAGGACATCAAGCTCTTCCTTTTGAGCTTTAATCTTAACAAATGCATTCAATATAGGCAGTGGTATCGGTTTCATTGCATTTTATTGTTTAGAAGTACACTCATCCCAATTAGGATGTTACATCAATGAAGAACATTAAGCATAAATCCTATTGGATTCAATGATTTGCAAGGACATAAAGGTAGTGAATATGAATAAAACACGGTGATTGCAATTGGAGTTGGAGGGTTATATGGAGGTGGTGGGAAAATGGGGAGCACGGGACAAGGGTTGTTGGTAAAATTGCAAAAATTAAACAAGTGTAAATAGAAGCAGCGTCAAGGCAAAGAAAAGTGGATCTATCAACTAAACTTTTAGCTTTACCTAATAGGGGTGAATAATGAAAAAGAACCAGTTGATGGAACTTCTCCTGACAAATTGTTATTTGCAAAGTATCAGCAGTGAATATGTTCTGGTCCCACAGAACATGGTAATGCGCATGGCGGCTTGTTCCCTAAAGATAATGTAAAAGTTAAACCAAATCCATTGCATCAAGTGAAGAATATTTATTTGTAACTGTATAGAAAACTGACCTGAATACCAGCATGGCTACATAGGTAGAAATCTAACTCAGTAGGATGGCATATCTTTGAATCAACCACAGTGCCTGAAATCAGATACAATCAGACATTGTGAAATTGACTTTGAATTAAGGATCAAGGTTTTGGGCATAGGGTTGACAAGCTATACAAAATAACTGAATTCACTAAGAAGGCATCAACTTACCAGGCAATATATTTTCGCTTCTTCTATCAACAGTGCACTGATCCTTCAATAACTCTTCATATGAAGGTGGCGGCGACATAGAACTCTCAATAACTGGAGGAGGTGCTCCTTCAATCCTTTGGCGCTCAGATACCATCGGAAAAAAATGCTGATTCAGGATACCAAAATCAAGCAGATCTTTCTTGATGATGTACATGTTTCTTTTTTGCGTCTCAAAAAAGGTTTATTTTGTTGTATAAGATTAAGCATGATCAGGACACATTACAAAACCATCAGTACCTCTCTTTCAAGTTGATCTAGAATATGTAGGACCCTTTGGTGGTAACTTCTCAGATTCAACCTTCAGTTAAGTCATTAAGTGAGTTCTCAAAAAAAAGTCAACAAGTGCCATGTAAAGCAATAGTAGAGCACAAAGCAAACAAGGAAATTATCAAGTGATCCAACTAAACATAGATAGAATATACCATCGCGATAAGTCATTGCAATGTCAGCCTTTGTTGTTGAGCTTCAACGGCGATCATTGCTGCTGCTGCTTCTTTGCCTAAAGCCCCCATGTTTGATTTTAACTCTTGCAGCTTTGACTCGTGACCTCTAACCTTGAAATCATATCACCATTTCGGATGTCTCTCTTAATTTCATTTGGTGCTTCAAAACTTCAATAGCTGCGCAGCATGGATACCTTACTAAATACTAAGTTTCTTATAGAATCAACAAAAAGAAGGTGGTATAACATAACAGAACGATGTCCTAATTCCATCACGATATTAAGCGTATTCGTGTATTTGTGTGAGGTCTACATGGGGATTACGGCGGACCTCGAGCTCTTCCAGTACTATTATGGAATGACTCGTCAAGCTGGGATCATTGGTAGTCGTGATGCAGCTCCACGACAGCAAGTCGAAGGAGTATATTCAGATGTTTACCCGGTCGTCATGGCCGGGTTGGAAGAAGAGGTGGTTCTACTGGGAGGTTACCCAGGAAGATAGCCTCTCGTTCGTCGGAAAGGCCGCCGAGCGATCTTCTTCACAGGACTCGACTCCCGATAATCTCGTAGGATAGCCCCACATTCAAGTCGTCAAAGACTTGAAGTCGGAGGAGCTCACCGGTTGGCACGTGGTGAAGGACTTCATCATGCGCCGGATTAGTCCTTTGAAGACAAGGGTCCCTCCCATGTGGAGGTACTCAGGATAGGACGACCCAACCAGGGACTACAAGGACGGTGAGTAGAAAACTTTCTCTTTTGGCTTTATCCTTGATTAACCTGATTTAGTGCGCTAATTGTATTGTCCATATTCCCGGATCTTTCGCAGCGGAGGTTGGCCTTGCGTGTCAGGCTCATCTGCAAGAAGCATCCGGCGAATACGGCGGCCCCTCAAATCCTAATGGTTTTGACCACAGAGGAGAAAGAAAGGCGCCTAAAGGTAATCAAATGATTGTGCCTTTAGGTGTTTTGTTGTCGTAGGATGGTATACGACAAGCTGATTTGTCGCAGAAGGACTTACGACTGGGTACTGATCGTAGAAAATCTTACGACCGAATGTAATCGTAGAAAAACTTACGATTAGACAATGTCGTAGAATAACTTATGATTAGACAATGTCGTAGAAATACTTACGACTTAAGGTAATCGTAGAATAACTTACGATTAGACAATGTCGTAGAAATACTTACGACTTTTGAGCTGATCGTACAGACCACTTTTCTCCTTCTTCAACAGAAAGTTGGCATGGAGAACCGCCAAGACGACGAGTAAGTCGCATTGGTGGTTGTTGGGGCGACCGCGCAGGTGGAGTCAGCAAAGTCCCCTCCATCTAAGAAACGTCGACTGGTAAAAGTCGGCGACAAGGGAGGTTCAAGCTCGGCTCCTCCTGCTCCTTTTGCTAAATTTGCCGCAGATCTAGCCGCGGCAAGAAAGAGAGCAGAAGAAGAAGCCCTTGCCCTTAAGCGCAAGGTCCCCAAGGTTAAGATACCTTTCTATTACGATGACAAGTCCTTCGATTTGACTTCTGCACTTTGTAAGACAGCTAGAAAAGGAGATCTGGAAGGAATTCATGTCTTTTGTGAAGGAAACCGCTGCTCCGGTGGGATCTGAAGCCGAGGGAAGCAGCACTCTTAGGGTGGTCGAGACTGATCTCGTCCACCCGGGAAGTCGGGAAGAAGTGACTCCTGGTGTCCCGAGTGCATCTCGACCAACGGTGGTCGAGAAGAAGTCAAAGAAATCTTCCGTTGGGAAGGTTGCTCCCAAATTTCGGGTTAGGTCCAGCGCGCAGAGGTATGTAAAATAAAACACATAGGTGTAGTAACTACTTACTGTTTTATTTGTTGACTTGTTTGTTGCGCTTTGTGATTTTCAGCCCGGCGTCTTCAGCCCCCAGGGGTACTCTCATAGAGGATCCCGTCGTCACCCCTTCAACCGAAGGGGGTGTGACAACGATAGTAGCTGAAGATCTAGCTACTATCCCTGCTGCAGAGGAGGCTGCAGTTGCTAAAGTCGTTGTGGCGGCCGATGATGCTGAAGTCGCTACGACAACGGGAACTGTCGTAGAGACTGCGGTGGAGGCAATACAAGCCTTGAGGGAGATACCAGGGGCAGACGGCAGCGAGAGCGCTGACCGCCGTGCCGGCAAGGAGGTTGTCGAAGATGTTCCCCCCGGCCCTCCAGGTGGAGTTCACATCACAGAGTCAGAGGAAGAGGAGTATTTCAACTTTTGCTCTGATTTCTTTGGCCCTGACTCCATCGTAGGATCTTCCGCCTACCGCTCCCGCGATCGAGTTCCCCACCCCAGTAGCATTGTCAATTGCGGAGACGTATTTGACAATGAACGACTTGAAGGGGTATGGTGGAAGCGAGTCGAGGAGATGGATGGGCTGAAGGATCCATCACGAATAGTCTCTATGTTTGCTTGGTCAAACATGAACGTAAGTATTCATCGATACTCACTTAGGGATTTATCTCTTTATCTTATCATTTCTCTCCTTTTCAGAGAGCCGTTGAGCAAGTCGCTACGATTTGCGAGTATAATCGGCAACTTGTCAAGCTTCGACAAGAAAAGGCAACACTCTGTGAACAAGCAGAGAGGTGGTGAGTGACTGATTATTATAATCGTTTCGATTATTTGTTCAACACTCGTAACCAGTTGTCGTAGAAAAACTTACGACTTGTGCTAGTCGTAGAAGAGCTTACGACTAGAGGGCGGTCGTAGAATAACTTACGATTACCCATCGGTCATAGAAATACTTACAACCGCTTGTTTAATTATGTTCATGTCTGCTCTTTATTCTTTCAGGTTCAAGAGCGACGAAAAGACCTTGGCCGATTCGCTCGACTTTGAAAAAGCCGAGTCGAAGAAGCTAAGGGATAAAGTTGCCGACCTCCTGAAGAAGCTTCAGGAGGCTAACTCTGCAACTAAACAGCTGCAGGAAAAAATAAACAGTACGTATCATTACGACTGCTTCTGATCTTGGTTTCTGCTTCCCTCCTCTTTTTGACCTCTTATTCTTTTGCAGAAAAAGAAGTCGAAAATAAGACCCTTCAGGCCGATGTGGGGGCTCTCCGGACTGAGGTTAATGAAAAGACCTCCGTTGTCCGTGAAATCTCCCGGATCGCGAAGGAGAAAGACCAAGAGATTGGGAACTTGGGTTCTCAATTAGCTGGTAAATAGAACTTTTACCTGCTACTTATTTCTTTTATCTTCCCATAGGATCGTTTTTCTTATTCAATCTTTGCTCTTACCAGATCGATTGACTGAAATAAAACGACTCCATGAGGCTTCGACTTATTCCCAGGAGGAGACAAAATCAATGAAGATCAATCCTCAAGATAATATCTCACTTCTGAACAATGTACTCGATGGGCTTCGTACCGGGAGGGTTGCTCCTCGCGATGACACGATGGCCGCTCATACGAGTGCCATTGGGGAACAAGTCGGTACTCTGAGCGAGATGATATCTACTCTGAAGGCCAATCAGAATGATTCAATAAGGGAAGCGGTCAAAGGAGCTGTGAGTTTTGTTTTAGCAAAACTTATGTAACACCCCAGCTCCACATGAGCCTAGAATGCTACAAGAATTAAACTAACTAGAACAATCTATAATTTTTTTTGACAGAACTTCCTTTGTATGAACAACAAAATCGAGGTATCAACAGATGATCATGGCATTTATTATTATTTCTATAATCCAAGTCTTTCATGCATATAAAATAATCGTTCGATTGTAAACAATTAACATCATTCTCATAACCATGAATAATCCAACAACCAACATCATAAAACATCCATAGATAGTCTCCACACAGTTATTTATTCCTAAGTGAAACTAAATAGCAATTGCATAAATGTTGTGAGGTAGTGCGTGCTTTCCAATGCCTACTCCCTCCCATGCATGGCGTTCTTGCGAAGTACCTATAACAAGACAAAGCAAGGGTGAGCCATACGACTCAGCAAGTATCAACAAGGTTGCAACATTCATATAGACATAACATCTAAAAACAACTTTATTCAACACCGTTAAGACATTTCAAATATTTAAATGATGATAATGCTATGCACTCTTTGATCTTTATCTCGTTTCGCATTTTACCGGTAATGCGGGGTATTCATCCGTCAATGAATACCCATGCCTGTGCCTCTGGCACAGGGACCAAGAGCCTATACATCACATGTATAGGGACCTTTGCCCGTCATCACAATGACGGGGACCTCTGTATCCATTGCCCACATTCCATGAATGCGGGGACCACAAGCCTGTCATTACATATGACATGGACCTTAACATTGTACTCTTGGTCACCACGTGACCAAGTCTCAAAATGCTCCAACATGCATAAGAACTACAACATCATATTTCCAATATCATAACTCAATATGTAGTCAGGGTATGTAAACAATAGCATCATGAAGGAACCTTAAACATAACTCGCAAGCATCAACACAACTAGAATCATCTCCACAACACATTCACATGGCAATGATGAACAATACACCACTCAATCATGACATGCAACCAATACTACACATAAACCGAATACTTGCCTCAACCGCGCGAGCGGCGGACGCGAAGTGGGTGCTGCCCTTGGGATCTCGCTGCCACGGACAAGAAGATAACCCCAAACTAAGAATAGCATACTGGACCAAAATCATACATCACATTACAATCGAAATCGCTAATCTTCTTATCACGTCTAGCTTTTCTAATTTCTAGCGATCGGTCACTGCGGACAGCAGACTTCAAAAATTCATAACTTTCTTCTCAGGAGTCCAAATAGGATGATCTTGGACAATCTGAAAAGGTAATTAAAATGTCTAAATAAACTTAGTTGGGGAGACCCTCTGATTCGGCCATCTACCAGACCTACCAATCATTTAATCAGAGCAAACATTTCACGTCGGGTTTCTGGACAGCGACAAATAAACTATCATAACTTTCTCTACGTTCGTCCGAATTCAGTGATCTTTAGATTTCCTGAAAGATAAGAGGATTATCCTCATTTTTAGTTATGGTGAGACCCTCTGGAAACCCCTCTAAATATGCGCTTCTATCAGGTTAACCAACACTAGCAATTCTGCTTCTCTCCAGAAACACAGAAATACTAATAAATTCATAACTTTGGCTACCGAAGTCCGAATGACTTGATTCTTGTCGGCAATGAAAGGTAACTACGATAGCTACAACTTTCTAGGAGACACCCAGACCCAAATATGCCTCTAACCTAATCAAAACCGACAAACTTCACTGCTGCAGAATATCGACGAACTGACATCCGAAAATTAGACAACTAGAAATTGACCTAAAGCAAAGAACCACGGGTTACCCTTGCCGAAACGAAGAGAGCACACAGCGATGAAGACCACCACGCTTTCGCTGCGGATCCCTTCTTCTCCCTCTTCTTCCCTTCTCTTCTCCCTCTCCTTCTTCCTCCTTCTCTTCTTTTCTCCTTCTTCTTCCTCCTTGGCCGGCTGCAATGGAGCTCCTTCTCCTCCTTGGCCAGCAGCAATGAAGGTGGTGGGGAGATGGAGAGGGGTGCAAGGGAGGGTGGAGGGGAGGTGGAGAGGTGGAGAGGGGGTGGCGGCCGGTTGGAAGTGGGGGGAGGAAAGGGGGAGGGGAGGGGGAGTCGGCTAGGGTTTGGGGGAGGGAAGCACCCCCCTTGGCCGGCCACCCTCATGGGCCATGGCCCAGGCCCAAGTTGCCGCAAAAATTGCTCTTTCCCCCTCTAATAATGCAGCACTGACATCCTTCCAATTAGTCCCTCCCGACGTTTCGTTTGATCCTTCCCCGATTAATCGATCTCTCCCGAAATAAAATTAATCTTCCTCGATTCAAATCTTAACTCACTTTCGGGATATTACATTCTACCCCCCTTAATAGGATTCGACCCCGAATCTAAACTCCAAACTTCAAGAAATAAAACCGAGACTGGAAACTTAGCAACCAGGGTACGCACCTGAGATGAACAAATCCGGATAAAGCTCACGCATGCGAGACTCCAGTTCCCAAGTGACCTCCCTTTCTGTCTGCTGCGACCAAAGCACCTTAACGTACTTCAAAGTTTTGTTCCTCAACTCTTTTACGATCTTTCCGAGTGCACCGGTTTAGACTCAAATGTCAGATCCTGGTCAATGGTTAGGGGTTCTAATGAAACATGATGCTCTGGATCACGAAGGAACTTCCTCAACATAGACACATGAAAAACGTTATGCACTCCTCGCATAGCCTCTGGTAGGTCTAAGCGGTATGCCAACTTCCCGATCCGAGCCAAGATCGTGAATGGCCCAACGTACCTCGGGCTAAGCTTCCCTTTGGTACCGAACCTGACAACACCTTTAGTGGGGACACTCTCGGAGCACTGATCTCCACTTCAAATTCCAAGTCTCTTCTCCTCACATCCGCATAACTCTTACATGCGCTTTGGTCGCTAATAGATTCTGTCTCACCAAGGCCACTCGTTCAACCGTCTTTTGCACCCAGTCCGGTCCCAAAACTGCCTTCTCACCCACGGCTTCCCAGCAAAGAGGTGACCTGCACTTACGCCCATATAAAACCTCAAACGGAGCGGCTTTTATGCTCGAATGATAGCTGTTATTGTACGCAAACTCTGCCAATGGCAATTGATCCTCCCAACTACCTTTCCAAGACAGGACACATGACCTCAACATGTCCTCCAGGGTTTGAATAGTGCGCTCTGACTGCCCATCTGTCTGAGGATGGAAAGCTGTACTCAGGCGGAGTTGTGTGCCCAAGGCACTCTGCAAACTCTCCCAAAACTTGGATACGAACTTGGCATCCCTGTCAGAAATGATGGTCTTTGGCACTCCATGCAATCTCACAATCTCCCGCAAATAGATAGGAGCCAAATCACTAGCTGAATTAGTCGTGCGGATGGGAATAAAATGTGCGATTTCTTGAATCGATCCACTATAACCCAAATCGCATCCTTACCTCGCGGTGAGCGAGGCAACGCAACAACAAAATCCATAGAAATATCATCCCATGGCCATTGGGGTACCTCCAAAGGCTGCAATAACCTGCGGGACGTTTATGTTCACCTTCACTGTGACAAACACCACAAGAGGCTACATAATTAGCAATATCCACTTTCATTCTTTTCCACGAAATGCTTTCAAATCACGGTACATCTTCGTCTCTCTGGATGAGCAGTTATCTGAGTGCGATGTGCCTCCTTTAAGATGTCATCCTTAACTCCTGCTTTATGGCACACATAATCGTCCCTTGAATCGCAATGCTCCACACCCATCAAACTAAAATCTCCTTCCTTGCCCAAATTCGGGCGTCTCGACTCTTTGCAATAACGGTCACTCTGTTGTGCTTCCCGCTTTGCGCTCGGAATGGTGACTCTAAAATCAAGCTGGATCTCATCATGAGCCGAACGCATAGCAATAAGATATCCCCATGCGGTCAAAATCCGCAACTAGACAATCAATGCGGCGGTGTCGCCTTGCGACTAAGAGCATCGACCACCACGTTGGCTTTGCTCGGATGATCTTGAATCGTGAGATCATAATCCTTGATCAGCTCTAACCATCTTCTCGCCTTAGATTCAGGTCCTCTGCGTAAAGATGTATTTGGGCTTTTGTGATCCGTAAAGACATCACAAGACTCACCATAGAGATAATGCCTCCAAAGCTTCAAGGCGAACACCACCGCGACCAATTCTAAATCATGTGTTGGGTAGTTCTGCTCATGTTTCTTCAGTGCCTAGACGCATAAGCGAACCTTACCATCTTGCATGAGCACACACCCAACCTAACTCGAGAAGCATCGGAATAGGCGTGAATCGCTTCCGGCTCGAGAATAGTGAGAGCAGTGCGATCACTAGCTTTTCCTTCAAAATAAGAAAATCTGCGTTCACAATCCTCATCCCACCGAACTTCACATCTTTACGTGTGAGCACGGACAACGGCCGCAATTATGGAGAAATCACGCACCAAGCGCCGATAATAGCACCTGCCATACCAAGGAAGCTTCTCACTTCTTTGGCGTTAGTCGGCCTTCCCCATTCTACCATCGTGGAGATTTTACTTGGATCAAGCGATATTCCTTATCATTGATAACATGCCCCAAGAATCCCACCTCGGACATCCGAACTCGCACTTTTAAGCTTGGCATAAAATCTATTTTCTCTTAACGTCTCAACACCATCCTCGGATGGCGCTCATGCTCAACTTCGGTCTTGAATAGATCAAGATATCATCAATAAAGACGACGACAAAATCATCCAAATACTCATGCAACATCCTGTTCATAGTCTCCATGAAAGCGGCGAGGGCATTCGTTAGTCCAAAAGACATAACTTTAAATTCAAAGTGCCCATACCTTGTAGAGAACGCCGTTTTCGATATCCTCTTCTCGACAGAATCGATTATAGCCCGTGAAGGTTTATCTTTGAAAATACCTTTGCCCTCTCAACTGATCAAATAAATCTTCAATACGGGTAAAGGTATTTATTCTTGATGGTCACCGGTTGAGTGCACGAATCGATACACATGCGCCAACTACCATCCTTCTTTTGGTAAATAAGACCGGAGCTCCCACGGAGATGTGCTAGGTCGAATAAGATCCTTCGCCCTTAATTCATCCAATTGCTTCTTTAGTTCCTCTGGAAAGGGCGTGCGAGACGGTAGGGGTCATAGAAACGGTCGGGCACCGGTACTAAATCAGTCGAACTCCACCGGACGTGGTGGGGGCATCCCAGCAACTCTGCTGGAAAAACATCTAAGAATTCTCGAACCACCGGAATTAATTCTGCAGTCAAAGAGGAACTCGACTTTCCCACCAGAGACAAAAGAAACCCACTCTTCGCGGCTCGACTACGGGATCTGACTAGCTAGCGACGCACGCAAAGAGAGTAAGAGGGCACTCCTGAAATACTACCTCCGCCGAGAAGGTGCACGCAAGGTTCTTGTCTTCCGAAGCGAGATATAACAGCTCGATAGCTATGCAACAGTCCATACCGAGAATAACATCAAGCGGCTCCATCTTCATGACCATTAGATTAGCAATAAATTCTTCCCCATCCAAGGAGATCACACAACAGGACAAGCGTGGAGCTAGAAAGGATTCCCCGGGAGAGTTAACTAAAGCGGGCGAGCTATAGGCGCAAACTCAACTTGGCCTCTGCTAGCAAACTCTAACGATACAAAGAAAGTAGCTCGAGTCAAAAGTACAAATGCCTCCAGAGTCCACTAGGAGCGTACTGTCACCACATCGGGACGACTGCCGACTCTGCCGTCGGCATGGCATAAGCTATCTTCTTTGGGGTGGAAGGAGCCCCAACACCACAGTATGGGGCGCGCGGAGTGCGGGAGAGTCTTGAAGGCGCCCATGCGAAAGCAGTGCCGCGAGGACCGGTGGCCAAAAGTACCACAGCGGTGGAATACCCCGGGATAAGGAAGATAAGGCTGGTGACCCGGGTGAGTAGGAGTGGCCGCTAACATCCTGCCCGAACCCGAGATGAAGCTGCTGCTCTGGTGGCGGCAGTGGGTGGCTCCCACTTGATCACACCGGCGGATTCCGCCGACAAACCAAAGCCTTGTGGCCCTCCAGACCACGGTGGCGACAAGAACCCGACCAAGAACACTCGAAGCACGATGCTCATTACCACACTTGAAACACTTCATCCCTTGCCCACAGGGCCGGACGCAATCTAGGAGCACTCGCGAAGGTCGAAAAGAAGAGGATGAGCTGTGGCCTTGCGGACTTGGACTTGGAAGAGTGCGGGCCCTTGAACTTCTTGTAAATGGTTTCGGTGATGACCCACTTCCTCCCCAAAACTCTTCTTCCGATCGCCACTGCATCCTCTGGACCATGGTACCTCCGTGCACAGTAAATCTTCCCAAGCTGCATTTCAAGTTCCATGCCCGAGCTTGCTCTACCAGGGAGCTAAAGTCACGCGACTCGGTGCCCCCAAAACAGGCGAAACTCTGTCTCGACCCTCTCTGAAATCTCTTGGCCTTCTCCACCTCGTCGGTAGCCACTGCAGGAACAAAGCGGATCAGGTTGTTAAAACCCGCCTCATATTCCGACACTTGTCATCTTGCCACCTTGTAGCTTTGCAATGAAACCTCCATCCTCTCCACAAGCGAGGCGGATAAAACCTCCTCGGAATTGCTCCACAAACAACTCCCAAATGCTGGACCATGGGCGAAGTCCTAGGCTGTCGGACTCCTTCCCACGGATATCTGCTTGCCCCTTGGTGGAAGGCGACAAGCGCGCCTCATTTCAAGTCATCCCTAGAGCTCCAAAATGCCTCTCCATGTGTCGCGACCGATTAGTTGCATCAATGGCGTGCGACCGTCGAAGGTGTCAACCTCAAAGCATTCCACGGTGTAGCCCCATGGCAAGCATTGCGAGGCGCTGCGAGAGCCACCATGGGAGCGGCGAGAGCACCGATGGCGGGCACGATTCTCTTGCTGCGGATGCAACCTCTTCCTCGACCCGCAGACTAGCCTCCCAGCTCTGAGTTACGAACTTCCGGCGGGGCATTGCACGCCTCGCCAAGCACCTGCGCCACGACCACGACCACGGCCTCCACCCTTGCCATCTCTAAACAATCACAAACATGACAAAATAATTTAAACAATAAGCACAATATCAACTAAAGCACAAGTCAAAGTATAATATCAGCGAAACGTAAATGCAATGCAAAACCCAACCCACCTCACGTGCTTAGTGTGTCAAAATTAATGTTTCACTAACCACGGACCTCTGACCCGCTCGATACCAATCAGTAACACGACTCCACATGAGCCTAGAATGCTACAAGAATTAAACTAACTAGAACAATCTATAATTTTTTTGTGAGAACTTCCTTTGTATGAACAACAAAATCGAGGTATCAACGGATGGTCATGGCATTTATTATTATTTCTATAATCCAAGTCTTTCATGCATATAAAATAATCGTTCGATTGTAAACAATTAACATCATTCTCATAACCATGAATAATCCAACAACCAACATCATAAAACATCCATAGATAGTCTCTACACGCTTATTTATTCCTAAGTGAAACTAAATAGCAATTGCATAAATGTTGTGAGGTAGTGCGTGCTTTCAATGCCTACTCCCTCCCATGCATGGCGTTCTTGCGAGAGTACCTATAACAAGACAAAGCAAGGGTGAGCCATACGACTCGACAAGTATCAACAAGGTTGCAACATTCATATAGACATAACATCTAAAAACAACTTTATTCAACACCGTTAAGACATTTCAAATATTTAAATGATGATAATGCTATGCACTCTTTGATCTTTATCTCGTTTGAATTTTACCGTGTCACGGGGTATTCATCCGTCAATGAATACCCATGCACGTGCTCTCTGCACGAGGGACAAAACCTATACATCACATGTATAGGGACCTTTGCCCGTCATCACAATGGCGGGGACCTCTGTATCCATTGCCCACATTCCATGAATGCGGGGACCTCAAGCTGTCATTACATATGACAGGGACCTCAACATTGTACTCTTGGTCACCACGTGACCAAGTCTCAAAATGCTCCAACATGCATAAGAACTACAACATCATATTTCCAATATCATAACTCAATATGTAGTCAGGGTATGTAAACAATAGCATCATGAAGGAACCTTAAACATAACTCGCAAGCATCAACACAACTAGAATCATCTCACAACACATTCACATGGCAATGATGAACAATACACCACTCAATCATGACATGCAACCAATACTACACATAAACCGAATACTTGCCTCAACCGCGCGAGCGGCGGACCTTGAAGTGGGTGCTGCCCTTGGGATCTCGCTGCCACCTGGACAAGAAGATAACCCCAAACTAAGAATAACATACTGGACCAAAATCATACATCACATTACAATCGAAATCGCTAATCTTCTTATCACGTCTAGCTTTTCTAATTTCTAGCGATCGGTCACTGCGGACAGCAGACTTCAAAAATTCATAACTTTCTGCTCAGGAGTCCAAATAGGATGATCTTGGACAATCTGAAAAGGTAATTAAAATGTATAAATAAACTTAGTTGGGGAGACCCTCTGATTCGGCCATCTACCAGACCTACCAATCATTTAATCAGAGCAAACATTTCACGTCGGGTTTCTGGACAGCGACAAAGAAACTATCATAACTTTCTCTACGTTCGTCCGAATTCAGTGATCTTTAGCTTTCCTGAAAGCTAAGAGGATTAGCCTCATTTTTCGTTATGGTGAGACCCTCTGGAAACCCCTCTAAATATGCGCTTCTATCAGGTTAACCAACACTAGCAATTCTGCTTCTCTCCAGAAACACAGAAATACTAATAAATTCATAACTTTGGCTACCGAAGTCCGAATGACTTGATTCTTGTCGGAAATGAAAGGTAACTACGATAGCTACAACTTTCTAGGAGACACCCAGACCCAAATATGCCTCTAACCTAATCAAAACTGACAAACTTCACTGCTGCAGAATATCGACGAACTGACATCCGAAAATTAGACAACTAGAAATTGACCTAAAGCAAAGAACCACGGGTTACCCTTGCCGAAACGAAGAGAGCACACAGCGATGAAGACCACCATGCTTCCGCTGCGGATCCCTTCTTCTCCCTCTTCTTCCCTTCTCTTCTCCCTCTCCTTCTTCCTCCTTCTCTTCTTTTCTCCTTCTTCTTCCTCCTTGGCCGGCTGCAATGGAGCTCCTTCTCCTCCTTGGCCAGCAACAATGGAGGTGGTGGAGGATGGAGAGGCGCAAGGGAGGGTGGAGGGAGGTGGAGAGGGGTGGCGGCCGGTTGGAAGTGGGGAGGAAAGGGGGGGGAGGGAGTCGGCTAGGGTTTGGGAGGAAGCCCCTTGGCCGGCCACCCTCATGGGCCATGGCCCAGGCCCAAGTTGCCGCAAAATTGCTCTTTCCCCTCTAATAATGCAGCACCGACATCCTTCCAATTAGTCCCTCCCGACGTTCCGTTTGATCCTTCCCCGATTAATCGATCTCTCCCGGAATAAAATTAATCTTCCTCGATTCAAATCTTAACTCACTTTCGGGATATTACAACTCAAGGCCCGTGATCCTAACCTTAATTTTATTCTGTTGAAGCCGACTTATTTGCAGAAAGACGGCCGCAGGTGATCAAGAGATGCAGTCGGTTGGCGAGAAGGTCGCAGAGGAGATGCAAATAGAATCTCCCTAGACAGAGTAGTCTTGTAATATATTCTTGTAGAGACAAGTATTTTTTGGTGGTGACGCATAAATATATGATCCTTTCTTTTTTCCTGCAAATTATCTTGTAGAGTAGTTAGTAACTCGTAAGATAAAGGAAGAAATAATTAGACCAGATATGAGCGATTCCTCCTTTCTCCTTTATTTTTCCTGCGAATCATCTCATAGAGTAGTTAGTAACTCGTAGGATGATAACTTCAGAAAAAACTAGACTAAGAAATGAAGTCATGTTTATAACTTTATCCTAGCCCCCGACTGCTTACTTAGTTTATTTTCAATAAACTAGGTAAGTAGTAAAGAAAGGGTTCTGAGAAAACAGAGAGGTTTGTTCGTCTTAGAGTTGTCAAGTATCGACTTGTTTGCACTAGTCGAAAGAGTGGAAACAGATCGACGCTAGGAAGTTCCCTCTAGTGGGCAGGACCACGTGCAGAGAAAAAAGACTTCGACTAGGTGATGTTACCATCTCTGACCAGATTAATTAACTCGATAATGACGACTAGAGTGAGACAAACTTCTCGAGTACCTTAGGATTCATTCGACTACATTCATTTTCCTGACTAAGCCGTTCTGGCAGCAAAAGTAGGAAACAGAACGACGCTAGGAAGTTCCTTCTAGTGGGTGGGACCACATGCAGATAGGAGAGGCTTCGACTAGGTGTGTTTCTTCCTTCGACCAGTAAAACTTCTCCAGTTTTTTGAAAAGGTAGTCGAATGCATCTCAAAAGGGTCACTCTTCTTAGTTTATTTTTGAAATAAGATAAGGTGATATGAATTAAGCAACAATGTCGACCATTTTTCCGAGCTCAATAAGCTTTGTACTTGATTGTTTAGGAGCAGTGACATTAGGAAGCTCCTTCCACAGGCGGAACCACATGCGGAGAGGAGAGACTTGACTAAATGTATCGCCCTTTGCTAACCATTATACAGAAGGATGAGCGGAAAAATGATCAAAAAAGAAAAGCGAAATTCAAAAAATAGACAAAGAAGATAGGGAGAACCTGACACTTTATTGTCGTTGAAGTTTGTTACACATAAAATTTGCGTAACTCGTCAATATTCCAAGAATTTGAGAGTACACGGTCGTCTTCCATTGCAAGTCGTACAGATCCTGGACGCATTACTTCGACCACAGTGTAAGGACCTTCCCACTTGGGGGAAAGTTTGTTCCGATTAGACTGGGATTGGATAAGTCTCAATACCAAGTCACCTTCAGCGAGGCTGCGAGGTTAGACCTTACGATCATAGTATCTGCGCAGGGCTTGTTGGTAGACTGCAGAACGGAATAAAGTTTTGTTCCTCTGTTCTTCGAGCAGGTTGATGTCGTCTGCTCGAAGATGTTCTTGAGATGAGTCGTTAAACTTGTCGACTCTTTATGACCTGATCTTTAGTTCTGGAGGAAGCATGGCTTCGGCACCAAAAACTAGAAAGAAAGGTGTTTCTCCTGTAGCTCGGCTAGTCGTCGTCACAATTGCCCATAATACCGAAGGTAATTCCTGCACCCAAGCCCCGAGCGCTTTACAAGATGATCGAAGACTCGGGTTTTGATTCCCTTCATTATCTGGCCATTCGCTCTCTCGACTGCTCCGTTGCTTTGGGGTGTGCGGCGAGCGTAACACAAACGAGTTCCCAACTCGCCGCAAAATTCCCAAATTTTGCGCTTTAAATCATTCTGTTATCTCGTGATAATTCAACTTGGTACTCCAAATCGAGTGATCACACATCTCATCATGAACCGTTTTGCTGCTTCCGTTGTTATCCCAGTCACAGGTTCGGCTTCTATCCATTTTGTGAATGTATCAATAGCCACAAAAAGAAACTCGAAACCTCTTGGAACTCTGGGTAACGGTCCTAGGATATCAAGACACCAGGTTGCAAAAGGCCACGACAGAGGGATTGTTTGCAACGCCTGAGCTGGTTGGTGTATTTGCCGGCTATGAAACTGGCACTGTACACATTTTTTAACCATCTCCTTGGCATCGTAGAGGGCTGTTGGCCAATAAAAATCCTGTCAAAAAGCTTTACCAACCCGTGTTCTGTAAGAAGCATGAGTTCCACAGATCCCTCCGTGCATGTCGTGAAGGGGTTTTAATCCTTCGCTCTGCGGAATACATCGCATGAGCACCCCTTGGGTTCCTCTTTTATAAAGAACACCTTCAACCAAAGTATACATTTTGGCCTTTCGGGATAATCGATCTGATTCTAGATCGTCATCGGGTAAGGAACCCGCCTGAAGATACTCGTAGATGGGCGCCATCCATGTATCTTCGTACTCTAGAGAGGCTGTTTCTATAGAAGGCTTCTCCGGTTCGTCGATTATAGACGGTTTCTGAAGTTGTTCCAAAAACACCCCTTTCGGTACTAAGGATCGGGAGGAAGCTAGACGAGCCATTTGGTCTGCGAGGAAATTATCCTTTCGAGGGATAAATTGTACCTCAAAGCCCAAAAAGTGCTTTTCTAACTTTCGTACTTCCGATAGGTACCGGGACATGGTCGAGTTGGAGCACCGTACTTCTTTCCGACTTGATTCACGACTAGTGAGAGTCTCCTCTTACGAGCGATCGTCGAATCGAGCGCTTCGCACTCGTATACCGCTAGCAAACCTTCGTGCTCCGCCACGCTATTAGTGGCACAAAGTTTAATTGTATGGCATACTTTAAGGTTTCTCCGGTAGGAGATTCCAAGACCACCCCGGCCCCCGTGCCACTTAACGTGAGTGACCCGTCAAAATACATCATCCACTGATCGTGGAAATCGTACTGGGGATCCTGAACAGGTTCAGGATTTGTCCATTCGGCGACAAAGTCTACCAAGATCTGGGATTTAACGGCCGTTCGGGACACGAAATGGATGTCGAACGCCCCAAGTTCGACTGACCACTTTGCCATGCGTCCCTCTGTTTCCCTATTCTGGAGGATCGCTCCCAGGGAAACTCGGACGGCCGCGAGCTAGTTTGTGCGTCTCAAAATAATGCGCAGATTTCCTCAAGACATGAGGTGGGCATAAAGAAGTTTTTGAACTCGAGGGTAACGCTCTTAGGTCGTGCAAAACCTCACTCACGTAGTATCTTTTGGTCGTTGTATGTTCTCACGTTCTACGATCGATCTGCGCTCTTGCTGTGGCGTTGCGACTAGGTAAACTAAGGCGTTTCTCTAGCCGGGAAGCTAGACGAAGCACTCGTAAGATACCTCTTGACTTACTCAAAGGCTATGTTAGCCTCTTCTGACCACTCGAAACCTTCGTGTTTCCTTAGAAGTTTGAAGAAAGGCAGTCCTTTTTCTCCCAGTAGTGCTATGAAACGACTTAACGCCGCCATGCACCCTGTGAGTTTTTGGACTTCTTTTTTCGTGGTCGGGGGGCGCATCTGAATGATGGCTTTGATCTTTTCGGGATTTCCTTCGATTCCTCGTTCAGAAACCAGGAATCCAAGCAATTTTCCTGAAGAGACCCTAAACACACACTTCTCAGGATTTAGTTTCAATTGGTGTTTTCTGAGGTTGTCGAAAGTCTCCTGCAAATCTGCGATATGGTTGAGTCGTTTGGTGCTTTTTACGACTAGGTCATCAACATAGGCTTCCAAGTTTCGGCCTAGTTGGGGAGCAAAAGTCGTTTGCATCAAACGTTGAAAAGAAGCTCCAGCATTTTTTAGGCCGAATGGCATTTTGACATAGCAAAATACCCCAAACGGTGTAATAAATGCGGTCTTTTCTTCATCTTCTCGATGCATACTAATCTGATGATAACCAGAGTATGCATCTAGAAAACTCAACATTTCACATCCTGCAGTAGAGTCAACCAGCTGATCGATGCGAGGTAAAGGGAAATCATCTTTTGGACAAGCTTGATTGAGATCAGTAAAGTCTACGCACATACGCCATTTGCCGTTAGACTTTCTAACCATTACAGGGTTGGCCAACCACACTGGGTGATTGACTTCTCTTATAAAGTCTGCTTTAAGCAAATTATCCAATTCTGACCTAATAGCATCTCGTCGATCAGGGGCAAATCTCCGTAACTTTTGTTTTACGGGTAGTTTATCAGGCCGTAAAGCTAGCCTGTGCTCAATCACATTCCTTGGGACTCCGGGCATGTCGGATGCTTGCCACGCAAAGACATCAGCGTTTGCCTGGAGGAAAGTGATGAGGGCGTCTTCCTATTTGGGGTCGGAAGAATCCCCAATGCGAACAGTCTTCGAGGGCTCCTCTGCGTCCAGAGGAACCTCTTTGACCTGGTCGTTCGGCTTAGGTGCAGCTTTAGGCTTGACTTGCTAGTCGGTCGACTTCGCCTCGAGTTGGTAGTTGTCCAACCATCTCAAGGGCACGACGGTCGCATGAATGCGCCATCTTCTTGTCACAATATATTGTGATCACTCCTTTGGGACCTGACATCTTAAGACATTGGTACCCATAGTGAGTAGCTATCAAAAATTTTGCCAAAGTAGGTCGTCCGAGTATGGCGTTTTATGCCGTATCGAAATCGACCACGTCAAAAGAGACCTTCTCTGTCCTCAAATTGCTTGGTGATCCAAACGTTAAAGGAAGAGAAACTTGGCCAATGGGTTTGGCCGAAGACCCCGGTACGATTCCATGAAATGAATATCGTCATCGCCTTACCTTGTCCCGGGTACTTGCATCTCGTCGGTACTGCAAAGCGGATATTTAGCGAGCTTCCACCATCAACTAAAACTCGATTGACTCGACAATTGTTGATGGTGGGTTCGACCACTATCGAAATCGACTGGTCTAGTCAAAGGTATCGGAAAATCACCTTTCTCAAAGCAAGGGTGATTTCCACCACTTCGTAATTTATTGACAAGAGGGGAGTCGATTGTATTTACCTCACGCTCGATCGCTTTCATTTGTCTTCGTGATTCGTATCGCCAAGACCCCCATAAATGTGATCAATGGTGTCTTTGTGGGTCTGAACGACATCTCCTCATCATCGACTCCTTTGTCCACCGGTTTGGCCCACTTGTTCAAGAATAGAAGTGGCCCTTTGCCGAATAATAGTCCTCGAGTTTCAGTAAGAAAACTCGGCGATTCTGAGGTCATGCCCTTCTTTTTTATGAAAAGGACACCACCTGGGTTTGTTGTTTCTCCGATCTTGGCGTTTACCTTTACCTTGATCGGGATTTTGCTTGGGGTTGCGTGGCTCCTTATCGCTCACGGCTAGGACCTCCTTAGAACCGGCAGCTGGAGATTTTGATTTTTCGCTTGTTCTTAGATTTCTAGCTTTTTATCCTTTTCTTACCACTTTACTTTGCTTCCGAGGATGCCATATTTGAGATCGATGGTATTGTTCCATTCGACCGCCGGGCGAAGAATGCATATCTATCACCATCTCAAAGAGCTCAATGCGGCGGTGGCGGTGGATGTAAGCGATGTCCTCTCGTTATTCTTCGCTCACGGACTCGTTTGAAAGCCACGATCACGGATGAGTCGAAACTTCCGAATAGAATTTGAACTGATCAAGCGCATGATAAATTGTCGTAGCGTTTCATGGTTGTTCTGTCTTATCCGGTGCAGGTCATCCTCCTTTCCTGGGCGATTGTAAGTCCCTTGGAAATTAGCCAGCAATAGATCACAGAGGTGTTGCCACGAGTAGATCGACTCAAATGGCTGGTTTAGAAGCCATGATCGCGCCGATCCTTCGAGCACAGTCGGAAGGTAATTCGCCATGACATGCTCTCCTCCTCCTACACTCGGATAGTCGTAGTGTAGATTTGGAGGAACTCGATGGGTTTTGAGTTCCATCAATTTCTCCATATTCGTCGATCGAAATCGAGGCGCCAACGAACAGCTCGGTCGGCGAGAACGCCCGACACCCGAGATAACCTATTGTCTTCTTTTGCGTAAACGAAGGGTTAATGTCACCGCGATCGAACTCGTCGATACCCAGCCATGGGGGGACTAGGCCTATAATAAGCCTCAGCCTTACGGGGGAAATACTCGCACGTACCGCTTGCCGCGTGCATCCGTCGCGAAGTGGTGAAAGATCACCTCTCCCGTTGGCTTGTGGTATTTTTCTCATGTCGGGAGAACGACATGAGGGAGAGTCGTGCAGCCTTCCATGCGACGAGTTTCCTGAACGGCTGGCAGAAGAAGTAGCCGCACTATTACGACTTCGTGGTTGTGGTCGACCCCGTCTCTCGAGTTTGGCCATCGTGTCACGAAGCCTTTGCGTGATCTCCTCAGCAAAAAGGTCATAACCTGGTGCTCGAGCGAGTTCTTGTGTCGGGTTTTCCAGCAAATCATTGATGTGCTGGAGTTCTTGAGCTTCCTTTGACTGGAAATAAGCGCGCTCAGGGAGGTTCTTCTGAGCCACTATTTTCTTCCGTCGAGTTGCCTCAGAATGGTCTATTTCAGACCCCTGAACTTGCTTTAATGGAGTGCGAGAATGTTGAGGATGTCCCGCACGTTCATCAAAGTGTTCGTTTCGTTCGCCAGCTGTGGTGTCCTTGCCATTACGACGAGGTGGTGTAGAGTATGCTCGGCGGGAAGCATGTCCAATCCTTCTTCTAGGAGAACGATCCTTATCAGAGGGAAGGACGAAGACCTCCCATGGATGACTTCCACTTGCGCTCGAGATCTCCTCACTTAAGGAGTGGTCGAGCGACACCATCTGACGACTTGGAGTAAACCCCTCTAGGTAGGGGAACTCTGGGTTATAACCGTCTCGGTCTGCAGGTGGCTCCTGCGTCGGGATGGTTGAATTTGGATGAACAGCATGTTCGATCCTCTTCCCTGCGGAAACACTCGGAGAGAGAGGATCGTTAGATGTCGATGGAGCCCCGGGATGATGGCTTCCAGAACTTGTCTTACTAACTCGTACTGCCTTAGGGGGGACTCGAACACTTGGAGAAAAAGCCCTCGTCGTGTTGCGAGTTTGCCCGAGACGATCCCCGTCTTTGGTCGGATTGACCCTTGCCCTCCGAGGAAATTGGTCTCTCATCGGGCGTCGCCGTGGGGATAAGGATCCCTCCTCGACTCCAGCAATGGTGCAGTCTCCGAGATCTGATAGAAGATCTCCAGAGGCGGCAACATCATCAGAAGATTCGATACTCGGTTCGTAGTCGAAACCGGCATCCATGTCGACGTCTGCGTAATCGGCCAAGTCGAACCAATTCTCCTCGTTCCATTCTCCTGCCATGATAGCATCAAAGAGAAAAGAAAGGACAGTTGACAAGGAATTACCAGAATATCCCCACGGTCGGCGCCAACTGTCGGTGTTTTAGAACCGATCTTACGTAAAGATTGTTTGATTCGGGGTCTCCACAATTGATCACACGCAGCAGAAGAAGACACGGGATTTTTATATGAGTTCAGGCCTTCTCCGGTGAGAATAACAACCCTACTCCTGTGTATCTTGTATTTGCTCTCTGGATTACAATCGAATGAGGATATTCCTAATTGTACTCCATAAAAGGCTCTGTTTCTTCTATCTATCAAGCCTCTCTCCTTCTATCTCTAACAGATACCTATTTATACAAAGCAATAGTGGGCGTTGTCATTCCAGGCTAATTAGTCGCTCATTATTATGCAATAATGAGAGTAATTACCGGAGTAGTAACCTCCCCATGCTGTCAATCAGTTGTCAGTCAGAGATAGTGGGAATTATCTGCAGTTATGTCAGAGATAACTGCGTATTTTGACTGCTTAGATTCTCACTATTTAATGGGCCATCAAACGGGTGGGTCCAGTAAGTCGTGAGGAACCTGTAGCAGGCCCAGTCGTAGAAAAACTTACGACCAGATGTACTCGTATCGATTATACCATAGTCGTAGCAGAGCTTACGACTAGGAGGTAGTCGTAGCGATTATACCATAGTCGTAGAAGAGCTTACGACTAGGGGGTAGTCGTAGGGGGTCCTACGACTTCCTGACTAGTTCTTCCTTTTTGATATTTTAAGGGGTATGTCTTGTGACGTCATATTTCTTGATTATGGAGTAAATAAATGAGGATTATTTAGATCCTCGTCAATCTTGAAGATTGGTCTTCATTGATTTTGTCTCCTCCTGGGAATAAGTCGAAGCCTCGTGGAGTCGTTTTATTTCAGTCAATCAATCTGGAAAGAGCGAAGATTGAATAAGCAAAACGATCCTATGAGAAGATAAAATAAATAAATAGCAGGTAAAAGTTCTACTTACCAGCTAATTGAGAACCCAAGTTCCCAATTTCTTGGTCTTTCTCCTTCGCGATGCGGGAGATTTCACGGACAACGGAGGATTTCTCATGAACCTCGACCCGGAGATCCCCCACATCGGCCTGAAGGGCCTTATTCTCGACTTCTTTTTCTGCAAAAGAATGAGAGGTTAAAAAGGGGGGAGCAGAAACCAAGACCAGAAGCAGTCGTAATTACACACACTGTTTATTTCTTCCTGCAACTGTTTAGTTGCAGAGTTAGCCTCCTGAAGCTTCTTCAGGAGGACGGTGACGTTATCCCTTAGTTTCTTCGACTCGGCTTTTACAAAGTCGAGTGAATCAGCTAAGGTCTTTTCGTCGCTCTTAAACCTGAAAGAGTAAAGAGCAGACATGAACACAATCAACCAAACGGTTGTAAGTATTTCTATGACCGATGGGTGGTCGTAAGTTATTCTACGACCACCCCCTAGTCGTAAGTCCTTCTACGACTAGTACAAGTCGTAAGTTCTTCTACGACTAGTACAAGTCGTAAGTTTTTCACAACAACCTGATTGCGAGTACTGAATAAATAATTGGAACGATTATGACAATCAGTCACTCACCACCTCTCTGCTTGCTCGCAGAGTGTTGCCTTTTCTTGTCGAAGCTTGACAAGTTGTCGATTATATTCGCAAATCGTAGCGACTTGCTCCACGGCTCTCTGAAAAAGAGAAAAACGATAAGATAAAGAGATAAAACCCCAAGTGAGTATCGATGAATACTTACGTTCATGTTTGACCAAGCAAACATGGAGACTATTCGTGACGGATCCTTCAGCCCATCCATCTCCTCGACTCGCTTCCACCAAACCCCTTCGAGTCATTCATTGTCAAACACATCTCCGCAATTGACAATCTTCTGTGGGTGGGGAACTTCGCTTCTTGTGACGGTGGCGTAAGATCCTACGATGGAGTCGTAGCAAAGAAATCGAGCAAAAGTTAAAATACTCCTCTTCCTCTGACTCTATAATGGGGACACCACCTGGAGGACCGGAAGGAGCATCCTCGATAACCTCGTGTTTATTCGCTGTTTTTCGCTTTGGCAGTTTTTTATCGATAGATGACGTTGATTATCGAGAGTGATCCTCTGCAGCAAGTCAAATATCTCTAGCAAGGCAAAGGCAAGCAGTTTGATCATATTCACTCAATCCCATTACTTTTAAAATCTAATACTTTGATTTACTCGTACGTATGCATGCTTTTGTGTCAATGATTAATTTTGTCGATTAGAGGTAGTTAATCCCATTGCATTGTTGCCCTGAAAATTGTTCACCCGTGCCTCTACCTTAGGAATATTATTCTCACTGGTGAATTAGAGCTCGGTGAATGATTTAGGGCCTTTTATTTTCTTTATGATATGATGCTTAGCAATGCTTAGATACCGGTAGAATTGGGCGGTTATCGACTTAGTCGGTAACCTTGATCACATAAAAATTATGATATCTTTACATTTCAGCCTCTGTGCTATGATTACTTGTGAAAACTAAAAACTAAAAACAAAATGATTTCGACTTGGGCACAATGGTAAGATGGTGTGCTTTTGGGTGTGACTGGAATGGTGCCCGAGTCAACAAGGACCGAACATCTTGTTACACTAAACCAAGCATTCTTGCGTGCTAACCACACTAGAGTATATGAGACCTCTCTTGACTTAGTACTTTGGCGTGTATTGGCTCCGGGTCGCAGGAGGTCGCAGGAGGGATGGTGTTGGGAGCATGGTAGTTGTCCGAAAAGCTTTACCCTGAGTGGGTAGTTGTCTTTTCGGCTTTACCATGTCAGCGTATGGATTTCTATCCATACGAGCGGCTCGTAGTTGATACACAATATTGGAAAACGTCTTGTTAGACTTAGCCGTGCCTGCATACCAAAGGAAGTATGCTAACCGTGGCTGGTGGAAAGGCGGTCTAAAGTGTGGGTACATTGGTACACCCCTGTAGGGTTAAAACTATTCGAATAGCCTCGTCCTAGGTTATGGGCACGCTTGGCAAGGTCTTCCAAGAGTTAGACTACAACCTTTTAATTAAAACTTGATGGGTTGGTATGAACGGGTGTTCATACTATTGTTGTGATGGCCAATGGGTTGGTCATCTCGGGATGTCTTTTGTCACTACTTCTTCAGACGCTGTTATTTCGCAAATAAAATTGAATTGTTAAAACTGCCTTCAAACTATTACCTTATTGCAAAAGAAAACTGGTTTTATGCTAAAAGTAAGTCCAGAGCCCCCTCCACTTGAATAAAGCTTGCATGTAGTTAAATTATAGTTCATTGCCCTTACACGTCGGTCTTGCGAGTACAAAAACAATTTTTGTACTCGGATGCTTTGCTTAATGTTTTGTTGCGAGAGGAAGAAGGTGAGCCCCAAGGGCTTCCTTTTGTGAGTTGTCTTCTGCGGTTTGACGACTAGCTTGCGGCCCGGTTGGTTGCCTTGTGGGTAAAGGCACACTAATTGGCTCTTTTATTTATCACCATCTTATGGCTTTTGCTTCCGCTGTGTAGTTTGTTATTTTTTCTTGTAAGTTAATTCTGTTGTATATTATGAAGTTTTGATATTGTAACCTCTCGTGTATGGAATTGATGCATAATTTTGTGAAAAGGTGTGTATACTGCAGTTCTGGGAAGTATACATATCTCGAGGCTTGGTTTATTTGATTTGTGATGCTAGGGTCAGGTGGTTGGTTAAGCATTACAAGCCAAATAAACTGGGAGCCTCACAAGGCTTTTTAACCTGCCCGTTGGAAAGTCCCAAGACACCTTTTTCACACCTCAAGTGAAATTACCATCTTGACCCCCGGGTCTAATGAAAGGCCAATCGGAAAGGTTTTTGCTTCCGGTTGTAAGACCACGATTGCTTCGAAGTCGTAAGAAATTCTACGACATCTTGTAATCGTGGTGGTCTTAATAACTTACCTCGATCAAGCGTATTCACGGTGAGAAAGCGAATGTTGAAGAGTCTTTCCTTCAATGTTCTCCTCACAACCCCTTAATGATCAGAGGTTCATCTACGACCCTTCAGTCAAGTAAACTATTTTCACTTGAAGCTGGGGGGCTAGATGACGAGGATCTAAATAATCCTCATTTATTAATCAGAAATATGACGTGCAAAGCATACCCTTGAATATTATAAGGGAAGAGCGAGTCGGAAGTCGTAAGTTATCCTCGACTACCCCCTAGTCGTAAGCTCTTCTACGACTATGGTATAATCGTTACGACTACCCCTAGTCGTAAGTTCTTCTCGACTATGGTATAATCGTTACGACTACATCCGGTCGTAAGTCTTTCTCGACTAGCTCACACAGATTCCTCACGATTTACTGGACCCACCCGTCAGAAGATTCAATAAATAGTGAGAATCCAAACAGTCAAAATACACAGTTACATTTTGACATAACTGTTGATAATTCCCCACTATCTCTGACTGATAACCATTTGACAGCATGGGGAGGTTACTACTCCGGTAATTACTCTCATTATTGCGCAATAATGAGCGACTAATTAGCCTGGAATGACGACGTCCACCACTGCTTAGTATAAATAGGTGTCTTTTAGAGATAGTGGAGGGGAGGCCCCTTTTTGGGACAGCGAGAGCTTTTCCTGGAAGACAGTTAGGAAAACCTTCATTCGATTGTAATCCAGAGGGCAAATACAAGATACACAGGAGTAGGGTTATTATTCTCATCCGAGAAGGCCCGAACTTGTATAAAAAACCCCGTGTCTCCTTCGTCTGCGTGATCAATTGTGGAGACCCCCCGAATCAAACAATTTTTACGTAAGATCGATTCTAAAACACCGACAAAGTGTCTTTCAATCTATTACATTATTGCAAATGAAATGTTGCTTTGTGCTGAAAATGAGCCCTACAGCCTTCTCCATTGAATAAGCTTGCATGTAGCTATTTATAGGTTTGTTAATTGTAAGTCTTGCAAGTACAATTTTGTACTCAGTTGTATTGTTTACTTGCTACAGAGGAGGTTGACCCCCAAAGGGTTAACTATTGTGAGACATAAATCATCCCCGATGACTAGCTCGGCGTTTCTGGTCGGTTTCCTTGTGGGTAAGGGCAGCCGGTTGGCTTTTGTTTATCGCCATCTTATGGCTTACGTTTTTCCACTGCAAACTTGATATTTTGTGCTACGTTTGGCCGGTTGGCCTTTTGTATGAATTCTAAGTTTGTATGTTGAATATGATGTAAATTATGAAGATTTCGGCAATGTAATAAATTGTGTATAGGTTTGATGCTTATTTTGTGAGGTGTATGTGTAGCGCTATTCTAGGAGGTATATAATACACCGAGAGCAGGGAAATTTAATTTATGATGCTAGGACCAATGGAGAGGTTAAGCATTACAAGTTAAATCGCCCCGCGGTTCTCACACATGAGTACAGGGATTCATGCCCTGTACGACTCAGAGCTGTCTGGGCAAGTTGTGGTAGGAGTCCTCAAACGTACCGAACCTTGCTTCCAATGCTTTCTACTTTTCCCTCCGTGACTTAGCATAACTTATTGTGTACTGGAACCTTGACTCTATTACCCGAATGATGGATCGTAGCTCGAAATCCAGGTTATCCATAGGGGTGCAAACGGAGTGGATACGGTCGGATATCGCTCATCCCGTATCCTTTTCCATATTTTTTTTCTCGGATTCAGAATCGGACACGGACAATGCCGGATACGAATACGGATAGTCTCGGTCACGGACACGGAGCGAATACATGCCGAACCGAATACGGATTGTCTCGGTCACGAATACTTATTCGGATATTGTGCGAAAATATAAACCATATATATTGCACAAATAAGGATCAATCAACCATACTACATATCCAAAATGCAACTAGATTAGTAGTTTAACAAACAAATTTAAATATATCACACAATAACATTGGCTTTTTAAGCAAGTAGTACTAACTACTGACTAGCAAGTAGTAAGTACATGACAGGGGCTAGGTAATCAAGTAGTGAGTACTAACTAGCAAGTCACAAGTTTGCATTTGATTTTAGAAGGTTAGTCTTTTCCAAGGACATCAAGCTCTTCCTTTTGAGCTTTAATCTTAACAAATGCATTCAATATAGACAGTGGTATCCAGTTTCATTGCATTTTATTGTTTCTGGAAGTACACTCATCCCAATTAGGATGTTACATCAATGAAGAACATTAAGCATAAATCCTATTGGATTCAATGATTTGCAAGGACATAAAGGTAGTGAATATGAATAAAACCTGGTGATTGCACTGGAGTTGGAGGGTTATATGGAGGTGGTGGGGAAAATGGGGGAGCACCAGGACAAGGGTTGTTGGTAAAATTGCAAAAATTAAACAAGTGTAAATAGAAGCAGCGTCAAGGCAAAGAAAAGTGGATCTATCAACTAAACTTTTAGCTTTACCTAATAGGGGTGAATAATGAAAAAGAACCAGTTGATGGAACTTCTCCTGACAAATTGTTATTTGCAAAGTATCAGCAGTGAATATGTTCTGGTCCCACAGAACATGGTAATGCGCATGGCGGTTTGTTCCCTAAAGATAATGTAAAAGTTAAACCAAATCCATTGCATCAAGTGAAGAATATTTATTTGTAATCGCATGAAAATCGACTTTGAATACCGACATGGCTACATAGGTAGAAATCTAACTCGAGAGGATGGCATATCTTTGAATCAACCACGATGGTTCAAATCGATACAATCGGACATTGTGAAATTGACTTTGAATTAAGGATCAAGGTTTTGGGCATAGGGTTGACAAGCTATACAAAATAATGAATTCACTAAGAAGGCATCAACTTACCGCAATATATTTTCGCTTCTTCTATCAACGGTCTGCGATCCTTCAATAACTCTTCATATGAAGGTGGCGGCGACATAGAACTCTCAATAACCGGAGGAGGTGCTCCTTCAATCCTTTGGCGCTCGATACCATCCGGAAAAAATGCTCGATTCAGATACCAAAATCAAGCGGATCTTTCTTGATGATGTACATGTTTCTTTTTGCGTCTCAAAAAGGTTTATTTTGTTGTATAAGATTAAGCATGATCGGACACATTACAAAACCATCAGTACCTCTCTTTCAAGTTGATCTAGAATATGTAGGACCCTTTGGTGGTAACTTCTCAGATTCAACCTTCAGTTAAGTCAACAAGTGAGTTCTAAAAAAAAGTCAACAAGTGCCATGTAAAGCAATAGTAGAGCACAAAGCAAACAAGGAAATTATCAAGTGATCCAACTAAACAAAGATAGAATATACCATCGCGATAAGTCATTGCAATGTCAGCCTTTGTTGTTGAGCTTCAACGGCGATCATTGCTGCTGCTGCTTCTTTGCCTAAAGCCCCCATGTTTGATTTTAACTCTTGCAGCTTTGACTCGGCAGCCTCTAACCTTGAAATCATATCACCATTTCCAGATGTCTCTCTTAATTTCATTTGGCGCTTCAAAACTTCAATAGCCTGCAGAACGCATGGATACCTTACTAAATACTAAGTTTCTTATAGAATCAACAAAAAGAAGGTGGTATAACATAACAGAACGATGTTCAAATTTATAGTACAATAATTGAACAGTGAAAGAAATTAAAGGGAAAAGCAAATGACTGGGCACCAGTTAAAAAGTTGATTAAGGGGGAAGTGTTGTTTCTGAACAATGCAGTTTCTTAGGGGTTGTACATCACCCACACATGGCAAATCAAATTAATAAAACGTAATATGAACTATAACGTTGCTAGTAGCTACACAGTTGTTTAATTTAGTCAAGTATCTCACCTATTTCGTCTGGTTCCTATGTACCATACAATTACAAGTCAATTGAAAAGTGAACTGTTCAACTTTTAATTTATCAGATTTTAACACAAAATGGACAGAATGTGAGATTGTGATTTGTCTAGCTGGCTGAAAATAAATCTATTATTTGTCTCACATGATTTGACCTGATAATGAGTTGCATAGGGTAGTGAACCACAGTATCTTCCTCGCAAAACAATTGTTCAATTGGTGAAATAGATATGGCATTTGTCACCAAAGAAATTTTTACAACTATCTGCTTTATTCTAGCAATTCTATCACCATAGCCCTCAGTGGTTCTGCCACCTGAAAAAATGTAGACAAAAAAGCTCACCTTTCTAATGGCATCAAGCTTGTACAACAGAACCTGATAGAGCTGTCCTTTACTAACACCATCCCTGAAAAAGAGAGATGTTAAGTGTGTGGAGTTGTGGACGATGGTGCAAATCGGATATGCTCAAATGAATATCAGTACCTATAAAATATGATCCTCTCAGGTTTCTGCCCCATTGACCTCTTGAAAGAAATGAGAAGCTATCTTGCATATTTAATGAATTTATATATATATATATATATATATATATATATATATATATATATATATATATATATATCCCTTTCAATTAATATTCATATGTTAAAAGTGAACAAGATCATACCCGATCATTCCACGATTCTGATCCCTCTCTCGAGGATCTTGCCATACTAAAAGATCCTCAGATCAACTCCCGATGATGGTCTTGTGCACTCACTAACCCAACATACTTGGTGATCTCTGCTAGTCTTGAGAAGCAACAACTCAGATGAAGCATGATATTGTCACAAACAATTGGATGGCCCAACGACACATGATCGAGGCAAAGTGAGAAAAGCGAGGCGTGGTGCCTTTATGTCGAAAGAGCAACCTTTCACCAAGACTATAAGTTTTATTATATGATAATACAGAGACACAGTATAACATAAGATTGATAGGTTACGCACTTACAACTGCAATGGATGGGCTAGAATCTTCTCCAGGATGAGGATGGGTAACATCAGCACAAAATATAATGGTTGTTCTATCACAGGTGAGGCCACGACTCGAAAGAGGCAGAGTCTCCATGGCCAGAGACAACCGGCAGCGCTGCAGGCCAGATCTGGGCTAGGACGGCTCCATTTCAGGCCAGCACCTCGTCGACCTCCTTGGCTTTTCCGTCTCCGGTGAGCACATGAATCCAGAGTACCTGGACCGCCGCCAGCTCTCCAGCACTCCCCTAGGTCAAGTCGCCGCTGCACAAATGGCCTTCAGCTCCGCGCCATGCTCATGCTTCCTCTACCCAAGCCAATGGTCACTGGAGTTCACCGCCGACGAGATCTTCTGGCCGCAACCACTTTTCCCCGCTCTGTTCCGGTCACCGTGGCCATCCCCATTGTCCCCCTCCGCCTCAAATTGGTTCGTATGCGCTGGTACACTCAATGCTTGAGCCCTGAGGGAAAGAGGGGAGGCGACAGCGGCTACGAGGGAGGAGGGAGGCGGCGGCTGCGGTGATGAGGGAGGAGGGAAGCGACGGCGGCAATGAGGGAGGTGGGAGGCGGAGGGGGAGGGCGCGGGTGGGGGGAGGGGTAGATGAGGATTGAGGACTGAGGAGGGACAGCGGGACGGCGGTAGGGGAGGGGAGGGGAGGCAGCGGCGGCGGCGAGGGAGGAGGAACACGGCGCTGGCGCCGGCGGCGGTGAGGGGGGCGGGATGGGATTGCGATTTGGGAGATGTGGCGCTGGGCGCGGGACTGCAGTGCGGGAGCCGGGAGCAGCGGGACGATATTTGATGGTGGTGATTGTCCCTCAACGCTCGGGTTCGGATAGCGCTCGGATAATTCCAGATAGCTCCGAATTAATTCTCGGATAGTTCCGAATACAGCAGATATTTTTTTACCGAATCTGTATTCGGGAAAAAATATCCGAATTCTGATCCGAATCCGAAAAAACATCCGGATATCCGGGAAAAAGCTCCGAATTTTGCCCACATTTATTCGGTCGGTCGGGAATTATCCGCTCCGTTTGCACCCCTAGTTATCCACAATCTCGCTGTGGTGGAGAACAGTAAGTGTTTCCATCCGAGTGGAACACGTACCAATTCGAAAACCTCGTCGTCGACGAAGGATCCCGTGTACTATGGGAGTACCACAAGAATGAGGTCAGACAAGGAGTCATGTACAGATGCAAGGAGGTGGTTCAAGAAGCGGTTAAATTCTGGGCCTTATCGCTGTGGCGTGCATTCGCGGTAGTGAAGTCTAACCCAAGATACTATGACGTGAAGTGTGAGATAGTGGGGATGTCCTTAGCGAGTGCACGCATTCCAGCCTAAGTGGGAGACCTACTGCAAATGTTATATAGTAATCCCTCACACATGTGTCGTCTCTGAATCAATGCAATCCCACAAGAACCTATCATCAGACGTCATTGCGAATGTCATTCCTCGACATCTGAACCTTCATCTTCCAACAATGCCTCATAGTCCCAGTCTTCGAGCGCCATCGTTTGAACTAAGGCTTCGATCTCCTCACCTTCATCAGTAATCCCACTAGCTTCCTGGACCAAAGGAGCTTCATTGACCCTGTCTTCATCTGCGGCATCAGCAACTCCCTGACCTTTGGACGTTGTGTGCGCCACACTGTGGCTGGAGTCCCCAACCTCTTTTGCATCGCCACCAACTACCTCTTGTTCAGCCGTAGAAGCAGACGAAGCTTTGACATATGCTTGGGCCAGAAGGACCAAATTTTACTCGCGATCCATCGCCTTGCTTAGGTATGACTGCCATGACCTCGTTCCCTTGAGCTGCAATAACTCCCAATATGTGCTCTGTGATGACCGGGTGATAAGACAGCTCAATTTCAGATCGTGCAGAGCATGGTCCAACTCGAAGGTGTAATATCATCACCGTATCACAGCGCCCCATGTATGCTGCTCTGGTCTTGTTCGGCTAACAATCACCAATTGGAAATAACGCAAATCAACCCCCTCATTGACCATCTAGAACAGTCCCTTGACCGTAATAGGTTTTGAAATTGATTGCGTCTGACATATTCAACGTATTGCACCATAAACAAGATTTACACAATTAACCATATATCTAAAACTAAACTACACATATAAAAGGATGTCCTACAACATACTACACTACGTAACCATACATCTAAAACTATCAAATCCATTCAGTTAAAAATAAATTATATGCAAGGTGGACGATCGGACATACAACGCTTCGCTAGCTCCTCTCTTCCCCTCTACTGCTCTCTGCTCCTCTACCTTCCCTTCCCTCTTTCTCTTTGTTCCAAATAAAAGTGAATTTTGCCTGAATTTTGTGGGCCTTTTATAGGAGAGGTTCTATCGTCATTTGGAATAACGACAAGGACTTGCGAGGTCTCTATAGTCATTTCGAATGATGATTTGCCTAAAAATCTCCATTCCAAATATTGATATAGGCATTTGTCACTGTTCGGTGAATGAGAGGACTCCTATCACCAATCCAAATGGTGACAGGATCATTTCACCATTTAGAATGATGACAGAAGGTTATTTTTGTAATTTTATTAAACATATATTTATTTCTAAAATTATATTAAAATAAGTTCCTCATAAAAACAGGTGTAGACCGTTAACAGGTGGAAAAATAATCGGGGCTCCCAATCAAGCCCTTATGGGTATGATTGCACTAGACAAGATTGATAATCCGTTTAGAGAAGGGGATTGGGAGAGAGATCAAATTGGAAGCCCCAAAGTTATTTTGAAACATATGGAAGTCCCGAAGTGATACCAATAAGTTTTTTTCTCTCTTCTCAAAGAGGTACATCTCTTCAAACTATGCTTCCAAAACTAGAAATAGGTTAGTTAGATTGATATTGATATAAAATTTTGATTGACTGACCTTTAATTTAATTATATTTTTCATTTTATGCTTAATTATGCAATATATATAGGTCATTAGATTTCATCACAAAAAGGTCATCAGATGAATACAAATTGTAATTAAATTTTCTCAATTCAAGTCATGCATGCCTACTTCTAAAAAAAATAGGCATACATACTTCCATGTCTACAATTCTAAAAAAAATAGGCATGCATACGTGCGTGGCTGTTGGCTGATATTTTTTTTTTGAGAGTACAAGGAGGGCGCACATGCCACTCACGCGATCACACCACACACGTGTGCATGTCCATTACATGTACATGCTATAATTTTTTGGGATGCACAAGTGCCTCACGGATTGGGAGCACATACTTTCCCATTGAACACAAACGCGTGTGTATTCTGATTACATAAGGTGCATGATGTCAATCCTAAATATCACTCCCACCAAGCCACTAAGCCATCTTTGAAGTGGATCTATAATGAAGCTTATTTGATACGATGTATTGCAATCAAATAGCAAGAGGCCAGCAATTCAAAGAAGAGCAAGAAAAAGGTTAGGGCTTTGTTTGGAACATAGGAATTCAACGGGAATGATTTAATTCCTGCAGGAATCAAGAAAAATTCACGAGTTCCAAATGGAGCCTACAATTTTGTTTGTCGCCGACTACAACATGATAGTGTAGGGAATTCTCCACACCACAACTGCAATTAAGAAAATCTAGAGAGCAAGTCTCTGCAAGATGAGGCATGATGATTATGTGTTGGACCGCGTTAGCGATTAGAATGGTGCGGGGTGGATGAATATGAGCCTACCTTTTCCCTTCTGGAATTCTTCTCCCTTTTCACTCCAATAACTACGCGAAGCTAAGAACATCAAGGTCTCAAAATCATAGCGGAAGAATACAACTTAAACCAAGAAAATCCAACTTCGATACCCCTCGGCTAGTCTGACCCCAAAGTAGTGGGCAGTCTGACTGCTCGGTCAGTCTAACCACACCCCAAACTGACTACAAAATCAACACGATTTTGGATCCACAAAATGACCTAACTATTGATCTAGAGATCCAAATCACTTGAAATTTCAGAAAAAAACTCAACAAGGAGGTTAGGAATTTATTCCAATCAAATATCAAGACAATCCTAGCCAGGGTTCGATAAATTTCTTGTTTGAGAGCAAGAGGGCTCAAAACCGGGGCAAAACCTAAACTTGATCAAAATACTTGCTCGTGGATGAAAGATGGTAAAGATGACCTTAGATCAACTTTCACGAGTCTTAGGAAGCTAGATCACAGCAAAAGAACAAGGTAAAATCCTTATAACACAAGAACACAAAATCACAATAAAGAGAGCAAGAACAAGAGAGAACTCATCTTTGCACGAATTGATTGGATTGATCTTGATGAATTGAAGGTTTATAGCCACTCCACAATGGAGGATGAAAGTTCACTCATGAGCACCTAATCCCACAATTTTTCTCTCAAACCATAGTCTCCTCTATTCTTCCCACTTTCCCCAAATCTCAAATTAGGGTTTCTTGGCTTGGTTAGATAGTTGTACAAATCCTATACCACTCCTTATATAGTGGAGGCTAGATCAAGAGAGAAAACCCTAGTGGGCATTCGTTAAGCCCACACACAAATAGGTCTCACACACATGCACGCTTCTCAAACCGGATAACGATCCACGTCTCTCGAATCCATATCTTTGTGATCTTGTCCTTCTCATGACCTAAACTGCTTCTCCTTTGCGCCGTCATGCTCCGTTGTTTCTCCAAGATCACCAACCCAATATTTTGGTGAAGATACCAAATACTCCTTCTCAATCCTTCAATCCTTGACCGAGTCCAGTCTTGTGAAGCAATCACATGCTTCACCACACGTAGATTCATCAATAACTTTTCTCATACCGACAAGTCTCTCTCATCCGGCTCTCACTAGACCACCTCAACATTTGCACCGGCTCAAGCCACTTGATGCAAACCGTTGCACCAAACTTTTCGTTTTGTTTATCTTGTGCAGTTGTGCCTTACTTGAGACCAACCACTTCACCTGGCATCCTTGATCGTTCTGGACCATAATTTCACCAAACCAAGTACCGATCATCCTCGCCATTGACCATAGTTGACTCCAAACTTCCCTGCACAATAGTAAACCAAGAAATCGATTCTGAGTATAAATTCTTCACAACTTGACCCATATTAGCCAAAACATGCATCATGCAACACATATGCATCAAGTCAAATTCCCAAAATCAGCACACCTCATTGTACACTGAACCGCCAAGGCCGGTCAGACTGTCAGCCCAGGGCCGGTCTGACCACGCTCCCCGATAACAAGGGACCGGTCTGACCACCATGGATAGGCCGGTCAAACCACTTCCCAAAACCTGAAAACACCTTTATTTGGACTTTTCAGTTAATCTCTATCTAATTTCGTGTCCAGTCTCTATTTTCAACAGCACCTGATGCAAACACATCCTCCAATACTCCCACACAAGTGTTTGGTGCCCAATTCCCCCAAACCGCACCTCGATCACTTGTCTGGTCTAACCGCTCAGCCATGGCCGGTCAGGCCACCTTGCAAGGCCAATCAGACCGCTAGCACCTTGATAGCAGGCCAACTTTTGCAAAACTCATATTTCACTTCCCAAACTCCTTGACAACGATGACAATTATTCATCATCTAGATTATGACCAAACCACATGGTCTCTACGGTTTGGCACTGGTACAAGAGTAAGAGTAGTTGAATTGGTGATGGAATCTTACGAAGAACATTCTACTATAATTGCACCGAAGCTGCCCACTCTCCACCAAACGCTGGTCCGCACGGCCAAGGCAGATCGCTATTGCTAATTGCATGTTTGTGTCTTCTAAATAATATTGCCTTATATATATATATATATATATATATATATATATATATATATATATATATATATATATATATATATATATATATATATATATATATATATATATATAAAAACAATCTTGGGATGATGAGGCCATGGTGAGGCGGGTACTATCTTGCTATTGCTAATTAGGCCTTTGTGTTTTCTAAATAATCCTGCTATTGTTTGTAAACAAATAACCTTGCTATTGCTAATTAGATTGTTTTATTTTCCAAATAACGAGTATCTACAGATCAATTTTCTAATTCCAATGTTTTTTTTCTGTGAGTGAAGGAATTCAAATAGTTAGTGTTGAAAGTAGCTACCACAAGTGCACTAATTAATACGGTAAAAATACTTCCTCTGTTTTTTTAGACGTGGTTTTATAATGCATGCAGCCAATGTTGTAAAACTTTGACCTATAATATACACAAAAGTAACAAAAAGAATGGAGGTAGTATCTAAATAGATCATTTGGCTGGCTCTAACAACGCTTGATGAAAAGACGGCGCGTGATGTTCATATTGCTTCTTTTACGATTAATAAGTTCTCCGATTTAATTATATCAATGGCACGAAGATATGTTTGAAATTGTGAGTGGTTTCGTACGAAGATATTGAGATACTATTTTTAGACTGAAGTATCAAATAAGCACGGCCATTATACAACACTTTTTTAATCCCATACTTCCAATATATTTAATAAAATAGATAAGTTAGCAAGTAGAGAAATCTAGCCGCGCAAATAAGCATGCAACCCAGCTAGTTTAAGGTATTTGCTTGTAGTTTATCGGCTTCGCCTTCTTTTTTTCTTAAAAAGTTAAAATCTAAAACAAGGTAAATGTTGCGGGCTAAGCAGCCTAGTCCAACAAGCAGCGGTTTGTAATTATACAAATGGATCGTGGTTGTACCACCAGTGCTAGAAAATGCCTTGTTTCGTCTATTAAAAAAAACGCCTTGTTTCTAGAACTAGATGACTAGATCACATTCGGTGCATGATCTTGAGTTTCGGCTAATTATTGTTCCAGATAAATGAATTGCCTAGCTCCTACGCAGCCACACACAAAAATTGAATAAAAACGCCGAGAGAAGACTTGTGCGTCAGTGTCTGCGTTTCAGTATCATGTGATCTGCCGGACACTCGCGTTTCTCGCTCCTACACTTACCATTTCAGATCGAGTTCCAGTCCTGAGCACGAGATCCAAACAAATGCGCTCGCTTTCAACAAGTTTGAGGAGTGAAGCACGTGCTGCGACTTTGTTGCTCTGTTTTCAGGAACAGAGAAAAAAAAAATTCTTTTTCCAGATGCACGAAGTCATACTTGTACCGGTCGTAACAATGACATCACTGAATTTAGATCGAGTGCGCACACACATAGGTAGAAGTCATCGATAACCTCGCGTTGCAAGCTTTGCAACTTCAACGTTGCTACGGTACTACGTGATGATCCGTCGCCTTCCACCCCAACGCCTCATCAGCTTCTTCTGGTAGCTTTCTTGCTCCATGCCTTCGGCACGTCGCGCGGGTGCTTCGCGGAATCCGCGCCGTTCGCTTCCTCGTCGTGCTCAGGAACCGTCATATCACCTACCCGTTCCACTTTTTCGACGCTAGCGCCGGCGCCGGCGGCTCCGCTTCTTCGGCTACCCCGGCCTTGGCCTTGACTGCGTGGACGGCAACATGACGGTCCTCCGCCTGAGCACCAACAACACCACCATCTTCGCCATCAACTACTCGTCACGAACCATGTTCATCGTCGACCTCGAATAATAAAATTGTTGGACCAAAAAAGCGACTAGAGGATGGTGAATAGGAGCACGATATATTTTTCTCTCAAAATAGATTCAATACGAATCTCACTCCAATAGCTATGAAAACTACGAAGATCAATCAATTAAGCACAGCGAAAGACTTGTATTGAATCCACTCAAAACCCCGAAGCAAAAGCAACAAAAATTCAAAACACTAAGTCCCGGGCGGTCTGGCCTCTCACAGGGGCGGTCAGACCGGTTGGCCTAGAGGTCGGACCTCTCCCACGGGCGGTCAGACCTCTAACTCAATGAACAGTAAAATCAGCCCGAAAAATCAAAACGCAAATTGAGCTAACTTTTGATTCGTACGTCCAAACCTCATGAAACTTGACACACACCTTCTCAAGGATGTCATGAACCTATTCCAAGCAACGATAGTGAAGATTCTTGCCAAAGTTCAGACCTTTCTTCATTTGAGTGAAGGTGGTTCAAAAACCGAGTCAAAACGAAAATATGATCTAGAGACTTGCTCGTGGGTGATTGATGATCAAGATGATTCTAGATGTGTTCCCACATATCACAGCAAGCTAGATCAAGAGAAGAAACCAAGCAAAAACTTGCGAATCAAAGAAAAACCTCAAATCACCAAATAGAAAGAAAGAAACCAAATAGACTCATCTTTGAGAGAACTTTCTTTGGATTGATTTGATATGATTTGGGTTTACAGCCACTCCATCAATGAAAGACAAAGCTCAATCTATAAGCACGAAATCAAATCAAAACTCTCTCGAACCCTAACCTCCACTTATCCTCTCCTTAAGCAAAACTAGGGTTTCAAACACAATGAAAGGGTTGAGGGGGTGCAGCCACCTCCCTCCTCTATTTATAGTGGAGGCTTATACCTTCTAGAAAAGTTTCCCAAATGGGCTCCCGTTAAGGCCCAACACAAACGGATCACACACGCACGCATTTTAAAGCGTCGTCTTCATCTCCTCTTGACCTAATCCGCTTCTCCACGCACCGTCTTGCGCTACGAGTTGGCAAAAGGTCACCAAGGCGATATTTGATAAGATTACCAAAATACCCCTTCTCGGTCCTTCTCCGAAGACCGGGTCCAGATTGTGCGAAGCACTCGCTTGCTTCACCACGTGTAGGTTGATTCAACGGCTCTCATCATGTCGGCAAGTCTCTCCCATCCGGCTCCCACCGAAACCATCATAGCACTTGCACCGACCCCCGCGCCGCTTGATTCAACCAGTCGCACCAAACTGCCTATTCGGTCACCTTTGTCCATCTTGCACCATACTTGAGTCCAATGACTTCACCCGGCATCGTTGATCGTTCTGAACCTCAGCTCTCCAAGCCTAGTCCCGATCATCCTCGCGATGACCGTCGTTGACCACCAAGCAACTGCGCAAGCAATAGATAAGCAAATCGAATGGGAACAAGTTCTTCACAACTTGACCCGTTAGTCAAAACATGCATCATGCAACACATATGCCATGAAACCCATGAACTTGACCTAACAAGCAAACATCGCCGCCACGGGCGGCGAACAAGTTAAAACCGGTCGGACCGCCACCACGGTGATCGACCGCTCTCACGGCTCGATCAGCCAACAGATGGCGATCGATCGCCACCAAGGGACTTAGCCAAAATCTCAACTCAGAAATCCGCAAACTCTCTGGAAATTTCAAACGAATAGAACTTTTGCCTGGAGGCTCCAAAAATTATGGGACCAAGAGCAGTAGAACCTCCTCTCTTGCCTACACCCTCTATTTTTGGCCCAATCTCAAACTCCAAAACTACTTTCATGGCGGTCGGCCGCTCGGCGATGGCCGGTCGAACCCACCACTTGCCGTCGACCGCGCTCGACCGGTCGGACCGCCAGCAAGTTCACCCGATAAACCACTTGAGGCACGGCCGGTCTGACCGCCACCAAGGCCGGTCGATCGCACGAGCTGACAGAACCTGATCTTTGCCGAAAACGCGTGTTTCCGCAAACCTTCAACGTCATTGTCAATTGTCACATCATCCTAAAATCATAAGCATATCCCCATGATATCCACAAAAATAGTATTAACGCTACGAGCGTCGTCCTTTGAACCAAGGCTTCTATCTTCTCACCTTCTCTAGCAATCCCACTAGTTTTTCGGATCAAAGGAGCTTCGTTGACCCGTCTTCATCAGCAGCATCAGCAACTCCCCGACCTTTAGCCGTTATGTGCGCCACATTGTAGCTGGAGTCTCCAACTTCTTCGGCATCACCACCAACTACCCTTTGTTCAGCCGTAGAAGCAGTGAAGCTTTGACATATGTTTAGACCAGAAGGACCAAATCTCACCTGTGATCCATCGCCTTGCTTAGGTATGACTGTCATGACCTTGTTACCTTGCGCTGCAATAACTCTCAATGTGTGTCCTGTGGTGGTCGAGTGACAAGACAGCTCAATTTTAGATCGTGTAGAGCATGGTCCAACTCGAAGGTGTAATACAATCACCGCATCACAGCGCCCCATATACGTTGCTCTAGTCTTGTTCGGCTAATGATCACCGATTGGAAATAACGCAAATCAACCTACTTGTGACCATCTAGAACAGTCCCTTGACTGTAGTAAATTTTGAAATTGATTATGTCCGACATATTTAACGTACTATGCTATAAACAAGATTTACACAATTAACCATATATCTAAAACTAAACTACACATATAAAAGGATGTACTACAACATACTATACTACGTAACCATACATCTAAAGCTATCAAATCCATTAAGTTAAAAATGAATTATATGCAAAATAAACGACCAAATGGACAACGCTTCGTTAGCTCCTCTCCTCCCCTCTCCTGCTCTCTGCTACTCTCCCTTCCCTCTCTCCTTTCTCTTTTTTTTCGAATAAAAGTGAATTTTACCCTAATTTTGTGAGCCTTTTATAGGAGAGGTTGTGTCGTCATTTGGAATAGCGACAAGGACTTGCAGGGTCCTGTCGCTATTTCAAATGCCGATTTGCCTAAAAATCTTCATTCCAAATGATGACATAGGCATTTGGCACTGTTCGGTGAACGATATGGCTCTTGTCGCCAATCCAAATTGCGACATAATCATTTCATCATTTGAAATGACGATAGAAGTTTATTTTTATAATTTTATTAAACAGATATTTATTTCTAAAATTAAATTAAAAATAAATTATGAAAAATAAATTCCCCATAAAAACGGGTGTAACTGTTAACAGGTGGAAAAAATAATTGGTGCTCCCAATCAGTCCCTTATGGGTATGATTGCACTAGACAAGAGTGATAATCGGAGAGGGAGACTGGGAGAGAAATCAAATTGGAAGCCCTACGTTATTTTGAAACATATGGAAGTCTCGAAGTGATACCAGTAAGTTTTTTCTAGGTACGTCTCTTCACAAAGAGGTACGTCTCTTCAAACCATGTTTCCAAAACCAGAAGTAGGTTAGTTAGATCGATATTGATATAAAATTTTGATTGATTGACCTTTAATTTACTTATATTTTTCATTTTATCCTTAATTAAGCAATATATATATAGGTCATTAGATTTCGTCACAAAAAGGTCATTTGATAAATACACATTGTAATTAAATTTTCTCAATCCAAGTCATGCCTACTTCTAAGAAAAATAGGCATACATACTTTCATGCCTACAATTCTAAAAAAAATAGGCATGCATACGTGTGTGGCTGTTGGCTGATATTTGTTTTGAGAGTACAAGGAGGCCGCACATGCATGCCACTCACACGATCACACCACACACGTGTGTGTCCATTACATGTACATGCTATAATTCACACATGCCACTCACACGATCACATCATACACGTGTGCATGTCCATTACATGTACACGTTATAATTTTTGGGGATGCACAAGTGCCTCACATACTGGGGACACATACTTTCCCATTGAATGCAAACACGTGTGTATTCTGATTAAATAAGGCGCACGACGTCGATCCAAAATATCACTCCCACCAAGCCACTAACCCATCTTTGAAGTGGATCTATAATGATGCTTGTTTGATACGATGTATTGCAATCAAATAGCAAGAGGCCAGCAATTCAAATAAGAGCAAGAAAAAGATTAGGGCTTTGTTTGGAATTCAACGAGAATGATTTAATTCCTGCAGGAATCAAGCAAAATTCATGAGTTCGAAATGGAGCCTACAATTTTGTGTTGTCGACTACAACATGATAGTGTAGGGAATTCTTCACACCACAACTGCAATTAAGAAAATCTAAAGAGCAAGTCTTTGCAAGATGAGGCATGCATGGTGATTCTGTGTTGGACCGTGTTAGCGATTAGAAGGTTGGGGGAGGATGAATATGAGCCTACTTTTTGCCATATGGAATTCTACTCCCTTTTCACTCCATTAGCTACATGAAGCTACAAACATCAAGGTCTCAAAATCACAGCGCAAAAATAGAGCTTAAACCAAGAAAATCCAACTTCGATACCCCTCGACCGGTCTGACCCCAAAGCAGTGGGTGGTCTGACCGCTCGGCCAGTCTGACCACTGCCGCAGACTGATTGCAAAATCAGCACGATTTTGGATCCACAAAATGACCTAACTACTGATCTAGAAATCCAAATCACTTAAAATTTCAGATAAATCTCAACAAGGAGGTCGCAAAATTAAAATTATGGATTATCTATTCGTAAGGTGATTGAAATTTTATTAAGCATAAGTCACATGTTTTATCCATTGGATCAATATCCAATCATATGACATATCAATCTTTATACAGATCCAATAGTCACAACAATTAACTTAAATTTAAAAAAAAATTCAGACAACTTAAAAATAACAAATCCGTTAAGATTAATAGTCAGAGCCACATATGTCCATAGTGTACACTTAAAAGTAAGAGGTCCAACCAAGCATGGCGGCATTGCCACCGTCGACAAGTCAACTTTCACGCTTTCATCATCTGATCGATACGCCTTCACGAACGACTGAGCAGTGCTATCGTCGTCGACGCAGTTCGTCGCTGACGCAGTTCGTCGCTGAATATGCTCGACGGTATAAACCGGTACACGAGTCCTGAGCATGGACGAATCTAGATTCATGATAGTGTAGGTTTTAGCTTGGGTGTAAAATATTTATCAGTACCAAACCTAGTTAACCTCTCAGTTTAAGTAGTAGCAGCCTCTATCCCTCTATAGCCTGAAAAAGTGACGAAATCTTAGTTACGCCATTGCTCCTTAGAGTCATCGATAACCTCGCGTTGCAAGTTTTGCAACTTCAACGTTGCTACGGTACTGCGTGATGATCCGTCGCCCTCCTCCCCAACGCCTCATCAGCTTCTTTCTGGTAGCTTTCTTACTCCATGCCTTCGGCACGTCGCGCGGGTGCTTCGCGGCATCCGCGCCGTTCGCTTCCTCGTCGTGCTCAGGTACCGTCAGATGCGGCAAAATCAATATCACCTACCCGTTCCACCTTTCCGACGCTAGCGCCGGCGCCGGCGGCTCCGCCTTCTGCGGCTACCCCGGACTTGGCCTTGACTGCGTGGACGGCAACATGACGGTCCTACGCCTGAGCACCAACAACAACACCGTCCTCGCCATCAACTACCCGTTGCGAACCGTGTTCGTCATCGACTCCGACATCCTCCGCGCCGCGGCTGACTGCCCGAGCGTCAGGCACAACGTCACGGTCGCGCCCGGCTCGCGGCTGCAGTTCACCACGTCCGACGCCAGCCTCACCTTCCTCGTAGGCTGCACGGATGTCCCCTCGCTGTGCCGCAACGGCAGCACACCGATCGGCTGCGACCTCACCGGTGTGGCCGGCGAGAGCTCGTACGTCTTCCGCGGCGATGTTGCTGCCGCTGCAGGTGGCGTGCTGGCGGGTAGCGAGTGCGCTAGGTTCTGCAACAGCACGGTGACCATGCCGGTGTACGGTGCGCTGTTCGACGTGCCGAGCTTGTCCAACCTGACGACCAGCTACGGCAAGGTGCTCAAGAACGGGTTCGAGTTGAGCTGGGCCACGACCTCTGATGCGCAGACAGCGCAGTGTGACCTCTGCGAGCGCTCCGGTGGGTGGTGCAGCTACAACCGAACGAGCACGGCCTCTGGAGGCGGCAGTGCGCTGGCGTTCGGCTGCGTCTGCCCCGACGGACGGACGCGTCCAAGTGACTGCGGTAAGATCTATCTGTGTTTGCCATTCTTAGCATAATTAGTATGTCATACTCCCTCCGGTTACGAAAGAATTGTTTTGGATATCAATATGGTTCATAAAATACAACTTTGATTACTAATTTATATTGTAATATATCTATAAACTCAATAAAAGTATAATACTATAAAAGTATTTTTCAATACAAATTTACACATATGATTTTTAAGTTTACAATCAAAATATTTAAAAAGATATCGATAGCTAAAGTTTAAAAGGTTTAACTGCACGTAACCCAAAACAATATTCTTTTATAACGCAAACGAACTAGTTAATTACTGGGCCCTAGAGCGTTGAATGGCCGGGCCGGGTTGGATTCACGCCTAGCCTTTCAATGTCCGAAGCCCGGTCCAGCCTGACAAGGCCGACCCAAAGCTCGGCCTGAAGCCAAAGATATTATTATGCGGAGTAAGTTTTTTAAAATTATTTTCTGAATAAAATATTATTTTTTCCTTATTTTTTATTGGGCTCTTTGGGCTTCGGCCGGACCCCGCAGACCAAAAACCTGGGCCGAACCTTTAAACAGATCTAACTTGAGTTTTGGGCCGGGATACCCATGATCATGTCTACTTCAAGCTAGTTATATGATGAGTTTTGTTGGAACTATGCACTATCAAATAGTGAAAGTTACTACTATTCTTAAAGTAAACAGATCGATGGTCTAATTTTAAGATTTGTGCGATTGCACGGAAGCACAACTCAAAAGTTAAAACTCAATAAGCTTATAAGTCAACACAGTTTTTCCTCGCAAAAAGAAATCAAAGTTTCAAGCGTGCTCATGGAGATGAAATCTCAAATTAACCTTACTAGCTACTATGAGCAAAAAAAGTATTATGTCTGACAATTCTAAGCTATAATTTGATTTATCACAATGAATACTAACCTTCAGTTAGCATACTGCAGGAAGCCGTACCACAGGGAGGAAAATCAAAACTTGTAAGAAACCAAACCATTTGCTCCCTAGTTTCAAAATACCATTCACATTGCACTAGCCCAAGTAATTAAGTATGGTATGCTGATTCTCCTCTGTTGTTTCCACTTTCAACAGATGTAATAGCGACAACCTCGACCATAAGTTTCTTGCTCCTACTGTTTTTGGCTTATCTCGTGCACTGCAAGAGAACCTATGGCTCATTGATCTTCTGGAGAAAAGGATCACACGTTGAACCTAGAGTCAAAGCCTTCCTGCAAAGATATGGATCTTTGCATCCAAAAGTATACTCTTATGTAGAAGTGAAAAGGATAACCAAATCTTTTGCGCATCAACTAGGGCAAGGTGGTTGTGGCGTCGTTTACAGGGGCAAACTTCCTGATGGCCGTTCAGTAGCCGTAAAAATGCTCAAGGAATCTAAAGGAGATGACGAGCTGTTCATGAATGAGGTAGCGAGCATTAGCACGACTTCTCATGTCAACATTGCGACTCTCTTAGGATTCTGCATACAAGGTTCCAAAAGAGCTCTTATTTATGACTACATGCCAAACGGTTCACTCGAGAGATTTATCTTCAGCAACCACTCTGACGGAAGAAATTCTCTAAGCTGGGATAAACTGTTTGAGATTGCAGTTGGCATTGCACGAGGACTCGAATACCTCCATAGAGGATGCAATACCCGTATTGTTCATTTTGACATCAAACCACACAATATCCTCCTTGATGAGAACTTATGTCCTAAAATATCAGACTTTGGGTTGGCGAAATTATGCATGCAGAAGGAGAGCACAATCTCAATTGGTGTTGCAAGGGGTACAATTGGCTACATTGCGCCAGAAGTTTTCTCTAGACAATTTGGAGTCATTACTAGCAAGTCCGATGTCTATAGCTATGGAATGATGATTCTTGAGATGGTCGGCTCTACGCGAAACCCGAACAACAGCAGTTGGGAAAGCACTGACGAGTTCTATTTTCCTCGGTGGATATATGAAAATATAGATCAATACTGCATTGATGCTTCTGAGATGGGTATTAGTGCCGGAGAGCTTGTGAGGAAGATGATAGTAGTTGGATTGTGGTGTATCCAAGTGATGCCTGTCGATCGGCCTTCGATGAGTAAGGTAGTTGAGATGCTCGAGAGTAACCTGAAAGATCTTCAGTTGCCATCCAAACTAATGACTTCTTTTCTAGAAACGCCCCTAAATTCTATCACCAGTTGTGCTACTTAACTTTGTAAAGTGTAAACTTCAAACTGTGCGATATATTCATTTCCAACATTATCTATGTAAAGACATATCAGTATCGGGTTGTACTTGTTTAAGATATAAACGGCAATACCTCACCAGCTATAATTGGATTCAGCCTAAATGCACGTACATACCTTCACTAAACTACTGAATAAGAGACACCGAATCCGAGCGCTACAAATCAAGAAACATTATATATTTCAAGGCTATCGTTAAGAGTCATAATTTAATTTATCTGCCTTCTTTCTCTCATGCACTTAAACATTCTCATAATCTATCGTAAGTTCAATGACTCAAACAATGGAACAAATACGAGAAGCCTATAACTCAGTTCGCCCTTACGACCAGATCATGAATGCAGAAGCATTTTGAAGAAAACAAAGGAAAAAACACACTGTTAACTATATGACTTTCGGATCTGCTATACGTCTGACCTATATGAGATAATCAGATGAGTTTGCTTTGGAGCGTTGCAAGACTCTTCCTATTGCTCCCTTGCGTGTATCGACGTGCTCACGTTCTTCCAGTATACAGGTGCTGCATTGCTGTCGTCAGCTCGTGTCGTGAGATGTTTGGTCAAGTCCTATAACAAGCGAAACCCTCGTTTTGTGTTGCTGATTGAGTGCCATCATGTAGCCGTGCTTTCACCGAGATTTTTTTTTTTTTTGACAGAGGAAGAAACTCCCTGCTTTTATAGAAAGCAAAATATAGAGTTCATACAACCAAAAGGATAACAAACAGGGATTACCAGTTAGCACCGAAAGCTCAACCGTAGCCAATAAAAGTCAGATTACAAGTTTCAGAGAGCAACCTACTACAAAAGCAACTACCTATTCAAAAGGCAAAAAAATTTCATCCAACCTTCAAGCGTTAATAAGATTTCATCCAGCCTTTGTCGATCCTCTTTTCTGATCACCATCCTCCAGTGCTGCAAGCAAGACATAAATTGGAACACAACTTCAGATGACCGCTTAGGTAAAATTCTCTTGATCGTCATCTTATTCCTGGTTTTTCAAAGTATCTAAACCATAGCTGCAAAACTAATTAAGTAGATATTGTAGTTATTAACACCCCTCCGATCTAACCAATTTAGATGAAAATCTTCCAGAGAGTCAGGGTAATTACTTCAACCAAAAGCTTCCCTACAACAAGACCAAGCAAAATTAGCAAGAACACACTGGAAAAGAATATGTTTCGCATCCTCCCTCACCCCGCAAAGGATACAATTCACATCTCCTTTCCACTTTCTAGAGACAAGCTGATCCGTCGTTGGAATTCTATTATGATAAGTTTGCCATAAGAAAATTTTAACTTTGAGGGGAATCTAACTAGACCAAAGCCTTTTCATTCTAACATCAATGACCCGACCAAATGACAGATACTGGTACAAGGATTTCACAATAAACTGACCCTTACTGTCTAAACTCCAAATCATTTTATCTCTCTCCCCACTCAGATCCATCCCATCCAACCTGCCCTTTAGATTTACCCACTGTCTTTCTTCTTCTTTCCCAAAATTTCTAACAAAATGGATATGCCAGGTTCCATTCACCACACAATCAGCAGCTTTAACATCAGAGTCAGAACAGATATTATATAATCGAGGAAAACTAATCTTAAGAGGTCAGTCATCAACCCAAACATCATACCAGAAAGAAGTGTTTTCCCCATCCCCCACCTAGAAGGACACCCCCTGTTAAACAAATGTTGAACCCTACGTATAGATTTCCAAAATTGTGAGCTTTTGACAGGAACAGAAGTTCTATAATCCCCCTTCGGAAAATACTTAGCTTTTAGGATCCTAAACCAGATTTCATCCTTAGCTTTACTTAGCTTCCAAAATCATTTACAGAGAAGACAATTATTCAACAGTCTGGTGTTAATCACTCCTAAACCACCAAACTCCTTAGGTCTGCACGCAGCTCCCCACTTGACCATATGGTATCTGAATCGATCACTTGCCCCTCTCCAGAAAAATCTAGACCTGATAGCATCCATCTTATGCTGAATCTCCTCATTCAAATTATAAAACCCCATGGTATAGATAGGCTGACTACTAAGACAGCTATTAGTAAGGACCAGTCTCCCCCCAGATGAAAGTAGATTGTTCTTTCAACTGTCAAGCCTCTTCTTCATTTTATTAATAATTTTGCCTGCTGCTCTACTACCCAAACTTCTATTTCCAATATTAATTCCCAGATAGGATAAAGGCAACACCCCTAGTTTGCAGTTAAAATTATTAGAAATTTTAACAGCTTCTGCATCATCCACCCCCAGACTTTCACCAAGAATTTCACCATTGGGACTTGGGAGCCGATGCCTTTCGAACCACTTTCACATGTGAATCGAAGTCGTCTTGCCAAACTCAATACCCATGGAGACCTACCTATAGTGACGTCAAAGTACCAATGATCGTGGAGGTTTGGTTAGGCTTGGTTACGACGACGCCGAGTTGGCAGCGGAGGAAGACTCAGCATGAAAGCCAGTCGCCCGATGGTGTGTTACGTAGTGGTAATAGTACGCGCCCCACTCTGAAATAAAGAAAAAGGTGTGTGCCGCACTCATGAGGGACTCCTAGTGAGATACCGGAGGAAGGTGGTGATGACGTCAAGTCCGCATGACCCTTATGGGCAGCCTCCGTCGATGAGAGGCAAGAGGCAGCGGTCTGAGTCGGGCTCGGGCTTCAAGGATCCGGTGGCACCGGCTCGTGCTTCAAGGATCCGACAACGGCGCAAGAAGTCGGGCTCGGGTTCGATCGGCGCTCAACGAAGACGACGGCGGCACCAGTTCGGGCTTCAAGGATCCAGCGACGACGGGCGACCGGACGGATCGGCGGTAGGACGCCCCCGAGGGCGAACCGGAGTAAAGCAGCGGTGACTGGAGAGGCGGCAGCAACAAGCGGTAATCGATGGGGAGAGTCGACGGCGAGCGCGGTGGAGAAGAACGTCCAGACGACGACGGCGGCTAGAGAAAAGAACCAGCGGCGGCTTGAAAAACCTAGGCACGCTCTAATATCATGTTATGAATAGCGTTTGTATTCATCATGAGGCCAATGACCCGATATATATACAAGTACAGGTGTAGCATATATGCAAGCAACCCCTTATACAATTGGGAAAAATACACAAGCAATGATATACATCGAACAAAAACCTGTTTAGGAACTACTTTACACGATGTGCCCATTTCATCCTCTGCAAGGTGCTGATTCCATCTTTACACCTCTAAACAAGTAACCTGAGAAACAATTGTTTCAGATCTAGTCAGGTGAATTCCACACCATTTCTTGAAAACTCTTAAGAGAACCAAAGGTCCACAATAAGCATGAAGATGAAGAACACCTTCAGATTACCCCACTGCAAGACAACAAGCAAACTGAAGACACAATCACCACACACAGGGGACACACAAAGCAGCACTAACAGGCTAACAGCTAGTGGCTAGTACTACTCTAGGCTGTCCTCTTTACAACTCTTCTCTGACATCACATCGCGCACATGGTAGTCAGAAATGGAGACAGTCAAGAGGAAGCCAGAGGATCATAATAGCATATTAGCATGGCATTCATACCCATACCACCATGCATAAACTTAATTAGCACCTAGGGGCTGGCACACAACATGCAGCCGAAACCTTCTTGGTGTTCTGGGAGTTGATGTATTTACTTAGATTCAGGTTCTTCCTGTACTGGCACAGGCACCGCTTCTGCTCTCGGAGCTTCACGCAGCACGCGGTGGATGGTGCTGTGTTCCAGATGATCGCCAGGGCACACGGGCGCAGCGCCACCGGATCGCACTTCGCCGGCGCCTTTCTGGACGCCCTGCACATTGTGCTGGAAGCGGTGATAATAGCTGCAAGGAGGAGCACCGCATAAGGCTTCATGGCTTGTCGCGGACGGTAGTAGTAGTGACTACTGTGAGTAGTAAGATTGGAATGGTTTGGGAGCGCAAGAGGGTTGGTATTTGCAGAGGGGTGGGGTGTGCTGGATGTGGAAGCAGAGAATGGCGCATGCGTGCTCTGCTCTGCTCTGGAATCGTGACCGGAAATGTTGCCTCTTGCTGCGGCTTTTAATTGAACGGTTGCGTAGATGGTAGAGCACGGTCGTCCACACGAGTTCTTGCCTTCTTGGGACCTGTGAACAACTTGTTCTTGTTGTCACTGTGGAAGGCAGCACTGCTTCGGAATTTGGGTAGCTTGAAGTAGACTGCTAGCACTACTACCAATTGGTGGTAGTAGCAAGTTTGCAAGACATGTCAAGATTGTCGTGTACTCCACAGAGTTTATTACTCCTTGTTGTCAAGTAGGGAGTACACCGGCAAATTAATTGGATTGTGCGTACCAGGTGTTGGTAACAGTGAGCAGAGCCTAGTGTTGAACACTTGAACAGCTTTTCTATTGTTGATCAGTGTCGATAGTTGTAAACAGTAGCAGTACTAAATAGTGAACCCCGGGGATACAAAGGAGATCTCGCTAATCCTGTTTTACAGGATTACCTCCCACGAGGCCACGACGTGCCAATTTAAGCAGAAGCTTGGCTACGCATAGCAGTATAGCACACACGTGCCAGGTTTAACGGGTACTACTACTATTACAGGTAATGCGCGAGCGCGTGCCGACGGAGTCAGCAGCTCGACACGGGCACCTTGCACGAGGCGCTTCAAGTTGGTGTCGTCCTTGCACCGGCACAGGCAGCTGGGCCCCTGCGCCTTGAGTTTGACGCAGCAGGCGGACGTCGGCGCCGCCTTCCCGGCGAACGCGCTCGCGCTCGGCTCGGCTACATCAGGTCGCACGCCGCCGTCAGCGCCGTTGAGTCGGCCGTGGCGGGGCAAGAGAGGAGGCTCAGCAGCGCGGCCGAGGCGAGCACTAAGACGACCTCATCGCGAGTTCGCGGCCGACGATCGGATGGGTCTCAAAAACACACAGGACTAGGAGGCCGCGAACGTAGGACGCTGGGATGCGCTGCGGTGGCCAGTGGTGTGCGTGGTTTTTGTAGGCGCCGGCCGGGCAGTGTACGTACTAGGTGGGCGCGGTGTAAGCGTGAATATATATTTGTCCACCGTTTACTAGGTGACGCACGGCGAAGCGCTGAGTTTGTTAGGAGCGGTCACAGCACTCTGCAGAACGGGAGCATTCACCACGGTTCTCGCTAGGTAAATAAAATGGGGACATATATGCGAGTGTATGGGCGAACGAGTTCTATGGTAACCTACGGTCATGGTCTCATTGGTACTGACAAGATAAACTTGGCGTTCTGGCAAGCTTGTAACATAAACCAACGGTTAAACAGCTAAAACTTGCTTCTTGGCTATAACGAGTTAACCCCATCTCGTGGCAAACATCTGGTTGAAGCAACTCTTGCCCTGCATTCGTTTATTCCCTTCAGGCTTCAATGGCTCTATTCCCTACGAGCAAGCTATCCTTTCCTTGTCAATGTAGGCTCCCTGAGAAGATTATACTAGCATTTTAGGTGCTTATAAAGACGTGATTTCTGTAACTAAACAAATCAGACATAGCAAATCATCAGCTAAACATTCCAAACGCATAAGGCCATGCCTCCTCGTTTCCCAAGCGATTCTGGCAATGGACGACAAATCGGAATGCCATTTCACAGGCAAAATAAGTTCCATAAGCTTCTTGGTGGAGGGAAAGGTGTGCTATTCTTATTTTCTTCCCAGGCAATTAGTCTGCATTATTTGCATTACCACAGCTTCTCTCTAAGTTAATGTGGTTACGGATTCCATTGTTGGGGCTTTGCAGTTGCGGACATTCTGCTGTGGAAGAACAGAAACTTGTCTGTAGGGGTCCTTGCCGGGGCCACATTGATATGGTTCCTGTTCGACGTGGTTGAATACAATATAATTCCGCTCCTTTGCCAGATTGTCATCTTTGTCATGCTTGTGGTCTTCATTTGGTCAAATGCTGCACCACTCTTCCACAGGTTTGACTTTTTTTCTCTGGAGAGGAGATTTCAAATCATGAGGAAGTAAAACTCAACTGACCAATTCTGAATTGCAGAGCTCCACCAAGGATCCCAGAAGTCATCGTCTCTGAACACGCCTTCAAAGAAATGGCTTTGACCATCCATTACAAACTGGCATATGCTGTATCGGTTCTTTATGACATCGTGTGTGGAAAGGATCTGAAGAAATTCCTGTTGGTACATAATACGCTTCCTTTGCTATCTTGATAAGACAAATCCTGTGACAGTTCCAGTGCCAACACCTATAGGGATTAATGCAAAGGCGCTAAAAGATCTTGAAATCAACCATATTAGACATGATGCACTACTCAACGCAACTTTTAGCCAATAATTCACACCATTATTTTGCTATTTCTGTTCAACTTAAACGTGTACTAACATTCAGATCGTTTTCTAATATTAAGGTGGTAGGATCCCTGCTGATATTGTCAGTGATTGGAAGTTCTTGCAGCTTCACAAGCCTACTCTATCTTGGTAAGTATCATAGAAAATAGTAATTTTCAACACAATGACCAAAAAAAAAGTAGGACCGAAGGGATGCAAGAACAAAACATTAATCAATCCAGTCTGATAAAATAATATATAATAACCGAACTTTCCATACATTATAACGAGTCTGTAATTCTTACTTCCACAGGATTCTTGTGCGCCCACACTTTGCCAGCGTTGTACCAACGATACGAGACGGAAGTGGACCATCTAGTTGCAAGGGGTAACGAAGACATCAAGAAGTTCTATGAGAAGATTGATTCCAATTTGCTCAACAAAATACCAAGAGGCCCTGTCAAGACAAAAGTTAGATAAAATGTACTTCATGAAGCTGTCAGCACATATTAATAATTCCCTTGAAAGGGAATGACCAGTTACTGGAGTAGATTTCAAGGAAAATGAACCTATTATAATTAGCAAAACAATCTGCATGAATCCAGTCCGAGAGAAGCAAAGCATATAAAATTCCGGATAAACCAGACTGCTAGCATCCAAATGTACTTGTCAATGCATACAAGCATGTTTTCATTAGCTAAGCAATCAATATGAAAAGGGATTTAATGCTATAATCTCAAACAAAGCATGTCAGTATCAATAATTCAACTGTGTTCTTTTTTCAACTGTGCCACTGCAGGGTCTTTACAAGTGCCTGAAAACTGACCGATAACAGTAATACAGTATACTCAGAAAGACAAATGGCACAAAGTGCCTGATTGTCCAAGAAGGAAGATAAACAGGGCATTCGTTATCTTCTGAGTTCTGACGTCTGTAATACTAGTGCTATGGGTTCTACCAAGATACACATCAAAGTTGTTATTTGCACGACCAAAACCATGACATCAAACATTGCCAATTTACAAAGATTCGCCTAAGAATTTGAACTTCCTATATTTATAGAGACAAACATCTTCAATCTGCTGTAGAATAGGACCATGTGTTTGATATATCAGAGCCCTTGGTTTTTTCTTATTTCAGTAGATGAAATATCCATGCGAAACTTCTCCTCTGGTATAGAGATAAACATGTCCCTCAACTCTCCTGAAATGTCTAAATCTTCAAGGACCTTCAAAACAAATAGTGAAGTGCAGGATCAGACCATTTTTTTTTCAAATCATGCATGTAAAACGAACATTGAGGTAAATTCATACCTTGAAAACTCCTTCCATCTTTCGACCACTGACAAGAAATGTTGTACCTGTGCTTTTACATCCGAGAAGTATATCCAGCATTCTATTGTAGTCACCTCCATAATACTTAGGCTGCAATGAGTAAACTTCATTCAGTATGGACAAAGGACAATAAAACATTCAATTGTCGAACTTCCTTTTTGAGAGAGAATTTAGTAACTGAACTTAAGAATATAATAACTCAGCCAAATATATGCTAGGTAACATTTTTTTTATGTTTCTACCTAACAATAAAGATTTCTAAACCAGCTGCACATGAAGTTTCACTTGCTACAATTAATCTACATGCTGCATTATGTTGGATGTGTAGCTTATGGAACTGGTTTGCATAAGAAAAGCTTTCCTTTTGGCATTGGATATATCATTTTTCTCACATGTTTGGTAGGGGTGTAAATCCTAGAAACAAATGCAGAAAATATAGTCTGGACTTAAGTTAACATAGCTTAATACTGTAAATGTTGAATTGATTAGTTGATCCTTTTCACTTGACCATGGCACCAAAGGATCTCATTTTTCTTTCATATAAGTCAAGGCAATAGCACAATTCATACTAGAAAGTAAGTACAAGCTGATTATTATCCAATGAAAACAAAACCCTTGTTATCAAAACTAACACATGCTCTAAGAAAGCAAACTAACTAACTGGTTGTTAATCTAATGTTGGGCTCCAGCAAACGTCTTACATTAACAAGCCTAGCTGCAGTGTCTGCGCCAATTATAAAAGCACTGCCTGGGAAAAGTTTTGCTTTCTTGTAAAAGTACGGTTGGTTTGATATGATCACATTCTTCCCTGCATCAGAAAGAAAAACATAGTCATTGATCAATTGGATGAGGTTTTCCCTACAGATAGATACATTTTTATTCTGCCACATTAAGCCAAAAAAGCAGGTAGATTATGATTGTTTAGAAACTGAACATAGACTTTCAGTAAATCCAAAATGTGGGTTGTTCAAGTTGTCAAGCACTATTTCATAGTTCATACAATGATAATATAAATACAAACTGAGTAAGAAACATGACTGGACACGTTTGTAAAAAATCTCCCATAAAATCATTGTTAACCGATGTATCACCCAAGATGCATGACCGCATGTCTGCATGAGTGGATGGCAAAACAAAACTGCCTAGTTCTCTGTAACCTGAAACTATACTAGATTTACAAGATTGGCATGGCAATCCAATCAGGGTGCTGGGAATATAGCAAAATGGAGGGCAGGGCACATAATAATTAATTCAAAAGAAAAATGAAGTATGACCTTAATACATAGCAGTGGGTCATACCTGCTTTTATAAATTGCTCAACCCGGTACTTAATCTCTGCAATAGATAGTGGAGGTTTGTCAGCATTGATTGCTGATATCTCAAAGCACGGAAGCCCATCATCACACATGCTGCAATAAGCAGATTCGTGAAAAATATCAGGTCATTTACTCTTTTGAGGGTTGAACAAGCAAAAAGGTTTAAATGGCATGTTGTACTTTTTTGCTACACAGATAGCAATATGGAAATTGTGTAGCACTGCCAATTTTCAAATTATTGAAGTGCATTTCTGTGATAAATCATTTCCAGTTAAATAGAGTACATACACCCACTGTGTTACTCCGTTGCCATTTTTACTTTTATTTCTCTTTGATATTTTTTGGCATGACAAAATCCAAGTGTACAAATGCTTCGATTTTACCATAGTTTCATCAGGGGAAAATCGCACCTTGATGCAACTTCTAACAACCTAAGGTGGCCATCATGCAAGGGATTGAATGAACCAGGTAGAATTATTTTCCTGTCGAAGTTCTTTTCCATTGGATCTACAAGTGACAAACAATGATATGATTTAAGAATGGAAATGAAAGAATTCTGGCATGAAAAACAAAGCAACTTCGAGAGATAAAATGTACCAGCAAAGTGATATACTTTCATGCAGACTTGTCCATCAATAACTTGCTGGAGCTCTTGGTCTTCATCAAATTGTTCCATACTTTCTTTTGGAAATTCAGGTTCTTGAACGTCTGACCGAATGGTTGCAGAAACTCTGCAAGCATCTGCAATTGCCTGCAACATAGTAGATCCTTGTAAGTTGTAAGGAGAGCTAACTGGGAGAATATCAATTATCAAAAGCTTGGCCAACCTAACATGATGATCATGTGATCAGGATTGATTGCTTGTATTCACTGATTATGATGTCCAACTCAACTGCATGTTACCAGTGAGAACATATAGGTGTGAATACATCTAGTGAGAATAAACAAACCTTCAGCAAAAAATAGCTTGAAACCTTGTCTTCTTCCTCTCTGCTCCGTAAACCCTGGGTATAAGGACAATGTTAGCAAGAGACAGCATTTAATAAAGAATGGTACAAGATTGGTACGCTTATTGCTATTGTTGCACTTGCTGACAAGTTAATGCACAGTGCATTAAAATGTGCCAGCATGCGAAAATAGCCCAGTAAGGCACCGCACAATCATGTAATTGACTCTTGATCATTTTGTCAACCTCTCTTATAAGAAATTCTTTGTTAAGAGTAAAAAAAGAACAGTACCTTCGACAATGTTACATGTGATGTCCTGAGGCAATTTTGTGTTCGTGTTGACACATAGAACCTATTTGACAATGAGTCCCAAATATTATATAGCGCATAATAAAGAAAGAGTCTTAGCAAACTTATAGATGTTATTATTACAGTAAAGGAAAAGGTCCACTGCCTCCTCAAAAGCTGGGAATTTTGTGTGATAAATCATATCTTCAGGCTCCTACACCTGGCTTTAGAACAACAAACCTATATACGTGATATACACGCTAAATTTTATGTGAGCAAGTAACTCATCTCAATAACAGGTTAGCTTCTGTACGATTATATCACATGCTAGGCCAGCATTGTAGTATGATCAGTTGATCACTGCTCTAATTTGATGAACATTTACTGTTTTACACTTTCACTCACTCAACTATGATAAGCTTTGGGTTAGGTAATGTTAAACATTACTGAGAAGTAGCATCACTCTAGAGACAACTTAAAAAAGCTTCAGAACTTACTAATGGTGATTTCCTTCTTCCTCTTGTTACTATTATTAGTTAGTTAAGGTTTAAGGGGAGAGTGAGCAAGGCATACCTGTCGTCACCATGTTTTGGACGTGAGCTAGCCAGTGACCCAGTAAAGCCAACACCCATTACTTGTAGACCTGTGCGTATTCCCACCCAATTACTTATATTAATAGCGAGGATAAATGATGTTAAGTGCAAACTGCATACTCGTGTGCAGAATGCTCCAGTATCGCGAAGTTAAATAAGTCCCAGACCCACAGACCTGGTCCTCTGCGGCACGGTTGAACGCGGCCAGTGCCATGTCCTCTGCGGCCTGCTTGCTGGTGAACTGCAAAGGCATCTGAAAATCGCAGCATGGTCAGTACGAACAATACCAATTTACCATCCGATGATCCAACAGATTAATCCGAGTGTTTAGCGCGGATTTTTTTAAAAAATAATCTAATTTTTATTCGAAATTACAGTAATAATACTATTTTTTTTACAAGAATAATCATCTGTCGCTCAACCATTGGACGACTAGCCCAAATCACTCAACGGTTGAACGACTTAGACACTTATCGTCCAACGGGCACAATACATGCCCTGCTAGCTAAATGAGTTATACACTAAGACCAACCGTTGAGCGACAAGTGTCTAAATCGCTCAACGGTTGAGCTCCTTGGACCAAGTCACTCAACGGTTGACCTACTTAGACCAAATTGTCCAATAGTTACTACTGTAATTTCGAATAAAAACTAGATTATTTTTTTTAAAAAAATCGTTTAGCGCGTGTTCACGAGATGGCTCCAAACAAGCGCGAATTTGCGAGTGGCCGAGCAGAGGGATTCGGGTGGTGGCCAGGGGCGGATCCAGTATAGGGACATGGGTGTACAGATGTACACCCATTTTTTTGGGGGAAAAAACCCAGTATTTATTAGGTATATTAGGTATATATACTAGTAAGTATACTAAAATACGTCTTTGAACTGTGCAGACTCGTCCCGATCGGTGATTCGCAGTCACGCAGCCCACTCGCCGTTCGGTCTAGCCGTCCCACGTCCCACCAGCACAGCCCACCACAGCCCAACCCAACTCCACACGCCCTCCCGCTCACGGCAGCGCCCAAGCCCCCAACCCAAGCGCCCTACTGCCTAAGAGGCCGAGACGACCAAACCCTATCCCCTTCGTGAAATCGCTCTGGGGCGGCGGCGGCGGCGCAACCGCACACTATCTGGAGCAGCCATCGGCACCGGCACAAGGAGCAAGTCGCCCCCCAAGTTCGGCCGTCGCGCGCTACGCATCTGAGCTTCTTCCATGGCGGCGGCGCGCTCCCTCACTCTCCTCTCGCCTGCCTCGGCAGTCGGCAACTCGGCATCCCTCGCCGCTCACCCTCGGGCGCGCCTCATCTCGTCTCACCTCCCGCTGTCCTGCGGCCGCTCCTCCCTCGCCGCCACCGCCGCCATGATGGGGAAGGTCGGCACCGTCGACACCGAAGCGGGGATGGAGCCGTACAGGTCTAGCGCCGGCTCTTGTCAACTTTCCCCAACTCTGCTTGATTCATCTTCTTGGAGTCGTTGTTAGAGTTGTGTTTGATTTGGTGACGCGTGTGTGTGCAGGAGCCGGCGAGGAACCACCAGCTGATGCTGTCATGCTGCTATCGGGAATTGGGACGAATGCCATCGGATTCGACCTCTCCCCCGGGGTGAGTAGAAATTTCTTTTCTGCTCCTCTTTTCTTAGAAAAAGTTCCTTGCCTGAAATAAAAATGGCGGTTAGAAGCTTGGAATGTGGAATGTGATCGTCATGTACTGTTTAGCTCGAGTGTTTGGAATCTGATTTGGAATGGGGAGAGTAATGGTGTTCGATCAAGTTAGTTTAGTTTGAAATTTATCTGGAAACGGTGAATTCAGGCGCAATTTGGCTGTCATAGTGTCATGTGCTAGGTTGGATGTATATGACATGATATAGAATGGACGATATGGGCATATGGCTATATGTGTTGAAAAAGTTGGAAATTAGGCATATCTTTCCAACTTAAACATTAGTTGCACATATCCAACTACAAAGTGATGAAATTAATATGATCCGTTACTTACGAACTATAGTTTCATAGGTTTACACCAAAAGTCGATAACATAACAAAATAATTCCACGAAGTTCCAGACAACAAGAGAACACAAGGTCAAACAAAGAAAGCCATAGATATGTTTGCATCTTGATCTTTGCTTAGTCCTAGTCTCCTAGATCAGCACATTCATGTTTGTAACTCCGAACACCCATCCGGAAAATCCTGAATCCGCCACTGGTGGTGGCGCGTTTACCTTGCAGAGTAGCTGTGCCATGGAGGCCCTGGAGTAGGGCACGACGACCTCGAGGAGCGGTGCGAGCGACGCGCACGCGACAGAGCCAGCCGGCGCTGCGCGGCGCCGGGTTCCCGTCTAGTCGAGCGTCGAGCGGTTGGCATCCGCCGATTACAAAATTTGCGAGAGGCGGCAAGAGACGGGGGCGGGAGGTGGCCCATACGGGAGCGCGCGGCGCGAGGTCGATGACACTGGTGCGAGAGGAGTGGATGGTCTCCACGCGGCGCGGACCCGACCCTCCATCACGATTTGATCTCTGCTCTCGGCCCACGCGATTTGCAGTGCTACCATACGGAAATCGTCCGTTTCCAGTTAGCGGCGGGGTGAAAACAGTTTGGAAACGGACGGTTTTGTTATGTTTGTTTTTATATTTTTTTTTCTGGATCCGAATCCGAATCCGAATAATCCGAATAAGAATACAGAGCGAATACGAATCGAAACGAATATGGTCATATATATTTTTCGGAACATAAAAACCTCTTAAATTGTATACTAGAAACTAATTAATTTGATGTAAACATTCATGAATTATTCATATTTTCGGCAACCACACATAACATTGGTACTAGCAAATTACATTAACCAGTTCATCACAAATATAACACTTAGTTTAGCAAATTTAGCTCATAAGTCATAACTCATAAAGTCATCACGTATTCACACTTAGTTCATCATATACATAAAATTTAGTTCACACTAACATCGATTAGACTGGATGGTTAATCTATACGCAAATGACTGTAACATCCCAAAGTATGTTACCAAAAATAAAATTACTAAAGTTAGTATTTTATTGGATTTTCTGAGATTTAAAAGAGTTTTTCTGGTTAAAAAGGAAAAAAATAATAAAATAAAGTCAATTATTTAATTTTCTAGTTTTTAATGTAAAAAATAAAATTTATTGAGTTTTCTAGGATTTTATTAGATTTAAAGTGAAAAAAAAAATCCTATTTTAAAAAGGTTTTTTCATATTTTAAAAATTTTAAAATAATTTATATACAAAAATAAAAACAAACTTTAAGTTGGAATTAATTTTATTAAGTTAAAAATAATTCAATGAATTTCTGTGCTTTTTTCTAGGATTTTTTTAACTCTATTTGCTATTTTTAAAAAAACTATTTGATTTGTTGCATTTTCTGAAATTCGAAAATCAATTAAAATCCCCTTTTGGGCCGAAATCCGGATATCCGGACTCCATCTTATCCGGATAATCCGTTTCCGTTTTCGTTTCCGGGGAAAAAAATCCGAATTCGTTTCCGGTCCGAAAATTATCCGAGAAAAATCCGATCCGAAACATTACGAATCCGTTTTTTGTCTGAATCGGTCGGAAACTATCCGATCCGTTTTCACCCCTAGTTGGCAGTGGCCGCGCACGGTGGAGCCGTAACCGGTAACCAGATTGGGCCTGATGGAACTGCGTAGAACCTCATCGTGGACGGTATCGTTTCCCGAGCGTGATGTAGTGGTGCCGCTGATGGAGAGCCCGTTTAGGCACGGCCATAGTCCGGAATTAAACGGGTCATTCCGTGTCAGTCCACGTACCGACGTGATAGTTCAGATATAGCTCAATGGTCTTTTCGTATGGTGCCGGTCCGAGCCTGTTTGGTACGACGGGTCAAGGTTGGCTAAATTAGCTTGTTAGATCTAGAAATTCAAAAAATTCAAAAAAAATTAGAAAAACAGAAAAATGTGTAGAATTCGGAAATACATATAAAAATTATAAAAAAAAATAAGACAAGCATATTAAAAATATAATAAAGAACTTTATTAATATTTAAATAGTCATCTCGTTAAAATATTAATAAAGAGTTTTATTAATAAAGAGCTATACAACTCTGGATGTATAGCTCTACATTCATCCTTGTTCTAAGTGTCGTTGTCTAGGTACAGATTTTCAAACACTTGTGACAATTTTGGATTTTTCACAGAGTATTGTGTCCGTGAATCAGCTTATTCCTAGTCCTTCACAGTTAGAAGTATCTCAACCATCTCACTCATGAGACGTGTTCTTCTCTCCTCCAATATTTTTCCAAAAAGACTGAAAGTAGACTCGGAGAAAACCATCGAGATAGAAACAGTTAACACATTACGTTCAAGTATGGATAGCACGGGATATGTTTACTTATGGCTATACCACAATTGCAAAATTTCGAAGCCTTCTGAGTTGAAATCCACCGTACCGTTGTCCAGATAGGCATATAATTTCCCACTCCTTGGGTGAGCGGTTGGTCTTGGTTGAGAAGGTGTCGTTATAGAAGAAAACTTGGACCTAGAGGAAGAGCATGCACCCCAGATTTTGCTCTATGATTTGTCTTGTTACTTGAGGTTGGTACTAGTGGAGATCATTGCAAGCGGACTCCCTAAGACTTATTTTCATACATTTGGAAAACATCATATAATCGAGAACGAATATCTAAAAAATAGTTAGAATAGTCTAGTCCTATAGCATCACTAAGAAGATCATAAACATTAGCAAATCCTTCAATTTTAACTATAGGATCTAAAATAAATGCAAATATACATGGGAAAGGGATTTCTATCTAATATTTAAGGTATTTACTTTTCATAGCAACAATAACATCTCGTAAAATTATGTCATTTTCATAATTTTTTAATTGACTAGTAATCTGTAAAATACTATGCACAATAATAGGATATGTTGGATAATAGACAGCGGACAAAGCAACAGTGGCCTCATAAAAAATTTCTAAAAACTAAAGTATCTTCTCAGCAATAAATCAATGTTGCTCAATCAATAATACACTACCATCAACGCTCTGATAGTGTATTTGAATAAAAACAGAAAAAATGCTCTTATATGTAAAAGACTCTTAAGCATCAAGTAAGTAGAGTTCCATTTTACCGGCATGTTCAAACCAAACTTTCTTGGACGTACACCTATTGCCCTACAAAAGTTATTACATGTTGTTATTCTTATGTTAGAATTATTCAAGATATCGCATTGCGAAAAGCTTTAATATACGAAGTCAACCTCTTTAAACCATATTTGACTATAAGGTTAATAATATAGCAAGCGCATCACTGATATAGCAAGAAGGAATCGGCGTATGTACTCAACACTGGAGTAAGAATATTCATAGCCCTAGAGTTCGAAGCGGTATTATCTAAAGTAATTGAGAATGTTTCGTTTGTAAGACCAAAGTCTTCCACGACTTTGATGATACAGTCCGCAAAATTCTCACCTGTGTGTGCTACATTAATTAATTTGAAACCTATAATTTTCTCCATTACCCAGTTATCATAAACATAACAAGCAACTATATTAAGATAATCCTTTCTAGCCCAACCACACCATATGTCCGAGGTTAGGGCCACCGAAAATGTGCACGTACTAAATAGTTCCTTTAATTTATCACGACATTTATTGTAGTATTTTACTAGATCCTTACTTGTTGTCTGTCTAGAAATGGTGGAAAATCTATGATTATGCACAGTCCTAATGTAAGTTTAGAAAGCAGTAGACTCCCCAAAGCCTAATGGTAAATCCTCATAACCAACTAAACGACAGAGAGATTGACGGGCTACCTCAGGATCGTAGTCCCAGCTACGTACCATACCATCGAGGTTGTACTACAGCTGCATCTGCCTCATCACTAATCCTTGTTTGGTCTTACATCTTGTAGTATATCTAAGTAAGTGACTCGTTCCACTTGAAGACTTTGCAGACAATTTAAGACGACAAATTTTGCAAACAGCATATGGTATCTGATTTCCTTGTATGTCTGGCTTGGTTGTCCTCTCAAAATTCTCCTAGAGTCTCAATGTACACGACCTCGACCTCTTTGCTTCGGTGGTCACCGACGAAGATACTGCCATAGAGCCTGATGAAGGAACTCCGCCTTGCCCTTATGGTAACAACTCCAATTGGTTGGTTTGAGGCAGCCGCAGCCTTCATGGATGCAACTTCCTTCGGTGAAAGTTCGTAATCATCAATAGCAACGCTATCGTAATTTTTCATAACAAAAACTGCACAATCGAAACTAACACTATTATTATTTTCATCTTAGCTCAACAAATAATAACAAAAAATATGTAAAAAATAGTATTGTATCTCTTTTGCTGAATTGCTGCCATAATTTGAATTTTCCAAAATTTGCCATAATTTTTTAAATTTTTGTCAAATTATCTCACAAGAAATTTAAATTTACACAATAGAATCTGAAAGAGAGATTGAGGAATGGATGACTGTTGAATGAGGGGGGTATGGTGGCTATTTATAAAAAATATTTTGGTTTTTTTTGCTATTTTTAAACCACTAGACGGTAAAAAACGGTCGGATTTTTTAATATCCAAACGTTACAGGCTAAACAAGTCTTGTCGTGCCGGGCACGACCCACCGTGCCTAAATGTGCCCAACGGACATTTTTCACCCAGGGTGTGTCGTGCCACACATGGCACACTGTGCTTTTTCGGCCCACCCGCATCCCATCCCCTTTTCTCTCTCCACATGCGCCTTACCCGCCCCTTCGCCTGCCAAACCCGCTTGCCGCAGTGCCACCGTCTCCTCCCTCCGCGTCGATACCCTCCCCCTCCCCCCCGCCCCCTCCCTCCACGCCAACCCACGCCCCGTCGCCTCCCTCATGGCTCCTTGCCTCCTCCCTCCGCGCCGCCGCCACCCTCCACCCTCCTTCTTCTCTCTCGCTGCCCCGCCCCACCGCATCCCCGTGGCTCCTCCCTCAGTGTCGGCCGCCACCTCCCCTACCCTCCCTCTTCTCCCTCAATATTGATCTTACGAATGAATATTTGGGAGTCTCCTAGAATTAGAATCACGTGAAGAAAGACACAAGGATTTAGACAAGTTCATGCCATCTTCGGGAAGAATAACAACCCTACACCTGTGTTGTTGTATTAACTATGCTGTTTACAATCAAGAAGGAAAATAATGTTCAATGTCTCCTTCTGGTCTGCCCCAATGTCCACTGATTTTATCCTTTATAGAGTGCTTAAAGGGGTGACAGTTTCCCCAAACCAAGATGCATTTCAACACTTGATGAAATGTGCATGTTGATGGGAGTTGCTGTCAGAGAGATGACACCCCACATCGCATAGCAGTTATCATCATGAGGATATTACTATCTATAATAACAATTACAGATAAATAATTTAATTAATTTAGGATTATTAGATCCTTGTCATCTAGCACCCCAACTTCAAGTGAAAATAACTTACTTAAAAAGGAGGTCGTAGAATAGTGGGCAGAAGTAAAGCCTTTCCAATTGATATTTCATTTGACCAGAAATAGACTTAACCAAGAAGGTAATTTTACTTGAGTTATAAGACAGAATCACTTTTTTGAACGGACAGATTATAGAATCCCAATTGACTCTTACAGAGTTGTCCGTTGGAGCGGTTCCCGAAGAGGTGGCAACTGTTGAGTTTTCACGATCTCTAACTCAAGTGTGCGGCTATAAAGATCTACCGTGGGCGTAACCCAGGTTTTTACTTTCCCCATTTGCTTCAACCACTCTTCGAGTTCTTGCTCTTTCCGCCGCCAACTAAATCGCAATCTCTCCTCAAACTTTCCCAAATCCAAATCAATCTCACATAGAAGAGATGTACGGAACCATCTGTAAGTGGGAGAAATTGGAGATAGACGTGGAGAAGATGAAAACTTTGGTCGCAGCCGAGAAGATCCCGAAGGGAGTGTATGTGAAGTGGACCAATGTTAAAGGGTAGCATTGGCCCTCGGGTGAAGAAGGTACCATTCCCAGTATTCCAACCGCAATATGAATGTGGCTTTCGATCGCCAGATCACCCTTTCTTCATGCTCGTACTCGAACACTTTGGGGTGGAATTGGTGAATTTTGTTCCCAATTCCATCACAATGTTGAGTGTGTTCATCTACTGTGCGAAGCCTATCTGGGATTCTCCCAGATTTGGAGCTCTTCCAGTATTTCTACGGGATGAGCAAGCACAGCGGAATCGCAGGCAGCTACGGTCTAAAGATCCACAATGGGAAATCGAAGGAGTATATTCAGATGTTTACCCGGTCGTCATGGCCAGGATGAAAGAAGAGGTGGTTTTACTGGGAAATATCCAAGGACGATAGCATCTTCTTCACGGGGAAGCCTGAAGAGAAGAATGCCTCCTAGGATTTGACTCCAAGCAACCTTGATCGGATCACCCCCTATATTTAAGCCATCAAAGACTTGAAGGAAGAGGGGCTTACCGAATGGCACATGGTGAGAGACTAACAGTCCTCTGAAGAATCGAGCGCATCCAATGTGGATGTACTCGGGGACCACTGACCCAACCAGGGATTTCGATGGAGGTAAGGAAACAATCAACCTAACTCTTTTTGGTTAATCTCGAGTTTGATTGTTAATTATTTTCTTTGCAATTGTAGATCTTTCACAAAAAGAGATTAACGCTTGAGTCAAACTTGTTTATGAAAAAGCTCCAACCCCCACATCAGGGGTTCCTCGAATCCTGTCCGCGGAGGAAAAAAAGGAATGCCTAAAGGTAATCAAGAGTTGATTTCATCTTTAGGGTTTTATAATCGTAGAATTCGACTATTGAATAATGTTTTTCTAACTTTTTGTAGAAAGTAGGTATGGCAGACCGTTAAGATGACTAGGTCAGAGGAAGACAGAGTTCCTCTGGCCAAAAGGCGTCGCCTTGTGAAGGCCGCCGATAAGAAGGGCGAAGGCTCCATCTCCACCCCTCCTCCGACCAACCCCTTTAGCAAATTCTTTGCAGACATGATTGCCGCAGGGAAAAGAGGAGTGGTTGAAGTGCTTAAGCACAAATCCCCTAAGACCAAGGTACCATTCTACTACGACAACAAGACTTTTTCAGTTTCTACTTCTCATGGTTTTGTCAAGCAATTAGAAAAGAAGAATTGGAAGAGCTTTATGTCTTTTGTGAAGGATACTTTTGCGACAGCATAGCCTATGGTCGAGGCAAATGCTATCCCTCAGGTGGTCAAAACAAGTTTCGACCATCAAGGAAGGCAAGAAGCTTTGGGAGCCATAGCTTTCTATCAATATCTATGACCAGACGTGGTCGAAGAAGCCTCGGCCTTTTAATCTCATGACACTGAAAGCCTTCCAGAGGCTACAGGTGTCATGAAAATTGGGGTGGCTGAAGAGAAGAAGAAAAAGAAATCTTCCTTAGGGAAGGTTTCTTCTGGATTCAAGATTGTCTCCAGAAAACCAATGTATGTAAATCGAAAAGCGTAAAAATAGTATTTTCCTTTTATTCACACAACTTGATATCTTTTCTTTTCTCTTTGCAATTTTAGTCCTACTTCTCCAGCCCTTAGGGATGTTTCTGTCGAGAGGTCCATTATTATTTCTCCTGCAGTTGCAAAGATAACAATTGTTTCTCCTACAATCGAAGAGACAATAGCGGAAGTAGTCGAGGAATCGACCCATATCCCTGTGGTGGCAATGGAGGAAGTTGCCCCACTGGAGTAGCTACGACCACTAGGTGGTCGTAGAAGCAGAGGCAAAGACAGCGGAAGACTTGGTTTCTATGGTGATCGAACCGGTTATTTAAGATATCAATAATCGGACAAGGGACTTGGTCCTACAAACATCAGATGTATCCGGTCAAGGTGAAGGAGCAACCTTCGATCACCGTACCAAGGAGGTTGCAGAAAATGCTCCTCCTAGTCCTCAAGGAGAACTCACTTCTGCTGCCGATGGGAACGAAGAACAAGAAGAAGATGAATACTTCTTCGACCTCTTCCCTGAGTTCTTTGGTCCACCAATAGTCGAATCTTCTTCATTCAGGTCTCGTGACTGAGTCCCACACCCTAAGGATATTCCGAATAGGGGACATATCTTTAATGACGAGTGTCTTCAAAGAGTATGGTGGGATCAAATCAATGGACCTGATGAACTTCAAGATTCTGAGTTTGTGTATGCCAAGTTCGCTCGGGCAGCTATCAACGTAAGTACTCAATACCAAGCATTTTTATGTTTGGATTTTTCCTGTTTCTTACTATCTTTCTTTGTTTAGAAAACCCTCGAACAAATTGCTACTGTGGGTGAATACCACAGGTAACATTTTCTTTGAAGAAGCGTGATCAACTCTACCAATCGCAATGAGATCGTAAGTTATTGTTACGAGAAGCCATATTTTATTACGACCACTTGTTCAATACTCATGTCTACTTTTTGACCTTAGTAGGTCTTAAAGTGAATAAAGAACTTTAATTTTTGCACTCAACTATGCAAAAGCTGAGGCCCAGAAGTTAAGAGATGAAAAAGAAGACCTGCCGAAGAACCTTCAGGAGGCAAACTCTGCAGCTTGTGAGTTGTAGAATAAAATAAACAGTAAGTTCTGTACTTAAGACTGTTTACTTTAATGACTTTCTTTTCTTTCTCTAACTCTTTTTCTTTGTTTAGAAAAAAAGGTCAATATGGGTATGCTCAAAACCTAGGTCGAATCAAAGACCTTGGTGATCAACAAGCTCACCCGTATAACCAAAGAGAAATATGAGGGCATAAAGGTATGGGAAGAGCAGTGCACAAAGGATGCTGTCTCCCATGACAACGAGGTCCAGAAGCTTGATTCTCGACTACTAGGTAAGAAATTCTTTACCTACGGCCAATTTTTTTACTGGTATTTATGAAGTATTTTTCTGATTGATCGTACTCTATTTCCAGAGCAAGCAGTCGAAATAAAACGACTTCAAGAAGCTTTGACTCGTAGTTAGGAGGAGATGAAGTCAATAAAGATCAACCTTCAAGACAACATTTCTCTCCTTAACAATGTGCTCGGAGGACTTGGTGCTAAGAAGGTCACTCCTCTTGAAGACACCATGATTGCCTATACGAGTATAATTGGACAACAAGTCAGAACTTTGGAGGAGTTAATAATGACTCTGAAGACCAACCAAGCCGACTCGATAAGAGAAGCGATCGAAAGTGCAGTAAGTTATGCTTTGGCAAAGCTTAAAGCACATGATCATAATCTTAGCCTTCAAAGAGTCGAAGCTGATTTCGACTGCCCTAAAGCAGAGGTAGCACGATTGATTGAAGAAGTACAGCCAGTCGGCAAGAAGATCACGGAGGAGATGCAAATTGGACCCCTTTCGTCGGAGTAGTTTGTAATAGGGAATTTGTTAAGACAATCTCTTGTTTATGACTATAAATCTTCTTTTCCCTGCAAATTGTCTCATCAAGTAGTTAGTAACTTATAAGACAATAAACAAAAAAGGAAATTTGAATTGAAGACTAAGAATCAAGTCATATGTAAAATCGTATTCTAGGCCCCGAGTATTTGCTTAGTTTATTTATATAAACTAAGTAAATAGCGAAAAGTATGTACTTAAAAGTTGTTCGACATTTGTTGTCGATATCGATTGTCATGTACTAGTTCCTCCTCGTAAGGCGGGATCACGTGCGATAAGAAAGACTTCGACTAGTTGATGTTTCTTTCTCGACTAGGTTAACCAAATCGTGAGATCAACAAAATAAACTCAATTGTCATGTATTGGTAGCAAGAGTTAGAAACAACACGACACTAGAAGTCCCTTCTACTGGGCAGGACCACGTGTAGAGAGGAAAGACTTCGACTAGGTGGTGTACTTCCTCCGACCAGGTTAATCAAATTGAGCATTTTAGAATAGTCAAACAAACTACAATTTAAAAAGAGCTTGTTGTAAACTATTTCGACCATATTTTGTTGAACCTAGTTTCTTTATTTTGGCAGCAAAAGTTAGGAACATGTTGACACTAGGAAGTTCCTTCTAGTGGGTAGGACCACATGCAGAAAGAAAAGGCTTCGATTAGGTGATGTTACCCTCCTTCGACTAGTGTAAAGAAAACCAAGTGTTTAAAAAGTGATCGAAAATCGAAGCATTGCTCAATGAAAAATTTTAGACAATAAAGATTGAAGAAAGCATAAACTTTATTGAGAATATATAAAGTTACACATAAATTTTGCGTACTTGGTCGATATTCCATGAGTTCGTAAGGACTCTGCCATCTTGCATTGCTAGTCGTACTGAGCCTGGTTGTGTAAGGTTGCGAGGTTGGAACTTACGATCGTAGTATTTGCATAAGGCTTCTTGGTAGATTGCTGAACGGATTAAGGCTTAATTTCTCTTCTCTTTGAGTAGGATGATGTCATCTTCTCGAAGTTGTTCCTAGCTAGAGTCATTATAATTTCTTACCTTTGTCGATCGAATCTTTAGTTCTAGTGTAAGCATAGCTTCAGCCCCAAAAACTAGAAAGAAATGTGTTTCACCAGTAGTCTGCTAGCGATGCACGCAATTGCCCATATCACGAGGTAATTCTTTTACCTAAGCCCCCGAGCGCTTTATAAGCTGGTCGAAGACTCGAGTTTTGATTCCCTGCATAATTTGGCTATCCGCTCTTTCGACTACCCCATTGCTTTGTGGGTGGGCGACAAAGGTATAACACAGTTTGGTACCCAATTCTTTGCAAAATTCTTTGAATTTTGCACTCGAAAATTGTGTATCATTATCTGTAATTATTCGACTTAGAACGCCAAATCGAGTAGTCACACTTTTCATCATAAACCTCTCGGGTGCTTTCGTTGTTCTCCCAGTCACAGGTTCAGCTTCAATCCATTTTATGAACGTATCAATAGCCACAAAAAAACAGTTCTTTGAAATCAAGACCCTAGGTTGTAAAAGGCCAAGAGAGAGGTATGGTTTGCAATGCCTGAGTCGGTTGGTGTATTTGCCTGCTATGAAACTAGCATCATACACACTTTTTAACCAACTCTTTAGCATCATGGAGGGCGGTTGGCCAGTAGAAATCTTGTCGGAAGGCTTTGCTGACCATCGTTCTGTAAGAAACGTGAGTTCCACAGATGCATCTGTGTATTTCGTGAAGGAGATTTAATCCTTCTTTTTGCGATATGCATCACATGAGAATCCCTTAAGTACATCGTTTGTAGAGGACTCATTCGACCAAAGTATACATTTTGGCCTTGCGAGATAAACAATCAGCCTCAAGATCGTCATTGGGTATTGTACCCTTCTGAAGATACTCGTAGACGGGACACATCCAGGTATCCTCGTATTCTAGAAAGGCTGTCTCAATAGGAGATGTCACTGGCATTTCAACCAGAGACGGCTTCTGGAGCTGTTCCAAGAATGCTCATTTTGGTACTTGTGATCGGGAAGAAACCATTCGAGCTGACTGGTCAGCGAGGAAATTATCCTTTTGACGGATATATTGTACCTCGAAACTAAAAAAATGCTTTTCAAGCTTCCTAACTTCTGATAAGTACTGAGACATGGTTGGATTAGAGTATTGATACTCTTTTCTGACCTAATTCACGACTGGTGAGAGTCTCCTGTCACGAGTAGTCATCCAATCCTGAGCACTTTCGCTGCTCGTATGCCAGCCAACAAATCTTTGTATTCTACCACGTTGTTAGTGGCAGAAAAGTTTAATTGAATAATATATTTTAAGGTCTCTCTTGTTGTAGATTCCAAGACCACAACAACCCCCAAGCCACTTAGCGTAAGTGACCCATCAAAGTACATTGTCCACTTTGGTTGTGGGATTCGTCGGGGATCTGAATGTGTTCAGATTTGTCCATTCGCGACAAAGTCCGCCAAGATCCGGGATTTAATGGTCGTTCAGGACACGAAATAGAGGTTGAACACCCCAAGTTCAACTAACCATTTTGCCTTGCATCCTGCTGCTTTCCTGTTCTGGAGGACCTCTACTAAGGGAAACTCAGATAGTACAATTATCTTGTGTGCCTAAAAATAATGCCTCAGTTTTCTCGAAGACATGAGGAGAGCATTGTCATACCCCAAATTCACAATTTGAATTCTTTTGTGTTCACAACACTAGTCCCTGAATCAGTAGCTAGTGCCCACAATTACATCATTGGATATCAAACACATATCATGAAAATTTAAAGTTATTACATAATAATAAACAAATTGTAAATATATCTTATGGCATTTTACTTGCAGAATGACCGGACAGGCCAAATACCTTGCAAAGAATAGCAGCAGAAGCAAAATCAAAGTATATCACGTGGAACCCTCACGATATACCCACAAGCAATCGACTCGGACCCATAATCTATTTCTTGGTCTTCTTGATCTTCAGTCTTGACCCATACTCATAATTATCGATTTTTTAAATAATCAATTTTTATTCTGAAATACAGTAATATACCTCTATTTTTTATTTTACAGAAATAATCCTACATCGTTGTGCCATTGGGCGACTTGGATCAAGTCGCCCATGGTTGAGAGACTAGATCCAAGTCGCCCAACAGTCGCGCGACAAGTGGAGTAGTCGTTCAACAGTTTAGTGACTAGTCGCAACTAGGCCTGGTAATGGGTTGAATTAGAATGGGCGAAACAGGTTAGGTTTAAATTCGGGTTGGCTTTGTTTGGATGGGAACGGTTTGAGGTAGCTCATGATTTGGTTTGGATTGGATTTGCACTGAAAACAAGTTGGTTTGGATTGGATTAAGAATTTTCGGGTTCATACTGTTTGACCCACGGTTTGGACCCTGTGGGTTGGGATGGGCTGGTTGAGCTACCTGCCGCTTTAGTCACGAACTCAAGAGTTATGTAGTATTTGTTACTAGTAACTGGTGTCGGAGGCCGAACTAGTCCACCAGCTTGAAGACGACGAAGGGCTTGTTGACCTTGAATCATCCGACCCCGATGGGCTTCTCAGCTTCTTCTTCGCCTTGCTCTTTCATCGATGTCAGCACTACCGGTTATCTTCCGAGGATGAAGACAGCGACGACGACGTATCGTGGTCTGACAAACTCGTCGACTGGCTGCTTGATGATGTGTTATAATTCGACAATGAGGAGTGGTCTGACGAACTCGTCGACGGGCTGCTTGATGATGTGTTATAATTTTGTTGGATAAGAAACCTAGGATCGAACCCTCAAGAACCTGTCGAACTCTGAAGATGCTGAAAGTTCAGAACTTTAGATCAAGAAGAATGACAAAATCACAAGAGAAGACACACACAGATATATTTTTCGCTGCATATACATCATGTAAATTTTTGGTTTTTTCCTTTATTTTATCTACGACTCAAGTGTTACAATCGAAATTCAATTCTGTTTGTCCAACTCTGAGACTTTCAGACAAAACAGAGACGAAAGCGAAAAGAACTGCTACAGTTAACTGAAACCAAAAACAGAGTGTAACTCTGAACTAAACTAAAACCTGATTACAACTCAAATGGTAATAAAATCATACTCCAAAAACAAAGCTGACTTGCACACGTTTACTGTAATAAGATTATCTGCATCAAATTTGACTACGAGGAGTGGTCTGACGAACTCGTTGACAGGCTGCTTGTCGATTTTGCGAACGTGACAGTGCGTCTTTTGGGGTCTCGAGGAGGCGTAACTGCCATCACCACGGCGACATCGACATTGCCCCCTGCAGGTGCAGGTGAGGGCGGGCGGATGACGGTGAGGCGGCGGCGAATGTTGGCGTAGCAGGCGAGGACGATGACCATGGTGACCGTGAAGGCAAGGCAGATGGCGGTGGATACTGGATAGGGTTGCGTTGCTCGCGGCTTGTGTCATCATGACAGATGACTCGTGACTAGTGGAGAAGATGAGAGGAGAGGGGAGGAGAGAAGAGGGAGAAGCACGTAAACCCATCAGCAATCAAGTGCTCGCGCGCAGCCACCAATTAACTACTTTACAGGAGAAGAGGGATCGACTGACATATATGGAGACAGAGATGGAGGAATCGTCGACGACGGCCGTGGATCCGTCGTGCCCGCTATTCCTGCACCTGCAGCCGCAGCAAGAGAATATTAACGGAGAGCTGCCGGTGCTGGAGCTGCGAACGCTAGACCTGGAGGAGCTGGGGGAGGAGGATTTGACCGGGCGGCGCTGGCGGTGGCATGCCGGGAGCTGGGTGTCTTCTGGCTGGTCAACCACGACGTCCTGGCGACCTCTCTAGGCGGCTCTTCAGGTTGGTCCAGGAGCTGCTAGGTCAGGTGCCATTCGAGAGGAAGAAGGCCCAGCCGGCTACTTCTTGGGCACACCGGCGCTACCTCAAATGGGTTGAACCATGGGTTCAAATGGGTTGAATTCATACTAAGATAAATGGTTTGAGTTGGTTTGGGTTGAAGTTACATGTGAGTTGGATTAGTTTAGTTTTTGAATGTGGATTGGTGGGCAGAGTTGGGTTTGATTCATGTGCTTCATTAAAGTGGGCGGGTGTGGATTTGAGTTGGTTTCTAGACCATTAGCAGGCCTAGTTGTGACTAGTCCCTTCGACTACTAGTCGCTCAACGGTTGAGCGACTTAGCCCCTAGTCGCTCAACCGTTGGGCGACTAGGGGCTTATGAGCGTCATCGCCATTTTCTTGTCTCCCTTGTGCATTGTAATATAACTTACCTTACTACTTACCAATCATTTCTACCTCCGTCGTTTAACCGCTGAATGACTTGGCAGCAAGTAGTGGTCCAACGGTTGAGCAACGTTGACTAGTTGCTCAACCGTTGGACCACTACTTGCTGCCAAGTCGTCCAACGGTTGTGCGACTAGACGGTTGTATAGTAAGGCACACCCGACACCCTGACGATCTCTTTCGCCATTTCCTCATGTAACATCTCAATTTTCTGAGTCTTAAAAATCTTTTGATTAGTTAGTAGGGAGAAATTCACCATTTGGTATATGGACTTTTAATATCAAAACCATTTAATGTGAATAATCTCAACATGAACAATAGTTAAAACTATTTTATTTGTATTATATGTGGTTGGATATATTTTCTAGATTTCTTTAGAAATTTTTTTGAGTCCATTTGCTATATTCTAACTGCCATTTCGATTTTTGCTATTTTATAAAATAGAAAACTATTTAAAATCTTAGTATTGGCTTTGGGCTGAATCCTTAACTCCTCGGCCCATCTCCTTGGCTACACGGCCCAGCTCTGAGCTAGCCCGGTCGCTCGCGCCCTCGTCCGCGCCTTGTCTCCCTACCAGTGGACCCCACCACTTCGTCGTCTCTGAGCCGACTTCGTCTCCGCTGTAGTCGTAGATTGTTTCCGATCGCTGTAGTCATATATTGTTTCCGATTCTTTGTAGTCGTGGGATTGCTTCCGATCGCTATAGTCGTGGATCGCTTTCAGTGTCGTGGTTGTAGCGATCTTGATTCTGCGTGGTTGTAGATTCTCGTTTGCCGTGGTCGTAGATTTCCCTCGACTGCTGTGGTTGTAGATCTCGAGTATGTGGTCGTAGCCGATTCAGATTCAAACTTCTGAGAACCATATCATCTTCATCTGAACTCCGTTTGAGTCCATTCAAATTTCTAAATCTATCTAAATTTGATATATATTTATCTGCGATTTTTATTTAATTTTTGGAGTTTGTTTTGCCTCTATTATTTATTTGTTTTATTTATTTACTTTGTTTGCGAGTATACGTTGATACTTCGGGAAGTTTTGGAGAAGAAGGAGTGCCTCAAGACCAAGACCAGTACCTAGATCTATTCCAAAACAAGTTATACCTTTGATCATATTGAATCCCAGTTTTTAAAACTATATTGTTTCAAATTAATGTATTTACTTTATGTAATTATTTAAATGCTTTTGGGTGTAGTTAGCAATCCAAATTGTTATATCCACCTTGTCTATTATATTGTCGTAATCTTTTGTCACCCTAGATTAGTTCATTATTTAGTTGGTATTATCATAACACCAACGTAGGTTGGTTAGATAGGATTAGATTGCTTAGCTATGCTACGAGTCATCATCTCATGTGAGTTGCAATTATAAACCTGACTAAGTGATTACAGAACTAAGTGATAAAACTGTGTCTACTGTGTGTCATTACTCGTTGATGGCATATGTTGCACTTAATCAACCTGGTGGGAAAAAGATTTGGACCGAGACATGTGGTACTGTGTGTTTATGGTAGATCTGTGTTGGATAGGAACGATAATCTATGTGACATAGTTTGAAATTAGAAGTCTTCTCTTGGTCAATTAATGACTTAAGTTTGTGCACCATTGAACTGAGCCTTACTATACAACCACATGCCTGATGGGACGAGCCTAACTTAGTAAGTTATTGATTCTTGACATTGACTACTCAGGTAGTAGGTTAGGCTGCGTTGGAATGGGTGGAGGTGTAAACTACCAGGTAGTTGCATCGCGGGATGGTTCGCCGCTTCCCTGTCCAACGGTGTGTGTCGTACCAATCACTGTGTATAGGTTGGTATGGCGGTAAAGCACATCGGAGTGTCAATGTTTGAGATGAAGTTTCGGAAAAGTTTTGTTATCATTAGTGCGAGCACACTGATCGTATCGTGTGGGTAAAGTGTACAACCTCTGCAGAGTATTAATCAATCTAATCGAATAGCCGCATCCGCGGTCATGGACATGCTCGGGGATTTCACACGAGGGGTAGATTTTCATAAAACCTTGGGAAGGGACAGCTGTGTGATATAAGTCATATGGCTGTGTGATTTTCACACGAAGGGTAGATTTTCATATTAGCTTTGTGTTCTTTGTGATAACAAACTGTTAAATTATTATTGTCTATTTGTTTTAAGTTGATTTCAATCTATTATTTGTATTCAATTGCAAATGTTGTATTTCTGCAAAAGAACCACAAAAGTCATTTCCTTTGGAATAAGCCTGCATCTATAAATTGCATTCTGTGGTTATGTCTTGCGAGTACGATTGTGTACTCATGCATGCTGCAAACAAATCTATAGAAGAGGAGGAGTCATCGCCTACTTTTGAGGAGGAGTTCGTTGAAGGTGTTGATCGTTAGGTCGTGATCCCAGTTGGTTGCTGTCGAACCCGGGAGCGAAGGATCCCGAATTCTCTGTGTTCATACACCGATCTAGGATTTCCAGTGTACACAGTCTCACAAAAGGATATCACAATCATATCACGAAATCGTAAATGACATTAAATAAATAATTGTTTCATACAAATGAGTCTGAATAATAATATCAAATGTCAAATGATAAACACAGCGGAAACAATATAATAGAGGTGAGCCACACGATGCGCTATAGGCAATTGTCTGGGTCAAAAGGCCTACTCGTCCGGATCCTCACCGTCGGGGTAGAAGTCTTCTCCTGAATAAGATTTATTCAGCAAGGATGAGCACAACTTCCGTGTGCGCACGTGTGCGGGGCAGGCGGAGGCCGTGGGCGGCAGTTGCGGAAGTTGGAGTGCGGCCAAAAATGGCGGAGGTGGCGGGCTCTCGCGAGGAAGAAAGGGAGGAGGAATAAGAGGGTGCGGGCAGGTCCACCTGGCGGCGATAGGACGGAGGCTGGCGGGTGGGACCGGGGAGTGAGGGAGAGATAGAGAGAGAGCGGGCGGGCTAAATGGGCTAGTGGGCCGTGCGCTCGAGGGTTTTGGGCCGAGGCCGTTGGGTTTCGGCCCAAAGCTATTTTTGCATTTTCTTTTGCTTTTATATTTGTTTAAATTCTGATAATTTATTTAGGCTTTTAGAAAATAGTAAAGTAATTCCAAAAATTATGGAAAAATTCACAGAAATTCCCATACTTATTTTGGACTTAATAAAATTATTTCCAACTTTAAGTTGGCTTTTAATTTTGCAAATAAATTTGTTTTGGCTTTAAAATATGAATAAAAAGCTTTTAAAATTTCAGAAAATTCCACCAAAGTAAATAAATTTTAATTTTTACTGAAATTTGAAAATTGGGCTGTTACAAACCTACCCCCCTTAAGGGAATCTCGACTCGAGATTCAGGCTTGGTCAACAAACAGGTCGGGGTAGTTGGTCTTGAGGTCCTCTTCTTTTTCCCATGTGGTGCCGCTTTCCGGGTGATGACTCCACTGCACCTTGTATGATCGAATGATCCTGCTCCTGGTAACTCGCTCTGCGACATCCAGAATCTTGATTGGTCGCTCCACATAGGTGAGGTCTTCTTGGAGATCACAACTCTCCAGAAGGGTGTGTTCTTCTGGCACTCGGAGACATTTCTTCAAGTGGGACACATGGAAGACATTGTGTACTGCTGACAAAGCTTCTGGCAGCTCAAGCTGATATGCAACTTCACCTCTTTTGGCTAGGATTTTGTATGGTCCCACAAATCTGGGTGCAAGTTTTCCTTTTGTCCGAAATCTTCTTACTCCTCTGAGTGGGGTAACTCTGAGATAGATAAAGTCTCCTACCTCAAAATTTAAATCCCTCCGATGGTTATCAGCATAACTCTTTTGTCGGGTTTGTGCCACTTTCAGATGTTCTCTTATGGCTTTTACCTTACTTTCAGCATCTTTGATTAACTCAGGTCCAAAGAGTTGATGTTCTCCTAGTTCATCCCACAGAAGTGGAGTTCTGCACTTTCTTCCATACAAAGCTTCAAATGGAGCCATTTGCAAACTGGCTTGATAACTATTATTATACGAGAATTCTGCATACGACAAATTCTTGTCCCAATTTTGTCCAAATTCCAGGGCACAGGCTCGGAGCATATCTTCGAGGACTTGATTGGTGCGTTCCGTCTGGCCATCTGTCTGAGGATGATAGGCTGTACTGAAATTGAGTTTGGTGCCTAAGGCTTCATGCAGACTCTGCCAGAATCTTGAGGTAAACTGGGAACCTCTGTCGGATACAATTTTCTTGGGCACCCCATGTAGACAAACAATCCTGGCCACATATAACTCTGCCAACTGACTGCTTCTGTATGTAGTTTTGACGAGAATGAAGTGTGCTACCTTTGTCAACCGATCAATTATCACCCAGATAGAATCATATCCTGGTTGAGTCCTAGGAAGCCCGGTGATGACATCCAAGCCAATTTCTTCCCACTTCCATTCTGGAATTGGTAGTGGCTGCAACAATCCAGCTGGTCGCTGATGTTCTGCCTTGACTCGCTGACACACATCAACGGCGAGGCGCGAACTCGGCAATTTCTCGCTTCATGCGACCCACCGTATTCTCCTTTAGATCCTGGTACATCTTGGTGCTTCCGGTGAATGGAGTAGAGGCGATTCATGAGCCTCCTTGAGTGGTATGCTTTAACTCCTGTTGGTCAGGTACACAAATGCGGTTCCCAAACCATACAGTTCCTTGTTCATCTTCAGCGAATCCTGGAGCCTTGCCTCTTTGCATATTCTTCTTGATCTCCTTGATGTCTTCATCTTCTAACTGTTTTTCTCTGATCTGACCTTGAAGAGTTGGTTGTACTTCCAAAGCATTCACACAACCTTGACTGACAATCTCCAAATTTAGACGCATCAATTCTTCATGTAGTTCTGGCTGATCCTTCTGCACTATCATGGTATTACAATAGGCCTTTCTTCTCAAGGCATCTGCAACTACATTTGCTTTGCCCGGATGATAGTGAATTCCAAGATCATAATGTAGCATCCCAATTTTCAGAGCTTAAAAATCTTTTAATAGTTAGTAGGGAGAAAATTCACCATTTGGGTTTTATTTGAATTTAATTTCAAAAGCTTAATATTGGACTTTACAATCAAAAACATTTAATGTGAATAATCCCAACATGAACAATAGCCAAAACTATTTTATTTGGGTTCTATGTGCTCAGATATATTTTCTAGATTTTTCTAGAATTTTTCTGAGTTCATTTGCTATTTTCTATTGCTTATTTGAATTTCTGGTATTTTCTAAATTAGAAAAACTATTAAAATCTCAGAAACCTCTCTCGGGCCGAATCTCTCCGGCCCATCTCCTTTCCTCGCGCCGCGGCCGCTAGCGCCCAGACTCATGCTCGCTCATGACTCCGCCTCGCCTGCGCGCATATGCCTCCTGCCGCTGACGTGTGGGCCCCGCACGTCAGGTCGCCGTCTTCCTCGCGTCGTCGTCTTCCTCGCGAGCGCCCGAGTCGTCCGCCATTGCCGAGCTCAAAGCTCCATCCGACAACGCCTCCTTTCCAACTAAAGCCCTTCTAGAAAACGTGCCAAATTCTATCCCTAACCTCCCCGCACCCGTTTCTGTTAAAATCATATCTCGAATCAAATCTTATCCCCGGATTTCCGAAATCGTTTTCGTGTTCTTCTCGGACTCGATTTAGGATTCCTTATCCCGCACCCCACCCTATAAATAGCCCCGGGATCGCCGGCACCTCACAACCCGAGCCGCCACCTCATCCCTCCCGGCCCTAGCGTCGCGATTGGAGTTCTAGGGTTTCGCCGCGCTCTGTTCTTCGCCGTTTCGCCGCCGTCGGTGCCGTCCCGAGCTCGCCGATCGCACCACCATTATCGCCACGAGCATAAGCAATCTCGGTGCCATCCACTTCGCGGAGCCGCGGAGCCCACGTCCGGCGATGCAAGCACTCGCGCCTAAACCTCGCCGCGCGGTACATCGCGGCGTCCCCGACCACCCGTGAGTGCACCCACATGTGCGCAATAACACGGGCTACGTCCCAAGACCACTCACCTCCGGCGAGGCGCGCCGTTCGCCGTTGTCGGGCGGTCGAGCACCGCCGATCCCGACCACCACGTGGCTCGCCACCTCGGCCGGCCGCGCTGCGCGTGCCGTCCGTGTCGGCGGCCGTCGGCTCCACGTGTTCGCCCGAGTCGACACCGATCGGCCGCCGTCGGCCGGCGTGTCGCGCGTGATTGGTCCAACTCGAGCCCACGTGGCGATCCATCGGATCCCCACCGAGGCTCGATAGACCAGTCTCACGTGAGCGTTGTGTCACCGGCAGTGGGACCCACTGTCGTGCCAATCGTCACCCCGTCCGAACGTCTCTGATGACGTCAGCATTGCGCAATAATCCGATTTTTCAATAGAAAAGTAATTCGGAAATTCCAGAAAATCAGAATTAGGGTTTCTTTTAGATTTCCAATCTTCCAAAGCTCATAACTTTTGCATCCTAACTCCGATTGAGCCCATTCAAATTTCTAAATTTGTCTAAATTCAAGCTCTATTTATCTGAGATTTTTATTTAATTTTTGGAGTTAGTTTTGCCTCTGTTATTTATTTGTTTTATTTGTTTTTGTTTCGTTTGCGAGTAGACGTCGATTCGTCGGGGAATTTTGTGGAAGAAGGAGCACCCCAAGATCAAGACCAGTACATAGACATTTTCCAAAACAAGTCATACCTTTGATCATCTTGGACCCAGTTTTCAAATTACTTTGTGTTAAATTAATGTATTCTACTCTAATTATTTATTTAAATGCTTTGGGCATAGTTATTATCCAAATTGTTATCACACATTGGCCTTGTATGTCATAATTCCTTGTCACCCTAGATTGGTTATTAGTTGGTAATATTATAGCACCAACGTGGGTTGGTTAGATGCGAGTACAATTGCTTAGCCATGCCACGAGTCATCATCACATGTAGGTTGCAATTATTAATTATGACTAAGTGACTATGGAACCTCGTGTAAAACTGTGTGCTATGTGTTGTTACTTCGTGATGGCATGTGTTGCACTAAAACCAACTGGGTGGTAAAGGATTTAGACTGAGGCAAGTGGTGGAGACTGTGTGACATGGTGGACTATGTGACATGAATGATAATCTATGTGATTTAGTTAGAGCATGGAAGTCTTGCCTTGGTCAATTAAGGACTTAACTTTGTGCGCCATTGAACTGAGCCTTACTGTACGACCACATGCGTGGTATGGGACGGGCCTAACTTAGTAAGTTATGGATTCTCGGCATTGATGTTCAGGTGGATAGGTTAGGCTGTGTGACAGGGTGGAGGTGCGACTACTTGGTGGTTGCATCGCGGGACAATTCGTCTTCCCTGTCCAGCGGTGTGTGTTATACCAATTCTATATGAGCTGGTATAGCGGTTTGTAAGCACACTGGGAATGTCAATGTTTGAGATGAAGTTTCCGAACTATTTTGTTACGACTGGTGCTTGCTACACTAGTTGTATCTTGTGGGTAAAATGTACAACCTCTGCAGAGTGTTAATTAATCTATTCGAATAGCCGCGTCCGCGATCATGGACATGCTCGGGGATTTCACATGAGGGGTAGTTTTCATAAAATGTTGGGATGGGAGCTGTGTGACCTCAATCATATGGCTATGTGAAATAATCTGTTTAGCTGTGTGTCTTTGTGGAAACAAATGTTAAAGTTATTATTGTCTATTTGTTTTGAATTATGCTTTCAATCTATTATGGTATTCCATTGCAAATGTTGCTTTTATGCAAAAGAACCACAGAAGCCTTTTATTTGGAATAAGCCTGCATCTATACATTGCATTCTCGTGGTATAATTTGCGAAATGCGGTTGTGTACTCACGCTTGTTGTAAAACTTGCGCCCAAACGTCTGTAAGAGGAGGAGTCTACGCCGCTTTCGAGGAGGAGTTCGAAGGCGATCGTGCGTTAAGTCCGGATCCCGCTTGGTTGCTGTGGTGAATTGGTGGGATCTACGCCGGAGTTTTTCCGTTCATTCTTTGCTTTATTTCTGTTAGCCTGCGTGGCTTAATAAGTGTAAACTCGACCATAAGGTCAAAACCCTTATTTGTTATTCAAACTAATCGTTTACTTTACTTATCGCTTGTGTGGATTGATATTTACCTATGTTAACCCTGTGTGCACTAGCGTGATCCTGGACTAGTGCAAGTATACACGGAGGGTTCCAGATCGTAATGCAGGTCCCGGCAGGTGGTATCGAGCCATATTGATATGAGGTCTTGACCTTAGTTAGATTGGCCGTCTTTAGAATGTCCAAATTATTTTCTAAAGGAAAAATTAACTTACAAGGTTAATTAATTGCTTAACTCTCCTCATATCTCTCTTGCCTCAACTTTTGCTATAATCTCTTCTCTCCCCGCCGTTTTAAAGTTGCTCTTACCTGTTCGTCTGTCTTGACAGATGCCTCGCAAATCTTGAGCTATGGTGAGCGCCTTTGGAGGATCGCCGTTGAGCTTTGGAAGTTGCTACAAGTTCTTGGAGGTTTTGATCGTCCATCAGTCGTCGGCAACAATCGACGGTGAATGGACAAAACCGTGGAGTGATTTGTCGCTGACGATCTATGCCGGGAGGAGCGACAAGGCAAGCCAACCTTCGCACGCCTCGTGAGGAAGATCACTTGGTGGAAGGTATCCGAGTCGTCGCGCTTGGCCATGCTGCGTATCGCAACATCTACGCACGGAGCTTGAGACACCGTCTTCGTTACCACGCAGAGCTGCAAACGTGGACTTGCCAAAGACGCTACCCGCCCACGAAGGAGAGAGCAGCGCTACGATGCGTGCACCTCGCACGGTTTGTGGCCGCCAGAGGAAGCTTTGGAGAGACCATCACGGAGTTGGATCATGTCTATGAAGCCTTGCAGAGTCAAGAGAAGGTCGCCACTCTGCAGGAGATTCTCTACGACCAAGTCCCCAAGAAGAGGAAGACCCGAGGAGGATTACAAGAAGATCCGGAGAAGGCCCAGTTGAGCCCGAAGAAGATGCAGAGCCGAGGAGCAGGAGGCCGCTTGCACTGAACGCTGCTCGCTGCACCAGCCTCGAGGCATCGGATCGGTTGCCAAGATGCCGGCTCACTCCGAGTCACACCGTCGGAGCGTCGCGCGCGTTGCGGAGGCTTTCGAGTAGTGGTCGTAGTCTCGATTTTGAGCTTAGCCGCTTTGATTTAGTGAGTCGCCCTTTAGGCGTAGTTTTGTGTGCTTAGGTCGTTGTTTCTTTTTGTGTGCAGTATGAGCTGCAAGGGCCCTTAGGCATTTGTTGCGACCATACTAAGACCCTAAGTAATAAAGGTATTTCATTTGAGTTTCTTGAGTCATGTTTTGTTGGGTTTAACCTACCCTGCTTAGTTCTTAACTTATCCGTGCTTGCTACCTTATCTAACCTATGGAGCTTAGCTAGATGGTTCAAACTCGTCGATCACTGCTAGTGGTTCCGTACCCAAAGACCGAGAAGCAATGAGCAACCAGTGCGAGGAGCGATTCGCCACAAGCACCTCCAATTGACTTGCGAAACTTTGGAGCTTTCATGGCAAAGACACTCGACCATGAATACCATGATGACCGGATGCAAGCTATGCACAACCGAACAACAACAACCATCAACATGGAGCCCGGTGCTCGTGGTCACCATGGACCGTCTAAACTTGTAGAATTCATGAGGACCCGCCACCAACATTTTCTCGACACGTTTCTCGGTGAAGCGGATGATTGGCTTCGGTTATCGAAAGAAAGTCTGATCACCCGGTCAGCGATCGTGAGAAGGTTCTCGTATGCCACTCACGGATAGAAGGCACCACTGCTGAATGGTGGAGAACTGCGTGCGCGCGATGAGACACCACGAGATATCACCGGAAGAATTTTTGCGGCATTTCGCGATTATCACGTGCGTAAGGCATTATCGATCCAAGAAGGATGAGTTCCGCGCTCTCAAGCAGAGCTATGTCGATGTCGACTACCTCAACAAGTTTTCTCAACTAGCTCGCTATGCGGCGGAAGATGTAGCCACGGACAAGGCTCGCCAAAGTCGCTTTTGAAGGGACTAAACATCGACTACAAGTCGCTTTGATCGCTCATACTTTTCACGATTTCCAAGAGCTGGTCAACAAAGCCTTTGTTTTGGAGGACAAACGCAAGGAATCGGAGGATAACCAGAACGCCGGATGGCTCGGCAAGGGAACCATCAATCACAAGAGAGCAAGAATAGTGCAAGCCAGCTTCAACGAGTTTCCACCCTGACCGTTGAGCACTGCACCAACTTCAAGACCGTCCGGTTGCTCGTAACTTCCGCAACCCTGCACCTGTCAACCCCAATTCAGGAAGCAACCAGCAGAGCGCACCAAAGGTGTGTTACGCCTGTCGTCAGCCAGGACATTTTGCCAACTAGTGTCCGCAAGGAACAATCACTCGATGCGCTTCAACCTTGGAGCTACGCCATCCAAGACACCAAAGCACGGCATCAACCAAGGAGCTTCACAAGTTGCGGTCAAGCCGGAGGAGCACCACGATCGTGATCGAGGTCGTCAACCACGTCACCACGAAGGAGCCCAGAATCACCGGACGTCGATCGGGTAAGTTTCTAGTTAACTCGCACTGCATCGGCTTTGTTTGATTCGAGCTTCGCATTCGTTTGTTTCGGAATGTTTGCAACCAAAAATAAATTGGAAGTTATGCAACTTAAGCATACTCGTAGTCTAGTCGCCGGAGCGAGCTAAGTACCGTGAGTGGGATGTTTAGGAGCTAAGTTACTCATATCCGAGTTGAGTTTCTAGCCAACCTAATTGTTCTAGACACCCAAACCCTAGATGTCATTCTTGGCATGGATTGGTTATCCAAGCACAAAGTCGTGCTAGATTGTGGCCGAAGAGCCGTAACAGTCGAGGATGCCAAAGGAAACAAGGTAGAGTTTCTAGCCACCTCAGTTCGTGATGGACATTTGCTAGTAAACAGTTTGAAGACCCTTTCCTTAGAAGAAGTGCCAGTCGTCAGTGAATACCCAGATGTGTTTCCGGAAGAATTACCAGGAATGCCACCGGATCGTGACATTGAGTTTGTCATCGACCTAGTGCCACGGACAGCACCGATTTCGAAGAGACCTTATCGGATGCCAGTCGATGAATTGGTAGAGATGAAGAAGCAGATAGAAGAACTTCTTGAGAAAGGTTTCGTGAGACCTAGTTCGTCGCCATGGGGAGCGCCAGTGTTGTTTGTCAAGAAGAAAGATGGAAGTATGAGGATGTGTATTGATTACCGTTCTCTCAACGAAGTTACCATCAAGAACAAGTACCCACTACCCCGGATAGATGATCTGTTTGATCAGATGAAAGGAGCCGGATTATTCTCAAAGATCGACCTGCGATCAGGTTACCACCAGCTAAAGATTTGTCCTAAGGATATACCGAAGACCGCGTTCTCAACACGGTATGGACATTATGAGTTCTTAGTCATGTCCTTTAGTCTGACTAATGCCCCTGCCTATTTCATGAACATGATGAATAAAGTATTCATGGAATATTTGGACAAGTTCGTAGTTGTGTTCATTGATGACATTCGGTGTACTCCAAGTCGGAGGAAGAACACGCCGAACATTTAAGGATAATATTGGAAAAACTCCGAGAGCATCAGCTGTATGCCAAGTTCAGTAAGTGTGATTTTTGGAAGAAGGAAGTGGATTTCCTTGGTCACGTGATGACAGCCGAGGGAGTAGCAGTTGACCCCGGTAAAGTTAAAGCGATTATACATTGGGAGCAGCCCAAAATCGTAACTCGATTCGCGATTTCTTGGGAATGGCAGGTTATTACCGCCGTTTCATCGAAGGATTCTCATCAATTGCTAAGCCCCTTACGCAATTGTTGAAGAAGGAGAAAAAGTTCACTTGGACTCCAGCCTGTGAGGAAAGTTTTCAAGAGTTGAAGAAACGATTGACTTCACTCAAGATCGACTCGCGAGATATTCGCAAGGATTTCGATATCTATTGTGATGCTTCGCGTCAAGGATTAGGATGCGTCCTGATGCAAGAAGGAAGAGCTGTCGCTTATGCGTCAAGACAGTTGAGACCTCACGAGGAGAATTACCCTACTCATGATCTGGAATTAGCTGCCGTAGTGCATGCTTTAAAGATTTGGCGACATTACCTCATCGGTAATCGCTGTGAAGTCTACACAGATCATAAGAGTCTAAAGTACATCTTCACCCAGTCAGATTTGAACATGAGGCAGAGAAGATGGTTGGAATTGATCAAGGATTATAATCTTGGAATCCACTACCATCCCGGAAAAGCCAACGTAGTCGCAGATGCTCTAAGTCGTAAGAGTTACTGCAATGCCTTGGAAGTAAAGGAAAGTTGCCCAGAACTTTATGAAGAATTTCAAAAGCTAAAGCTAGAAGTTGTGTCTGAAGGATTTGTAGCCAATTTGGAGGTACAGTCTACCCTGGAGAAGCAGATTCGTGAAGCACAACCAAAGGATCCTGTGTTGTCAAACATCAAGGTCAAAATGGCGTAAGGAAATTCAAAGATTTCACCAGGATGATCAAGACATACTCGGATTAATGGTCGTATCAGTGTACCGGATATCGATGGTCTAAGACGATTAATCTTGAAGGAAGCCCATGACTCAAAGTATTGATACACCTGGAAGTACCAAGATGTACCAGATGTCAAGACTAAATTTTGGTGGCCAAATTTGAAACGAAGTCGCGAGTTCGTTGCCTTGTGCGACACCGCCGAGAAAGTAAAGCGAACACGAGACCAGCAGGTTTGCTGCAACCGCTGAAGATTCCAGAATGGAAGTGGGAAGAGATCGGCATGGATTTCATTACCGGTTTACCCAAGACCCAATCGGGCTACGATTCGATCTGGGTAATAGTTGATCGTTTGACCAAGGTCGCCCATTTCCTGCCAGTCAAAACCACATACTCAGGAGATCGCTTTGCAGAGTTGTACATGGCGAATTGTCAGTTTGCATGGAGTGCCCAAGAAGATAGTGTCGATCGAGGATCTCGCCACACCTCGTTTTTGGCAAAGTTTGCATGAAGCATTGGGCACCCATCTGAATTTCAGTACCGCGTATCACCCACAGACAGATGGGCAGACTGAAAGAGTCAATTAGATATTGGAGGATATGCTGAGAGCTTGTGCTCTAGCAAATGCTACCCGTTGGGATAAAAGTTTACCGTATGCAGAATTTTCGTACAACAACAGTTATCAAGCTAGTCTGCAGATGTCACCATTTGAAGCTTTGTATGGCGTGCTGCCGAACCCGTTGAACTGTGAGAGACACCAGCGATCAGTGTTCGGCCCGGACATCATTCAAGAAGCAGAAGAGCAAGTGGCTATGATCAGAGAAAGATTGAATATAGCTCAGTCCAGGCAGAAGAGCTATGCTGATAATCGTCGCCGTGATCTCGACTTTGAACCCGAGGATTTCGTTTATCTTGAGTGACCCGCCGGAGGTGTCAAAGGTTTCATGCCAAAGGAAGCTTGCTAGGTATGTTGGCCCATTCAGATTTTGGAACGCCGTGGAGAAGTTGCTTATCGATTGAGCCGCATGCGATCGTTAGCGAGTACACGATGTCTTTCATGTCTCGCAGTTGAAGAAGTGTCTTCGTGTGCCATAAGAGCAAGCCCCGTTGGAATCAATTGAGTTGAAGGAGGATCTTACCTACAAGGAGCAACCAGTCAAGATTTTGGATGTCGCAGAGCGCCTCACCAGAAGCAAGACTGTTCGTTTTTGCAAGGTTCAATGGAGCAACCACTCATAAGGAGAAGCAACGTGGGAACGTGAAGAAGAGCCGTGGCCGAGTTTCTAGCCTTTTCTCTAGCTAGCTTTGAATCTCGGGTCGAGATTCCTTTAAGGGGAGGTTTGTAACATCCCAATTTTGAGCTTGAAAATCTTTTAATAGTTAGTAGGGAGAAAATTCACCATTTGGGTTTTATTTGAATTTAATTTCAAAAGCTTAATATTGGACTTTACAATCAAAACATTTAATGCGAATAATCCCAACATGAACAATAGCCAAAACTATTTTATTTGGGTTCTATGTGCTCGGATATATTTTCTAGAATTTTCTAGAATTTTTCTCGAGTTCATTTGCTATTTTCTATTGCTTATTTGAATTTACAGTATTTTCTAAATTAGAAAAACTATTAAAATCTCAGAACCTCTCTCGGGCCGAATCTCTCGGCCCATCTCCTTTCCAGCAAGACGGCCCGCTAGCGCCCAGACTCATGTGACGGCCACCGCCCGCTTCGCCAGCCGCTGTATCCGCCTCCTGCCCGACGTGGGCCCCGCGTCAGTCGCCGTCTTCCTCGCGTCGTCGTCTTCCTCGCGAGCGCCCGAGTCGTCCGCCATTGCCGAGCTCAAAGCTCCATCCGACAACGCCTCCTTTCCAACTAAAGCCCTTCTAGAAAACGTGCCAAATTCTATCCCTAACCTCCCGCACTGTTTACGTTAAAATCATATCTCGAATCAAATCTTATCCCGATTTCAAATCGTTTCGTGTTCTTCTCGGACTCGATTTAGGATTCCTTATCCCGCACCCCACTTCTATAAATAGCCCCCGAGGATCGCCAAAGACTCCGCAACCCGTAGCCGCCACCTCATCCTCCCGAGCCCTAGCGTCGCCGCGATTGGAGTTCTAGGGTTTCGCCGCGCTCTGTTCTTCGTCGTTTCGCGCCGCCGTCGCCGCCCCTGAGCTCGCCGATTGCACCACGATCGCACGAGCATAAGCAATCTCCGGTGCCATCCACTTCGCTGGAGCCGGCGAGCCCACGTCCGACGATGCATCGGCACTCGCGCTAAACCTCGCCGCCGGCATCGCGACGTCCCGACCACCGTGAGTGCACCCACATGTGCGCAATAACACAGGCTACGTCCCGGTACCACTCACCTCCGGCGACGCCGCGCGTTCGCCGTTATCCGGCGGTCGAGCACCGCCATCCCCGACCACCACGTGGCTCGCCACCTCGTGGCCGCGCGCGTGTCGTCCGTGTCGGCTGCCCACGGCTCACGCGTGTTCGCGTCGACACGGTCGATCGGCGCGTCGTGTCGCTGTGATTGGTCCAACTTCGAGCCCACGTGGCGATCCACGGATCCCGGCCAGGCTCGGTAGACCCGGTCTCGTGAGCGTGTCAGCGGCAGTGGGACCCACAGCCGTGCCAATATCACCCCGTCCGAACGTCTCCGATGGCGTCGAGATTGCGCAATAATCCGATTTTTCAATAGAAAAGTAATTCGGAAATTCCAGAAAATCAGAATTAGGGTTTCTTTTAGATTTCCAATCTTCCAAAGCTCATAACTTTTGCATCCTAACTCCGATTGAGCCCATTCAAATTTCTAAATTTGTCTAAATTCAAGCTCTATTTATCTGAGATTTTTATTTAATTTTTGGAGTTAGTTTTGCCTCTGTTATTTATTTGTTTTGTTTGTTTTTGTTTCATTTGCGAGTAGACGTCGATTCGTCGGGGAATTTTGTGGAAGAAGGAGCACCCCAAGATCAAGACCAGTACATAGACCTTTTCCAAGGCAAGTCATACCTTTGATCATCTTGGACCCAGTTTTCAAATTACTTTGTGTTAAATTAATGCATTCTACTTTAATTATTTATTTAAATGCTTTGGGCATAGTTATTATCCAAATTGTTATCACACCTTGGCCTTGTATGTCATAATTCCTTGTCACCCTAGATTGGTTATTAGTTGGTAATATTATAGCACCAACGTGGGTTGGTTAGATGCGAGTACAATTGCTTAGCCATGCCACGAGTCATCATCACATGTAGGTTGCAATTATTAATTATGACTAAGTGACTATGGAACCTCGTGTAAAACTGTGTGCTATGTGTTGTTACTTCGTGATGGCATGTGTTGCACTAAAACCAACTGAGTGGTAAAGGATTTAGACTGAGGCAAGTGGTGGAGACTGTGTGACATGGTGGACTATGTGACAGAATGATAATCTATGTGATGTAGTTAGAGCATGGAAGTCTTGCCTTGGTCAATTAAGGACTTAACTTTGTGCGCCATTGAACCGAGCCTTCTGCACGCGACCACATGCACGGTATGGGACGGGCCTAACTTAGTGTTATGGATTCTCGGCATTGATGTTCGGTGGATAGGTTAGGGTGTGTGACAGGTGGTTGTATCGCGGGACGATTCGTCTTCCACGCCCCAATGGTGTGTGTTATACCAATTCTATGTGGTGATATAGCGGTTTGTAAGCACACTGGGAATGTCAATGTTTGAGATGAAGTTTCGAACTGTTTTGTTACGATCGGTGCTTGCTACACTAGTTGTATCTTGTGGGTAAAGTGTACAACCTCTGAGTGTTAATTAATCTATTCGAATAGCGCGTCATGGCATGGACATGCTCGGGATTTCACATGAGGTAATTTTCATAAAATATTGGGATGGGAGCTGTGTGACCTCAATCATATGGCTATGTGAAATAATTTGTTTAGCTGTGTGTCTTTATGGAAACAAATGTTAAAGTTATTATTGTCTATTTGTTTTGAATTATACTTTCAATCTATTATGGTATTCCATTGCAAATGTTGCTTTTATGCAAAAGAACCACGAAGCCTTTTATTTGGAATAAGCTCGCATCTATACATTGCATTCTCGTGGTATGATTTGCGTAGTGCGGTTGTGTACTCACGCTTGTTGTAAAACTTGCGCCAAACCTCTGAGAGAGGAGGAGTCTGCGCCGCTGAGGAGGAGTTCATTGAAGGCTGATCGTGCGTTAAGGTGCGGATCCCGTTGGTTGCTGTGGTGAATTGGTGGGATCTACGCTGAGTTTTTCCGTTCATTCTTGCTTTATTTCTGTTAGCCTGCGTGGCTTAATAAGTGTAAACTCGACCATAAGGTCAAAACCCTTATTTGTTATTCAAACTAATCGTTTACTTTACTTATCGCCAGTGGATTGATATTTACCTATGTTAACCTGTGTGCACTAGCGTGATCTGGACTAGTGCGGTATACACGGAGGGTTCCGAATCGTGATTCTGGGTCCCGACACATAATCTTTTATCAACTCTAGCCATCTTCTCTGCCGAAGGTTTAATTCCGCCTGCGTGAAGATATATTTCAGACTCTTGTGATCCGTGAAAATCTCACAGCGATTACCAATGAGATAATGCCGCCAGATCTTCAAAGCATGCACAATCGCTGCTAACTCGAGATCATGTGTTGGATAATTCCCTTCATGTGGTCTCAACTGCCTGGAGGCATAAGCCACTACTTTGCCTTCCTGCATCAATACACATCTGAGACCTTGACGGGATGCGTCACAGAAAATCTCGAAATCCTTACGGATATCGGGTAACACTATACCAGTCTTTGAGACTAATCTGTTCTTGGTCTTGAAACTTTCTTCACGAGCATCCGTCCATTCAAATTTCTTTTCCTTCTTGAAGTTGGGTCATGGGTCTTGCAATCTTAGAAATTTTCAATGAACTGCGTAATAACCCGCTAGTCCAAGGAAACTTCTCACCTCGGTGGTCGCCCTAGGTTGTTTCCAATCGACATCGCTTCAACCTTGGCAGGGATCTCTGTAATTCCTCCCGTTTGACACACTATGTCCAAGGAATGCAACTTGACTTAGCCAAAATTCACTTTTCTTTGAATTTGGCATAAAGTGGTGCTCCTCGAGCTTGTCCGAATCATTCTCGATATGCTTCTCATGTTCTTCTTCATCCTTCGACTAGATGAGAATGTCATCGATGAAAACAACCACAAACTTATCCAAGAATTCCATGAACACTTTGTTCGTCATATTCATGAAGTAGCGAGGCGTTACGTCAACCGAAAGACATCATCAGAAACTCGCATACCATATCCGTGGTGAAGGTCTCTTGGGATATCTTCAGTCCGATCTTGATTGGTGATAGCGGATCTCAAATCAATCTTGAGAAGACACTTGCTCCTTCGGTGATCAAATGTGATCATCTATCCCGGTAATGGATACTTGTTCTTGATAGTCACCTCATTGAGTGATCGTAATCAACACACATCCTCATGCTATTGTCTTTTTTTCTTGACGAACAGCACTGGTGCTCCCCAAGGTGATGAGCTGGGTCGGATGTACCTTTTGCTTCGCATTCTTCAATCTGTTTCTTCAATTCTGCTAACTCATTGGCTGGCATTCTATAGGGTCGCTTCGATATTGGAGTGTCCACAGGACTAAGTCAATTAAGAACATTACGTCCCAATCCGGTGGCATGCCAGGTAGCTCATCAGGAAAGACATCAGAATATTCTTGTACTACAGGTATGTCTTCAAGTTTCACTTCCTTCATGCTGGTGAGGATGGAACTTCCATTGGTGCGAGTCTTGGGCTTGAACCCAACCAAATTCCTTCTTCATTGGTGAGTGATAGACCTATTGGCACGATCTATTTGTCCATGATTCTTACTTCTTGATCCATTCCAAGAATGACATCAAACCTTGGGAATGCAAAACTATCAAGTGCGCTGAAAGGATACTCCTGGATATTTCAAGAGTGAGGTTCGGGCATAGAGAACTAGTTCTCATTTCTGAGCCCGGGGAATGGATTATCATAGGATTGGTTAAGGGGAATATAGGTAACCCATTTTTACCCACAAACTTATTTGATACAAAAGAATGTGAAGCTCCAGAATCGAATAGAACTGAAGCTGGTATTGAATTGACAAGAAACATACCAAGAACGACATCCGGTGCTGCCTGGGCTTCCTCAGCTGTGACGTGGTTCACACGTCCCTTGATAAATTGTCCTGACGGCCTTGCAGTGCCGCCAGTGGTTGTGGCTCTCGGTGCTGTCTTTGAAGACACCGCTGCCTGCTGCTTCTTGGGGCATCTGTTGGCGTAGTGCCCTGTTTCATTGCAATGCAAACAGGTCACTCCTGCGGTGAGGGAGCGAGCTCTTCACTGAAATTGCCCTCCAGCTTGATGCGCTGCGGAAGTTGGAGTGTTGGGGCCCAGTTACCTGCGGGACTCGGGATGTGGAAGTGCGAACTTCCCACGCTGCGGTGGTGTGGGTCGAATGAATCGAGGCTTGGGAAGGCCTCTGCATTGAACCTCAGGCGGCCATCCTCCGCTTGCGTTCTCCATCTCCGATGTTTGGCCTCTGGCGGATCGCCTTGTCCACCAACCGCTGGAAGTCGGTGAAGTTACGAGAGATCGGTTGGGCGGAGATATCATCATTAAGCCCTCCATGAATCTCTCCCGCTCGGTCCTCGTCCCGGCTCGTCGGTGGGCGTAGCGAGCAGATTGATTGAATCGGTGGAGATACTCGCCACCGAAGCGATTGCCTTGGCGGGCGCATGAAACTCATTTTCTTCATTGTCATCATGCGGCGGGGATGTGGGCATGACAAGGCTCTCACGAACTTCGTCCCACGAGATGGCACGCATTGGCGTGGGTGATGCGAAGTTGTCCCACCACTCCGAAGCTAGTCCGTTGAGTGGTGAGAGCGAGCAGGACCCTCTCGCGATCGGTGCCTTTGGCGATGTCCGCCTTCTTACGATCGCCGCGAAGCCAATCGTCGGCATCCATTGGCTCGGTCTTTGCTTTGGAGAAGGTTGGAGGGCGCATATGCATGAACTCCGACATGGTCACCCGTGAGGAGGTGTCTTTGGTGCTGAGTTGCGGCGGTGGGCTGCTTCTTTGTGGCTTGGATGTTCGAGAGTTCTTTGGCGATCGGGCGACAAGTCGATGATGTGAGTTTGATTGGCCATCATCATGCTGCCAATCCGGTCCTCTTCTTTGGCGGTGGGAGGCTTTGATAGGTCACTCCCGATTGTCGGCAATTTCGTTGCCCTGGCCTTGGACGCTGCCACTTCTTGTGCGGGTGGCCACCATCTGCTGAATTTTCCAAAGACTTAGGAAAGAGAAGAAAAAGTAGCACTAAGGGGAAATAAGTTTATATTAGCCCAAAAAGCACACAAATACAAGACAAAGAATCAAATTTTCCTTTTTCAAAGTAGTTCTTTATTTTATTCATTTGATTATGGCTACCACAGAAGGTTAGTAGCTCATAATTCGCAGCTAATCGAACAACTAAAGGGAAAGCAAATATCTAAAAAGGGAAAAGCAAATATCTATGGGGTGGATGGGGTGTACTCAGGGGAGTTGCAGGTGTTGCCTTGGCCTGCCTTGTAGAGGGCTAATTCTGCTTCGGTTGCCCTCAACTTCTCCTCTGCTGCCTCTAATCTCCCCTGGACTAAGTACAGCTCATCCAGGGTGTTGCCATAGGTGTAGTCCATCGCCTTGGCTAGCTCCACCTGATGGGTGATCTCTGGTAAATCTTCATTCTCGACTGAGCTGAAAGCACTACCTAGTCGGGTGGGGATGTGCATGGGGTAGTACTGGAATGCAGTATCCCGAAGGTGGGCGTCGTAGGTATAACGAAGTCGGCGCACGGCTTCCCTCGCTGCATCTTGGATGCCGTCAGTGAAAGTCTCCCGACGCATTGGGGCGTCGAAGATGTGGAAACTCGTATCCGGCGCCAAGTTAGAGTAGAGGATAACCTCTACTCTCCAGCGCTCCTACTGTCCCACAATATACTTGTATCCTTGGTATGTGGGCCTCTTCTTGAAACTTAGATGCTGCATCATCTTCCATTGTATATCCGCCCATTCTCCAGCAAAGATCCCATGGGAGATGCGGGTCGGTCTCTCGGCCATCTACAATTTTAGAAGAGACAAGAGTTTAGAAATCTTTTAATAGAGAAAGGAAGAGTAAGACTCTGGAAGACAAGTAAATAATTTTAAATCTTTTGAAAATAGTCCTTAATGGTTTTACCATTTCTACCGTGGGCCATGACCTACAGTAGATATGGCTCTGATACCACTTTAGTCGAACCCGGGAGCGAAGGATCCGAATTCTCTGTGTTCATACACGGTCCGGGATTTCCGATGTACACGTCTCACAAAGGATATCACAATCATATCACGAAATCGTAAATGACATTAAATAAATAATTGTTTAATACAAATGAGTCTGGATAATAATATCAAATGTCAAATGATAAACACAGCGGAAACAATATAATAGAGGTGAGCCACACGATGCGCCACAGGCAATCGTCTAGGTCAAAAGGCCTACTCGTCCGGATCCTCACCGTCGGGGTAGAAGTCTTCTCCTGAATAAGATTTATTCAGTAAGGATGAGCACAACTTCCGTGCTCGCAAGTTACACTCAATATTGAATTTAAATGCATGCATAAGGTAACAAGTGAGTATGGCAGGGGTTGATTTGCATAAACAGCATTTCCAGTTTAAATAGACATAGTATTTTCTAAGGCAATTTTATACTATGACTAAAATCATATTTTTGAAATGTCAATACTATAATATGGATAACCTCCAATGGTAAAGCGAAGGATCCTCTCCTAACACTTGGCTTCCCGCCCAATTTTTCATAAGGATTAACCATCCTCAACATTTAATAAAGCATTTAAAAACTAAAAACAATTCTAACTTTAAGTGGCACTGCTAGCATGTCCATGATCATGACGCGCTATTCGAATAGTTTTCTACTCGCATTTGGTACAACTTTACCACACGAGGTGACATGCTCGTTATGTCGGCCAATTCACGCTTCCGTGGGCGTGTGGTGAGCAATTACCATGAGGCCTTTACAATGTTCTATCATAGTGTACTCATGCCCGCTAAGGTTTCGCCCCTTTGGACTAACCGTCCTCCGGAAGCCCCCTCTTGCGCCAAGTGGGAATAAAACGTCTAACCGACACCCACATAATCACATGACATAAATACACTAGAACATCACAAATTATTTAGCCAAATCCTGCCCATACAGGACATGTGGTAGTACGGTTAAGGCATAGCATTAAGCGGCTCAAAGACCGGTCCTCAATTGACTTGGGCGTCATTCCTACTATCCATGGGCCTTAATCTTAACCAGATCAATCCCGTGCATAAACCTGCACCCACCATTCCGACCATTTTGCCCATGTCCAAATCCATTTTTGATTTTATTTGAATAAAACTCTCTTTATAAATCCATGTGGTAAAACCATACCACAAGGTCAAGTTTGAATCAAATTTGTAAGAAATTTGGTGAAACCCTCCCAAATTCTTTAAGTTTAAACCAGCCTAACTAAGCATGTGTCTAGTATTTATAGTATTTTATCTATGGTGTCAAGGTAGTCAAGTACAATATCCAAATTGGCCATACAATAAATCATGGGAGTAACTATATATAAAACAGGAAATTATTTATACAACATATGCATGCAATAAGGAATTTAAAAACTGAAAATAATTTAAATTACTGGGGGCAATATGGTCAATGGTATACCTTGCCTTGGTCGATGTCTTGGACTTCTAAATCTTCTGATTGATCGAACTCTCCGGAGTCGTCGAAGTCTAAACGTGAAAATACGACAAATTCAATATTTAAATTCAAATAAATTCAAAAACATAGCTCAAATTAACTCCAAATTGAAATATTTTGGTTTAGTTAGCTAGATTATAATTTTATATAAATTTTGCAATTTGAATCACCCAATTTGGAGTTCGTATGCAAAAGTTATGAATTTTAGAAGTTTTAAACCTAAATTTGGAATTTAATTGGATTTCTCGAATTATTTTTCTACTGAAAAATCTATTTATTGCGCAGTGCTGACATCAGCTTCCAAAAAATGAATTTTCGGACGATTTATTTTCCTAAAGGAAATTCTTTTGAGACACTGACAGGTGGGCCCGATGGTCAATGGACCACGCCCACGCCCGGTCAATGGTCCACCATGGACGCGGCCCACCGGAACGATGCAGGTGCGCATTTCTTGGCCAAGCGCCACGGCGAGCCGACTTGGCGAGGAACAGCGGCGTGGCGTCGGCGTGGAGGTGAGTGGTCGCCACGGTGCCGCCACGCCGGTCGGTAGCGGCGGCGCTCCGGCCTAAGTCGCCGGCGTTGTACGCGGTGGCGACTGGCGAGCACACCAAAAGGTAGAGGGGATCACGAGAAGTCTAAGGCTCACCTCGGTAGGGTTAGGGCGCGAAGGGAACGCCGGCGGCGAGGAGTTTGGCGGCGGCGAAGTCGGGCTTGCGGCGGCGATGGAGCTCCGGTGACCTTCGTGTCGGAAGAGTGCGCCACGGGCGGCGAGGTTGCGCGAATCCAAAGGTCTTGAGTGGCGAGGAGCCTTGCGGCGGTGTCGGTGGCGCTAGGGGCGGCGGAGACCCACGGCGACCGGCGGCAAGAACTCTGGATTACGGCAAAGTGGAGAGGGGAGAGGGGAAATGAGTGGCGTCGTTGGATTGAGGGTGGAAGGGCGCACCTTGTGCTCCCTTTATAGAGGCGAGGGCACAGTGGTGGAGATCGTGCACGGAGGTCGTGGCGGCGATTGCGCGCGCGAGCGGCGGGAAAGAGAGGAAAGTGGGGAGATGAAGTGGGGACGAGGGCGGTTGGGCGCGCCGGGTCGCGTGCGCACATGTGCGGGGCAGGCGGAGGTCGTGGGCGGCAGTTGCGGAAGTTGGAGTGCGGCCGAAAATGGTGGAGGTGGCGGGCTCCCGCGAGGAAGAAAGGGAGGAGGAAGAAGAGGGTGCGGGCGGGTCCACCTGGCGGCGATAGGACGGAGGCTGGCGGGTGGGACCAGGGAGTGAGGGAGAGATAGAGAGAGAGCGGGCGGGCTAAATGGGCTGGTGGGCCGTGCACTCGAGGGTTTTGGGCCGAGGCCGTTGGGTTTCGGCCCAAAACTATTTTTGCATTTTCTTTTGCTTTTATATTTGTTTAAATTCTGATAATTCATTTAGGCTTTTAGAAAATAGTAAAGTAATTCCAAAAATTATGGAAAAATTCACAGAAATTCCCATACTTATTTTGGACTTAATAAAATTATTTCCAACTTTAAGTTGGCTTTTAATTTACAAATAAATTTGTTTGGCTTTAAAATATGAATAAAAGCTTTTAAAATTTCAAAAAATTCCACCAAAGTAAATAAATTTTAATTTTTACTGAAATTTGAAAATTGGGCTGTTACAGTTGCCTATGGAAAATTGATGGGATTCCGCTGGAGTTTATTTTGTTCGACTGCTAATTTCTTTATTGTTAGCCCTGCGTGGCTTAATAAGTGTAAACTTGATCATAAGGTCAAAACATTATTTGTTGTTCAAACTACTCGTTTATGCTATTAATCGCTTGTGTGGATCGATATTCATCTATGTTACCACTGTGTGCACTAGCGTGATCCTCGACTAGTGCAGAATACATAGAGGGTCAAGAATTATATTTTTGGGTCCTGACATCTCGGGAGAGAACGAGAGGAGCTCGAGAGAGGAGAAAAGGAGAGGGGAGAAGGTTGGGAGAGGGGGAGAAGGAGACGAGAAGAGAAGAGAGAACGACTGAGGGGGGAGCAGAGGAGCTCGGGAGGTAAGAGAGAAAGAAGAAGGAAGCTCGTTGATAAGAAGAGAAGGTCTTCGCATGAAGGTAATAGTGCATCCGTTCTTGTTCTCATCCGAATGTAGGTAACGTGTCGCTACTTATTAGTTTAGCACATATTTCGTGAATGTATGTTGACAAATGGCTAGTTGCAATATTTGAAATATTTACAGTGAGAAATCAGTTATGTCAGAGCCCACAAGATTAAATGTGCTTTACGGTGTTGGTACGATTCATGAAGGTCCATACGTTGTTGACTTGAGTGATTTTCCGCAAGTCAGTGTGGTACACCCGGACGCGGAGAATGTTCTAATCAGAGATGTCCTACGCTGGCTCACCTATAACTTCTCCTTGGACCCCGAGGTGTACAGTGTTATCCTACATGGGCTTTGGAGTCGGTTTGCCCCGCACATGTAGTGGGAGCTGAGCAGACTGATGCACACGGCTGCATGGAAGGGCTTTGTGGAAGGCTACCGGTGCCATGGATACGAGTGTGTGCTACTCTTGCAAGCATGTCCGAAAGGAGTCACACGAAGCCCTGTCGACGGCTATCGTCCGGTTGATGGGAGCAGCTCAGGCGCACATGAAGAGGACGCGATAGCCAATGTTGTGGAGGTAGAAGAGGAAGATTGCACATCACACGCCGAGCCCACTGGATAGGCAGATACAGGGGAGCATGTCGACAACATAGTGCATTAGATGGAGATCGATGACTTGACGACCTGGGTCGAGGAGGAAGCTTTAGAAGAGTATGGCGATGACTCTTACAATGAGGACGGAGGTCCCATCCCACAGGAATATAATATGGTGGACGTTGAGGGTCTTGCTGTGCATGACAGGCACAAATCACCGTGGGAGTATCATGGTACGGAGGTTCGGCTTCACGCAATATTTGCTGACAAGGGATCACCGCAGGATGCCATTAAGTTGTGGGTCTTGTCCATATAGTGAACGTTTTGGGTCCTCAAATCCAACCAAAAGTAGTACACCGTGGTCTGCGAGCAGGCTGGTTGTCCTTGGCATGTCCACATGCGTAGACCCAAGTTCAAGACTCACTGGATTGTCTCCAAGGTGGAGACGCACTCCTGCGTGCTCTGTAGTGTTTTGCTGAAGCATCGCAACCTAACATCCACCTTCATAGCCAATCTCATGTACGAAGAGATGGTGAAGAAGAAAGACCTGGAGGCCAAGCACATCATGGTGGCTATCAAGCATAAATTCAAGTACAAGATTAGCTACACGAAGGCATGACGTGCGAAGCAGAAGGCTTTGCAAAGGAGATTTGGTTCTTTTGAGGCAGCTTACGACAACTTTCCTCGTATGCTCCAGGTGCTGCAGGATAGGAACCCGGGTACATATATTGCTGTGAAAGACAAGCCATTCAAAAGACTGCCAGATTTCACGGTATTACAAAGGGCCTTCTTTCTTAGCCTTCGGTGCCTGCATCGATGCTTTCAGGCACATGTTGCCTGTAATCTCAGTCGATGGGATGTTTCTAACTGGAAAATACAAGGGCTAGATCCTGATAGCAATTGACATTGATGGAAACAAACAGATTCTGCCCTTGGCCATTGCATTCATCGAAAGTGAGAATTTCGATAGCTGGTTGTCATTCCATCGACATCTGAAGGAGGGAGTAGTTGGGGCACGTCCTGATGTCTACATAATCCATGATCGCCACCCCGGGATGATGAAGGCCATCAGAAAACTTCTGCAAGACCCCAAGGAGTTGTTCCCTTGGCCAGACATAAGGAACAGATAGTGCATTCGCCATCTGGGGGCCAACTTGTTCATGCAGTTCCCGCAGCAACTGTTGATGAAGCTATTTAAGAGGCTGGCTATATAGAACTAGCAACATAAATTTGATTCGTTTTGGGAGATGTTGGAGGAGCGCACCGGGAAGCACGTCATCAAGAGAAACTAACATCCACCCATTCCTAGGAGAGCAGCAAGCGCGCTCACACCTTTATCGGAGCTTGACCCTCCTGTGTGACGCGGAGGACCTCGAGGAACATCAAGTGCTTCTCCCATTGGATTGAGGTCGAGCCATTGGAGAAGTGGTCCTTGCTGCACAACACGGACGGTGCAAGGTACGACATAATGACCACTAACCTTGCGGAAGTGTACAACTGGGTTCTTAGGGGCCTCTGTCCTCAGCCCCTCCTCGCCATCGTGGAAGGCGTTCTACATGGTATAATTGGATATTTTAGGAAAGGCATGCAAATCACGACTTCATACTGACCAACCCACATGCCGTCTTGCTCAAAAATTACAGCGTACATGCGAGGCCAAGACCAAGAAGGTCGATGCTGCAGTCTTCGTGATGGGCAATCTGAGCATTATTTCAACATGCTCCTTCGGACAATGAGCGGATTTGGAACAACTCGCTCTCTTGTTACCCACAAGGTGTGCCTTGGAGATTATGCGAATGAACCTAGCTGCACATGCAACAAGCCAAAGCTCCTTCACAAGCCATGCTCTCATGTCCTCACCGCATGCGGGACTATCAACATGGACCCATCAAACTTCATATCGGACTACTTCATGAAGGAGAAGGTGCTGCAGGCATGGTGCGGTGAGCTAAGAGGCTTCGCGGTTGTGGGTAACTTCACCACGTTGGATATGACACAGAGGACTTGGATTTCGGATCTTGACCTATTGAAGGGTGGGAAGGGCCATCGAGAGTCGCGTGCATTAGGAACGATATGGACGAAGGGAAAGCTAGAGCGGCGGTAGATGTTGCGGCCACTGTAGCTAGGAAGGCCACACTACGAGAAGTTGCAAGGCGCCTGTCGACAAGTAGGAACACCAGTGTGAAGTGTAGCACCACTTCTTTTTATGTGTGTAGTGGTACTAAGATTAGAAATGCTAGCACATTGTAACTTGTACTTCAGTTAGTACTTTGCATGTTGTACGCAGTGTGGAACTAATTATATCGTAATTGCAAACTTTAGCTTCATTTGCAGCGTCAATCTGTCATTGTTACCTATCTCTGCAAAGCAGGATATGACCTCGCTCTACAAAGCAGGACGTCACCACTCCCTGCAAAGTAGGATGTGACCTCGCTCAGCAATGCACGAAGAGACCACTTGACTACCGCAAGCTTCCTCCTCGAAGGGTGTCGAACAAAACACAAAACACATCCGTGCCTCATCGCAATGGATTCGCTACAGCTGTGTCTGCTCCCATAATAAATATAGTGCTACTCGGCCAGGAACTCCACACCAACAACACTACCTAGATAAAATGGACAAGGATAAGGAATGGAAGCACATCCGCGAGCTTTTGAAGGACTAAGAGACTCCCCAGCATACCACCGCTCACCATAGGGTGTTTAGTCAGTAGCCTTACACACACCACCCACCTCCTCAACAGCCACGTTCGAAGCTCGTCGATCTAAGGAGGTTGCCTTCTAGTACGCCTAATGATTCTGGGTCGAGCCGCACCCCCTCCTATGCCCCCGACGAGGGTGGCGCCACCCCTTTGCTGGTGTCGGGACGCCTGCAAGTGTGTCAAATCAACCAACGAGTGGACCACTGGGTAGCGCTATTGGTGCAGCCCACACTTCTGCGTGGACTATCCGTATCGGGTTTAACACGCGCGAGCCACGAGCGGCCATTAATGAAATCGTATTTTAGTGCACGCCACTATTTTGCTTCCCGTTACGCCGTAACTAGGTCTCTCTTCCCACCGTAGTCTCCGTCGCACCTATGCGACTTGAGCTAGTGGATCGACGACAAAGATCTACTCCTACGACATGTGGATACTGCTGTCACGGAAGAGGTAGACCAGGGAGAGGACTGCGAGGGCCATGAAAGGCGCTTCGAAGAGCTATAGGCTGAGATGGTGGAGAAGAATAGGCGGGAGAGGCTGCAAGCAGGAGAGCGAGCATGCCAGGCGACGCGAGGCCGAGATGGCACAGAAGAGGGCCATCGCGGCGAAAGCTAAGGTGCAAGGCGAGGAGTATAATGCCGAGCCGGGCCGCAAGGGCAAATGGCCATGTTCCACGCAGTAGTTCGACCCTCTTCGTCCATATGTCCAATGTATTTCTAATTCTCTAAAAGCAGGCGTGTACCGTCCTTGGTTTATTAGCCTGTGTGACATGTAACCCCCTTGTCCGATCAACTGTCGTATTGTTATGTTGTGCCATTTCTCCTAAGTTCTCCACCATGTATGAATTCCCTGGTGTATCGCAATATCTCTTACATTCCTACTTACGAATCATTGCTACCTCAATCGTTCTCACAAAATTCTTCAGAAATTTACCGCACTATAACAACATACGACGATCACAAAATGTTATTGGGAGTCTACATATTTTGTACCCTTAAGAATCTACGAAAATTACAAACGGACCAACCAACCTTGTCACCACCCTTTATTCCCAAGATTTGCTAAATGAATTACCTACAAAAATTGCCATTTATTCTCCCACAATTATTTTCATCAGATTAATAAAATATTATTATTATTATTTTAAATCACCCAACCGATGTGCGACTTGTCGATGTGTCGCTTAACCGTTGAGCTACCAGTACAAGTCACTCAACTGTTGGGCGACTTGTGCACTTATCGCTTGTAACACCCTGGGTTTTTAGGGCTTTTTGGAATTTCAAAATAAAGTGAACCATTTGGTTTCCTCGTTGTGTAAAAGCTTAAATTGGGACTTTGGAATGATTTTCAAGTGACTAACTCCAACTTCAAGTAAATTCTCTATTGGTTTTGTCAGTTGGTTGGAGTGTTGAGCTCTGGTGTCCTTTCTCTGGTTTAGACCTCCTCAGGTCTAGACCTCCCCTGCGTTTTCTTTTTGGCTTGAACCTCCTTGGGTTTAGGCCTCCTTCGTGTTTGAACCTCTTCCTTGTCCAGACCCTATGTTGATCCACTCTCTGGGCTAAGAAATGAGGACTAGCTCCTTGTGCCCAAATCTTACCTTGGAAATCTTGGGAGTACCCTTTTCTGCAGACCTAGTAGTCTTGCACTCCTAAGGGCTAGATGTAATTCTTGGAATGGATTGGTTAGCCAAGCACCAATGTCAGATAAACTGTCCCAAGAAGTCCATTGTGCTCCTAAATGGGCAAGGGGTTCAAGTTGAGTTCTGCCCCAGGATCTCTCTTGGAGGAGGTCCTAGCTTGGCCTGTTCGAAGAAAGTGAAACTTGAAGACCTCCCCGTGGTAAGGAGTACCGGATGTGTTCCCCGGATGAGCTACACGAATGCCTCAGACAGGGACCTAGAGTTTGTTGTCAACTTAGTCCCTGGGACAACACCAATCTCTAAGAGACCTTATAGATTGCCTGTCATTGATCTTGTTGAGCTCAAGCAACAAATTGAAGAAATGCAAAGCAAAGGTTTTGTTAGGCCGAGCTCTTCACCTTGGGGAGCTCCTGTGATCTTTGTGGCAAAGAAAGATGTCACTCAGCGTATGTGTTGTGAGGACCCCAATTTATTTGGCTTGTAATGCTTAACCAACCACCGGTCCTAGCATCACAAATCAAATTAACTAATCTCGAGATATGTATACTTCCCAGAGCAAAGATACACACCTCGGTACAAAATTAGACATCAACTCCATTCCACACATAGAGTCCAAACACTACACTACCAAACGGAAGATAAACAAATAGTAGAGTTATTACGGACAAAGGCCGATGTGCCACAAGATACACAAATAAATAAGACGGACAAATGAAGCAAAGTGCCATAAGATGGCTATAAACAAAGCCAATCGTGCCGTGCCTCCAACCCACAAGGCATCTCGACCTGACCGCCAAGTCTAGTCGTCCACGAAGCGGCAACACGACTCACGTAAGTGAGGCCCTTGGGCTCACCTTCTTCCTCTGCAACAAAGACATTAAGCAAAGCACACGAGTACAAAGATTGTCTTTGTACGCAAGATTGACGTGTGAACTAGCGACCTATTCATATGCTACATGCGGGCTTGTTTAGTGGAGGCCATATGTTTCATTTGCATGAAGCCAATTTTCATTTGCAATAATATAATACGGTTTGAGCGGTGTTTGCAATTCGCTTTTAAAAGTTGAAATACTGAGAAAGGTAATACTAACAAAGAGAAGATAAACAACCTAGAGGTGACTATCCCAATAGTCACCACAACAATAGCACTAATCCCGATTCGCACCACCCATCAAGTTTTAATTTAAATATTGTAGTCTAACTCTTGGAAGACCTTGCCAAGCGTGTCCATAACCTAGGACGCAGGCTATTCAAATAGTTTTAAACCCCGCAGGTGTACCACTGTATCCACACTTGGATCGCCTTTAAGCCAAGCACACTTCCAAGGTATGCTGCACACTAAGTCCTCTGAGACTTTTCCAATATTGTGTATTAACTACGAGCCGCTCATATGGATAGAAATCCATACGCTTACATGGTAAAGCCGAAAGACAACTACCCACTCAGGATAAAGCTTTTGGACAACTACCATGCTCCCACCTCCATCCCTCCTGCGACCTCCTGCGACCGGAGCCAATACACGCCAAAGTACTAGGTCAAGAGAGGTCCCATATACTCTAGTGTGGTTAGCACGCCAAAATGCTTGGTTCGATGTAACAAGATGTTCGGTCCTTGTTGACTCGGGCACCATTCCAGTCACCCAAATGATCACACCAATCATACCGTTGTAGCCCAAGTCTAAATCATTTTGTTTTCAGTTTTAGTTTTGCAATTAAACATAGCAAAAATGTTGAAACATAAAGTTATAGTAGATTTTGTGTGATCAAGGTTACCGACTAAAGTCGATAACCGCTTGATTCTCACCGATAGCTAAGCATGTCTAAGCAAGTTGACCGGATCTACTAAGTGACAAGAGATCATCCAACGACCTCTAATCACAAAGAAATAACCTAGGCTCGGTAGTAGAGATCTATATTTTGTCTACAGGATATGCATTCTGATTTAACTAATCAATTTAACACAAATTAAGTAATACATACATACAAATGAAACAAAATATTAGATTTTAAAATCTGGGATTATCATGATCAAACCGCTTGCTGTTACTTTGTTGCTCAATTTGTTGCGAGGGTCGTTCTCGGGGTTGCGCAAATATCAAAGCCTAACGATAGAACAAATAATAGCGAATAAGATCGAATGACACCGACAAAACTCAACCATACAATAACAACAAAACATACCAAACTCACACACGAGAACCTAAGCAAGATATAACAAATTTTTAGAAGCAGAGAACAAATCATTTTAAGTTATTAAGAATTTTCTAAGCTAAAAACACAACAAAACACTAGTTAATTACTTAACAAATTTTCATGAAGCAAACAGATATCTAAAACCTATCACGATAATTAGTATGCTAAAAATGAAATTTTACTGAATTGGTTTCACTGGATTTGGATAATTATTGAAAGAGATATACATTTTCTAATTTAGAAGATACATAAAACATCCTTTAATTAATTAACAGATTTTTTTACTACAGATACAAGGTTGAAACTAATTTTAGTAAATGCCACATTTAAAATGAAAATTAACAGCACTGGATTCATGCGATTTAGATAAAAATTGAATTAGTTATGCATTTTCTAAGTTTAAATGAATAATAGTGCAACAGAAAACACATTACAGAAATACTAAAGCATTTATTCCTTTTTCTACCCACAGCGAACTAGCCACAGCCACAGACAGGTGGACCCGCGAGAGAAACGGCGACTAGGTCAAACTTGACCCAGCAGCGCCAACGGCGACGTCGAAGGCGTATTCTAAGAATACGTCTTTGACTTATCAAAGTGTACTTCTAACATATACTCAGAAATCGTTTCCCAGCGAGAAAACGTAGCATCAAAGTGCACAACCACCAGCGCGGCATGGGCCCACATGGCGTTGACTAAGAAAATAACATAACGGTTGGATTAAAGGATTTCCTAAACGCGATTAACGAGAGGCCCACAAGTCGGTGATACCGACTAAAAGGCGATTAGCACTAAAGAGTAGGGTTAGACCTTAGCCGCCGTGGCTCACCGGCGACCGGGGGGCGGTGGCGCGGCCGCGCGATCGTTCTCGCGAACCGGGAGGTCTTAGGGCGAGTGAGATATACCTTCAGTTCGCAAAGACCTCGCAAACTTGTTGGCGATGACACGGGACCTCGAGGATGCGGCGGCGGCTGTGGCGTGACGGAGGCGGAGAAGAAGATGCGGTGCTCGCGGAGAAAGCGATCACGAGCCGAGAAGACCTCGGAAAGTGCGCCTCAGGATCGCCTCGGCTCGGGAAGGATCGCCCCGATAATGCGGAGCGAAGGAGGTGCAGGCGGCCGGGATCAGCGCGGCGGAATGCCGAGTTTGGAGAAGAATCGGCGCGCACCTCAGCGATGCTCAAAAGATGAAAACAAACCCACCGTGAGACTCGGTGAGAAGCGATCCACGAGGACCGGCGGCGAGGCTTAAGACTTACGAACACCCAAGCGACCTTGGGGCGAAGTTGCCGAGGCGGGACGATGAAATTGCTAGCGACTGCGTGGATGAACCGAGGCTGGATCGGGAAAAATGGATGCGGCGAGGCAAGAGGAACACGACGGCGGCGGGGTTGTTGCTCGAGCAGCGGTGAGGTGGTGGTGCCGCCCTCGGTTTCTTCTCGGCCGAAGCTAAGAAATGGGCGGAGAGGGCGTAGAAATGGGCTGCGAGGAGGAATGGGCGACCCTAGGAGGTAGATGGACTTGAGCGATCCACGGAAGCGAACCACGCGTCCCGTGGCACGCATGCGCGATGCCGCCGAGCTCCGTGAGGCGGCGTGGTCGGCGAGGAAGAACGACAGCGGGAGGACCCACACGTCGGCGGCGGTGGCAAGCGGCTCGAGTCGAGTGCAGTGCGGCTGAATTATATGGTTTGACTCAATCGAGGCGTGTCGATCGTTGGATCGGAGATGGGCCAGGTGAGATTGGTGTATGCATTCGGACGGTCGGTTGATTCGATGCACGCGGGCCGCACGATCTACATCGAACGATGCGACAATAATCGGGCTCGCGGCATGCGATTGGCGGTCGCGGCCAGAGCCATTTAGGTGCGGTCGGACTTGAGTGGGCTCGGTTCGAGCCCGACAAGCGATGATTTCTGATTTTGAGTTAAAAATACGAGAGGGTTTTAGGAATTTCTAGAGGTAGTTCAGAGCTCCAAAATTCCGAAATTTTTATGGGAGCTTACTGGAACATAGGACAACCTTGTGAAATTTTTCTAGGAGTTTTCATGCACTAGATTTCTCCCAATAAAATTCACAAGCTGTTGAACAGAAGCTTGACCAGATTTCAAACTAGGTTGACTTGGCCATTTGAAATAGCAAATAAAATCTAAAAATTGTGAGATAATTCAGGGAGGTAGATAGGATGATCAAGATGATAGGAAAAATAATTTCAGAGGATGATCACAAGTTTGAAAGCTAAGAATTTGCTGACCACAATTTCCAATCACAAGAATTACATTCTAAAAATTGGAAATTGCTAGGAAAATGTAGAAACTCTCAAATGATTTCATGAGGCATCAAAGTTTTATTTCTCCTCATAATTTACATTTGAAATACAAACCCTAAGTTAGGGCTGTTACAAATCTCCCCTTACAGAATCTCGCCCAGATTACGATCAGCTGGGAGAAGAAGGGCGGGTGTCTGCTCGGAGGCGATCTTCCGCTCCCAAGTGGCTTCATCCTCGGAGTGGTTCGACCACCACCAACTTTAAGGAACTTGATCACCACGGTTCCTCGTTACTGCGTTGACTTCTTGAGGATACGAATGGGTGCTCACGATAAGGCAGATCTTCACTGCACATCGATATTTTCCAATGGCGTTTCCTCCATAGGAACACGAAGGCACTTCTTCAATTGTGACACATGGAAAACATCATGCACACCTTCAAGTGTAGCTGGCAACTCCAACTGGTATGCAACGGCTCCCACTTTCTTGATGGCGCGATAAGGCGGGCATGCAGGAGCCAACTTGCCCTTGACACCGAAACGCCGATAACCCTTCAAAGGTGAGACTTTGAGATACACAAAGTCATTGGGCTGGAAACTCAGCTCGCGACGACGCCGATCTGCATAGCTTTTCTGCCTGGACTGAGCCACGCGCAAGTGCTCACGAATCAACTGCACTTGACTTTCAGCCTCATTAATGGAATCTGGACCAAAGAACTGTCTTTCACCAGTTTCTGACCAGTTCAACGGGGTTCTGCACCTCCTCCCATACAAGGCCTCAAACGGCGCCATACCGAGACTAGCCTGGAAGTTGTTGTTGTTGTAGGAGAACTCGGCGAGCGGTAGGCATTTCTCCCAATTCTTCCCATAGGAAAGAACACAAGCACGGAGCATATCTTCAAGTACCTGATTGACGCGCTCCGTTTGACCATCGATGCGAGGATGATAGGCGTCTTGAAGGTAAACGAGTTCCATGGCCTCCTGCGGACTATGCCAAAGCAGAAGTAAGCAAATACCCACGATCGGACACAATCGTCTCGGGCACACCATGCAAGCTCACAATCCTTGATACATAGAGCTCGGCTAGAGGTTCCACACGGGTGACTTTTATCGGAAGGAAATCGCCACCTTAGTTAGCTGTCGATGACAACCCAAATGGCGTCATTTCCTTGGATGAGCGGGGCAATCCGGTGATGAAGTCCATGCCTCTGATCCCACTTCCACTCTGGTATAGGCAAGAGGTGAAGAAGACTGCGACGCCGATGCTCGGCCTTGACCGACAACACCGTCGCATTTGGCAACGAACACGGCAATCTCGCTTCATGCGAGTCCACGAGAATCTCGGCGTAGATCTTGGTACATTTTGGTGGCCGAGGATGGATGTACAAAGGCGAATCATGGGCCTCTGGAGAATCAAATCCATAACTCTGGGACCTTTGGGACCACGAGGCCTTGCCCAAACCATACAACACGTGCTCATCTTACGAGAAACACACGGCTATCCATCCTTGATGTTACGCGATCTGGTTCACACCGCTCATCATCTAGCTGCTGCCTTGACTTGATCCACCAAGGTTGGTTGCACAACCAGGCGACAAAGGAACCATGCTCAACCAAACCCAAGTTGAGACGAAACTCGCAAGAAGTGCAAGTTCTTTGCTCTTGGATCATCAAAGTATTGCAATACACCTTTCGGCTAAGTGCATCGGCAACCACATTGGCCTTGCGGAGATGATCACGAATACCCATGTCATAATCTTTGATCAATTCCAACCATCTCCTTTGCACGAGGTTGAGATCGGTGGGTAAACAAATATTTCAAGCTCTTGTGATCGAATACACCTCACAAATGATTCTGATCGAGATAATGCCGCCAAATCTTGAGTGCATGAACCACAGCGACAAGCTCTAAATCATGGGTGGGATAGTTGAGCTCATGAGGTCTCAGCTGCTGGATGCATAGGCAACTGCCTTGCCTTCCTGCATAAGGACACATCCCAGTCCCTAACGAGAGGCATCGCAATAAATATTGAAGCTCTTGTTGATATCAGGAAGAGTAAGGACTGGGGCTGAAGTCAATCGCTATTTGAGCTCCTGAAGCTCTCATCACAAGAGAGGACCACACAAACCTCTTGTCCTTCTTGAGCAATTCGGTCATTGGCTTTGCGATCTTGGAGAAATTCTCGATAAAGCGGCGGTAGTAGCCCGCTAAGCGAGAAAACTCCGCACATTCAGGATGACTTGGGCTGCCCCAAGATAGAACATTCATCGACCTTCTTTGGGATCCACACTCGCCTCGGTGAAAGAACATGGCCCAAGAATGCCACTTCCTTCAACGAACTCGCATTTCTTTGAACTCGGCAGATAGGTGATGCGCGCAATTTGCCAAAAACGATCTTGGATGCTCGTACATGCTCTTCTTGATCTTGGAATAGATAAGAATATCATCAATGAAGACCACCACAAATTTGTCCAAAACTCCATGAATCTGAATTCATTAAGTTCATGAACAAAGCTGGAGCATTGGTTAAGCCAAAGGACATGACGGTGTACTCGTGCAGAGACCATAGCGAGTAGTGAAAATTTGTTTTGGAATATCTTGGATCGATCGACGACTGATGATACCCCATTCTCAAATCAATCTTTGAGAACACGGGCTCCGATCAAGCGATCAAACAGATCATCAATGCGGGCGAGAGGATATTTGTTCTTCACCGTCACCTCATTGAGAGGCGGTAATCAACACACATCGCAAAGTCTTGTCCTTCTTCTTCACAAAGATCACCTGACAACCCCAAGGAGATGGCCTGGGACGGATGAAACCCTTTGCTTGGAGCTCACCAAGCGCTTCTTCAATATTCTTCTAGCTCATTGGGAGGCATTCGATCTGGCGCCTTGAAATCGGGCGATGCAGGGCAGCAACTCAATGACAAACTCAAGGTCTCGAGCGGAGGCATCCCGGGCAAATCTTGGAAAGACATCCACAAAGTCGAGATACTATGGGTACATCCCGAATTTGCAAGTCAAGCTTCGCCTCTAATGCACATAGATGTGGCCCCTGCACCGCGCGAATCCGACCGCTTTCTTTGAAAATTTGGTGAGATAGACAGTCTTCTGGCACAATCGATTTGCCCCAAGTGTTGGGACAACCAATCCATGCCAAGAATCACATCGGACTCGCCAATCGGCGAGAATAAGATTTGCCAAAAATCCCACTCCTTTGACTATGATAGGAACATCCCGAAACATCAGTAAATCGGCTCTCATTTCCGACCGGAGAGCGGATGAGCAAAGGAACTCCCAAAGGAACACAGTGAAGACCACTAGCAGCGGCAAATGATCTTCAAATAAAAGAATCGATGCTCCGAATCAAATAATACTCTGACGGGACGAGAATTAACAAGAAGTGTACCAATCCGACATCGGCGCCTCACGAGCCTCCTCGGTGAAAGGTGGTTGACTCGACCATTGCTCGCACCTCGGTCTTGAATGATCTTACGGTCGGTGGGTGACCACTCCCTACCCGCGTCCTCCATTAGGATGAGGGCTCTTGCCGCAACACTCGAGGGCAAGCGTTGGCGTAGTGGCCCTTGTTGTGGCGAAAACAAGTAACCTCGGCGCCGGATTGCGGAGGCCACCTGCTGCTGGATCGCAGGTGCGTGGCTGGCTCACGGCTGCGGTAGGCGAGGAGCTGGTGCGAGATGGCCTCGGCGCGGTGGAGCAAAAGAGCAGACCAGCAGTGCGGCCCGGCCAGAGACGAGTGAGGTGGTGTGAGTAGGCGATGTGCCTCCCATTTGCGCTGGGGACTGCTTGGCGCCTTTGTCTTATGCTCGGCAACAATGGCCTTATCTACCAAGGCACGAAAGTGAAAGTCCACAATAGATAGCTTGTCTGCGGCTCCTCGGACAAGCCATCCATAAACTTCTCTGCTTAGCCTCATCCGAGGCCACCTCTCACGCGAGCATAACGAGCGGATGATTAAACTCGTATAGATACTCCGCTCCTGATTTGCGCCCTTGCTTGAGCGAGAGGATTCTTTCTTCTTGACTTCATCGAGGCCATCGGGGATGTGGGCGACGCAGCCGATCTGAACTCCTCCCGGTGACTACATGGCCCGCGGGGCTGTATGGCGAATAGTTCTCCCACCATGAAAGTCTGCGCCCTCAAGTGGTGGGGCGCAAAGAGTGCCTTATCCCGCACGCACGGCGAGCTATGTTGAGCTTCCGCTCAACCATGCGCGACCAATCATCCGCATCGAGAGGTCCTTAGGCGGGAGAAAGTCGGCGGCGTGTGCGGAGGAACTCTGCAAGTCCCAGCGAGGTGCAGTGGCGCCACTCTGGCGGTGGAGGTATTCTAGCAATAACCTCCAAGATCGTGTGCGGTCCATGCGGTTTCGCTCGATCGGCGAGAACCTCGACCATGGTCGGAGGAGGAAGCTCCTCATCATGACCAACCTGGCATTGCGCGCCGTTCTCCGGCCATCTGTTTTACTAAGACAAGTTAGCAACAAGCTTAAGAGCAAGAAAGCCCAAAATTCATGGCGCATCCGAGAAACAACACAAGGCGGGATAAAGTTCGACCGGCAAAAATCGGGCACATAACTACTCACTTTACATCTTACCTATTATTCCCACAATTTTTAGTTAGATTAATCTTCCATGGTTCTCCCAAAACTAACTCAGCCTGTAGTAACTATCTTTTGAAAGGAAGAGAGAAACCAAGTTTTAAGCGAAATTAGAGTAAGATGAGAGTAGAAGGCTAAGATAGATGAGGAGTAAAATCGAGACCACGCCTAAGTTTTCATAAACCCTTTTATACTTTGAAATTAAGCTTTTCAAAATATCCTAAAGGCGACTAAGCTTGAGTTGCTCACAGTCGAATGGCTCGATACCAACTTTGTGAGGACCCCAATTTATTTGGCTTATAATGTAACCAACCACCTGGTCCTAGCATCACAAATCAAATAAAGCGATCCTCGAGATATGTATACTTCCCGAGCGGTATACACACCTCGGTACAAAATTAGACATCAACTCCATTCCAAACATAGAGTCCAAACACTACACTACCAAGCGGAAGATAAACAAATAGTAGAGTTATTACAGACAAAGGCCGACGGGCCACAAGATACACAAATAAATAAGACGGACAGCGAAGCAAAGTGCCATAAGATGGCTATAAACAAAGCCAATCGGCGTGCCTCCAACCCACAAGGCATCGGCCAGGACCGCCAAGTCTAGTCGTCCACGAAAGCGGCAACACTGACTCACAGTGAGGCCCTTGGGGCTCACCTTCTTCCTCTGCAACAAAGACATTAAGCAAAGCACACAGTACAAAGATTGTCTTTGTACATAAAGACGCGTGTGAACTAGAGACCTATTCATATGCTACATGCGGGCTTGTTTAGTGGAGGCCATATGTTTCATTTGCATGAAGCCAATTTTCATTTGCAATAATATAATACGGTTTGAAGCGAGTTTGCAATTCGCTTTTAAAGTTGAAATCTGATAAAGGTAATACTAACAAAGAGAAAGATAAACAACCTAGAGGTGACTATCCCAATAGTCACCACAACAATAACACGAATCGAGTTAGTACCACCCATCAAGTTTTAATTTAAATGTTGTAGTCTAACTCTTGGAAGACCTTGCCAAGCGTGTCCATAACCTAGACGAGGCTATTCAAATAGTTTTAAACCTGCGGGTGTACCCTGTACCCATACTTGGACCGCCTTTAAGCCAAGCACACTTAGAAGGTATCTAAACATGACTAAGTCCTCGAGACTTTTTCCAATATTGTGTATTAACTACGAGCCGCTCGTATGGATAGAAATCCATACGCTTACATGGTAAAGCCGAAAAGACAACTACCCACTCGAGGATAAAGCTTTTGGACAACTACCATGCTCCCACCTCCATCCTCCTGCGACCTCCTGCGACCGGAGCCAATACGCCAAAGTACTAGGTCAAGAGAGTCCCATATACTCTAGTGTGGTTATGCACAAAATGCTTGGTTGATGTAACAAGATGTTCGGTCCTTGTTGACTGGGCACCATTCGATCACACCAACAGATCACACCAATCATCAAGTTGTACCCAAGTCTAAATCATTTTTGTTTTCGCTTTAGATTTGCAATTAAACATAGCAAAAATCTTTGAAACATAAAGTTATAGTAGATTTTGTGTGATCAAGGTTCTGGACTAAAATCGATAACAGCTTGATTCTCTAGATAGCTAAGCATGTCTAAGCAAGTTGACCGGATCTACTAAGTGACAAGAGATCATCCAGTGACCTCTAATCACGACAAATAACCTAGGCTCGGTAGTAGAGATCTATATTTTGTCCTACGAGGATATGCAATTCTGATTTAACTAATCAATTTAACACAAATTAAGTAATACATACATACAATTTGAAACAAAATATTAGATATTAAAATCTTTGGGATTATCATGATCAAGCGCTTGCACATTCTTGTTGCTCAATTTGTTGCGGAGAGTGCGTTCTCGGGTTGCGCAAATATCGAAACTAACGATAGAACAAATAACGTGAATAAGATCGAATGACAAAACAAAACTCAACCATACAATAACAACAAAACATACTAAACTCACACAACAACCTAAGCAAGATATAACAAAATTTTAGAAACAGAGAACAAATCATTTTAAGTTATTAAGAATTTTCTATGAATTTTCTAAGCTAAAAACACATCAAAACACTAGTTAATTACTTAACAAATTTTCATGAACAGAAACAGTATCTAAAACCTATCACGATAATTAGTATGCTAAAAATGAAATTTTCTGAATTGGTTTCAACTGGATTTGGATAATTATTGAAAGAGATATACATTTTCTAATTTAGAAGATACATAAAACATCCTTTAATTAATTGACAGATTTTTTACTACAGATACAAGGTTGAAACTAATTTTAGTAAATGCCACATTTAAAATGAAAATTAACAGCACTGGATTCATGCGATTTAGATAAAAATTGAATTAGTTATGCATTTTCTAAGTTTAAATGAATTAACGATTGCAACGAAAAACACATTCTGAAATACTAAAGCATTTATTCCTTTTTCTACCCACGGAACTAGCCCGACCACGGGGCAATTGGACGCGAGAGAAAGCGGCGACTAGGTCAAACTTGACCCGTGGTATGTGGCGGCGTCGGCGTATTCTAAGAATCGTCTTTGACTTATCAAAGTGTACTTCTAACATATACTCACGAAATCGTTTCCCAGCGAGAAAATGTAGCATCAAAGCGCACAACCACCAAGCGGCATGGGCCCACATGGCGATGACTGAAAATAACATAGCGGTTGGATTAAAGGATTTCCTAACGCGATTAACGAGAGGGCCCACAAGTCGGTGATCTTGACTAAAAGGCGATTAGCACTAAAGTAGGGTTAGACCTTAGCGCTGCCGGCGGCTCACGGCGACCACGGGGGCGGTGGCGCGGCGGCTGTTCTCGCGAACGGGAGGTCTTAGGGCGATGAGATATACCTTGAGTTCGCAAAGACCTCGCAAACTTGTTGGCGATGACACGGGACCTCGAGGATGCGTGGCGCGGCGGCGACGCGAACGGAGGAGGAGAAGAAGATCACGGTGCTCGCGGAGAAAGCGATCGCGAGCCGAGAAGACCTCGGAAAGTGCGCCTCGGGATCGCCTCGGCTCCGGAAGGATCGCCCGAATAATGCCGAGCGAAGGAAAGTGCGAGCGGCCGGGATCAGCAGGCGGCGAATCTGCGGAGTTTGGAGAAAGAATCGGCGCGCGCACCTCAACGATGCACAAAGATGAAAACAAACCCAGCGTGAGACTCGGTGAGGAAGCGATCCACGAGGCCCGAGCGGCGAGGCTTAAGACTTACGAGACACCCAAGCGACCTTGGGGCGAGAGTTGCGGAGGCGGAGCGATGAAATTGCCCCAGCGACTACGTGGATGAGCCGAGCTCGGATCGGGAAAAATGGATGCGGCGAGGCAAGAGGAACACGACGGCGGGTCATTTGTTGCTCGAGCAGCGGTGAGGTGGTGGTGCCGCCTCGGTTTCTTCTCGGCCGAAGCTAAGAAATGGGCGGAGAGGCGTAGAATAGGCTGCGAGGAGGAATGGGCGACCCTAGGAGGTAGATGGACTTGAGCGATCCACAGGCGGATCACGCATCCGGCGTGGCGGCGGCAGTGCGTGGCATGCGCGCGATCGCCGCCGAGCTCCGGTGAAGCGGCCGAGTCGGCGAGGAAGAACGGCGGAGGACCCACACGTCGGCGGCGGTGGCAGCGGCTCGAGTCGAGTGCAGTGCGGCGACGATTATATGGTTTGACTCAATCGAGAACGTGTCGATCGTTGGATCGGAGATGGGCGGTGGAGTGGTGTATGCATTCGGACGGTCGGTTGATTCGATGCGCGCGGGCGCACGATCTACATCGACGATCGGCAATGATCGGGCTCATGTTTATGCGATTAGGCGGTTCGGCAAGGCCATTTAGGTGCGGTCGGACTTGAGTCGAGCTCGAGTTCGAGCGAACAAGCATGATGATTCGATTTTGAGTTAAAAATACAAGAGGTTTTAGGAATTTCTAGAGGTAGTTCGAGCTCCAAAAATTCCGAAATTTTTATGGGAGCTTCTTTGGAACATAGGACAACCTTGTGAAATTTTCCAGGAGTTTTCATGTACTAGATTTCTCCCAATAAAATTCACAAGCTGCTGAGCGAGAGCTTGACCAGATTCAAACTAGGTTGACTTGGCCATTTGAAATAGCAAATAAAATCTAAAAATTGTGAGATAATTCAGGGAGGTAGATAGGATGATCAAGATGATAGGAAAAATAATTTCAGAGGATGATCATGTAACAGCCCTAACTTAGGGTTTGTTTTTCAAATGTAAAATTTTGAGGAGAAATAAAAACTTTTGCTGTCTCTTCAAATCATTTGAAAGTTTCTACATTTTTCTCTAGCAATTTCCACTTTCTAGAATTAAATTCTTGTGAATGGAAATTATTGTCATCAAATTATTAGCCTTCAAACTTGTGATCATCCTCTACAACTATTTTTCCTAGCATCTTGATCATCGGATATACCTCTCTGAATTATTTCACAATTTTTAGATTTTATTTGCTATTTCAAATGGCCAAGTCAACCTAGTTTGAAATCTGGTCAAACTTCTGTTCAGCAGCTTGTGAATTTTAGTGGGAAAAATCTAGTGCATAAAAACTCCTGGAAAAATTTCACAAGGTTGTCCTCTGTCCCTAGTAGCTACCATAAAAATTTCGAAATTTTTGGAGCTCAGGAGCTACCTCTAAAAATTCCCCAACCTTCTCTGTCTTTTAAATCAAAATCTAAAACTCTGTTCCTCGGGCGAACCAACTCGGACAGAGTCGAGACCGCACTAATGGACTCGGTCGCGTCAACTAATCGCACCGCTCGAGTCAATCAATCGTGACCGTCAGATGAAGATCGAGCGATCCACGTCGCGTCACGCAACCGACACGTCGAATGCATACACAAATCTCGGTAGTCCATTTCGGATCCAGCGGTCGGTGCGATAATGGTCGAGTCAAACCAGGTTTGCGCCGCGCTTGACTTCGGGCTCGCGCCGTTTTCTTCTTTGTGTGTGAAAGCGGGCCCCACATGTCGAGTTCTTCTCGCGACTCATTGCGCCTCACAGGGCTCGTGGCGATCGCGCATGCGTGCCCGCTGACTCGTCGCCGCCACCTTGGGGGCAGCGTGTCTAACTCCGGAGAATCGCGGGAGCTCACCTATCTCTTTAGGTCACCCATTAAGCCCTCGCATGCATTCGTGCTTTCTCGCGCTTCTTTGTCTCGGTCGGAGAAGAACGAGTGTAGCGCCGCGTGTCGGGCCGCCCTCGAGCAGTGGTCGCACCATTGTGATCCTTGCTCGCGCGCCTCCATTTGCCCGGCCGGATCATTGTCGTTACCTTTGTATCACGGAAGCAAGTTCATCGTCTCGCCTCCGGTGATCTTGGTCTGTAAGCTTCGGCGATCTAGTGAGTATCATGCCTCGGCGTTTGGTCCCCTTAGGATCGCATCGATGCTGCTGAATCTAATGATGGCTTCATTTTCATCTTTGGTGCATTGTTGAGGTTATGCGACCCTTCTTCTCGAGCTCGGTTTCGCGAAGTGGAAATTCGGCGTCTCGGACCTCCTTACGTCGGCATTATCGGGCGTATCCTTCACGGAGTGAGGCGATCGTGGCGCACCTTCCGGTCTTCGAAGCGCGGCGTCTTCTCGCGAGCACCCCATCTTCTTCTCGCCTCAGATTCGCGTCATTTCGCTTGTGGCATCCTCGAATCGGTCACCGTCATCAAGTTCGCGAGGTCTTTGCGAACCTATAGGTATATCTCACTCGCCTAAGACCTCTGGTTCGCGAGATCGATCGTGCTTGGCAGCATACGCCCACGTGGTCGGCCGGTGAGCAGCCGGCGATAAGGTCTAACCCTACTTTTAGTGATAACCATCTTTAGTCGATTATCAGCGACTTGTGGAGCCCTCTTTGGTTAATCGCATTTAAAATCCTTTAATCCAACCGTTATGTTATTTCCTTAGTCAACGCCATGTGGGTCCATGTTGTCGATTAGGTTTGTGTAGCTCACGGTTATGCGTTTTCTCATTGGGAAAGCGTATTTCTCGTGAGTATGTTAAGTTTGCACTTTGGTATGTCAAAGGCGTATTCTCGAGTCACGCCAGCGTCACCTTGTGAGCGATGCGTGCAGTCGGCAAGACTTATTTGGGCCCATTGTCGATGTCTGAGGCTAGTAATTTTGCCGGTGGAAAAAGATTTAAAGGATTTGGTATTTGAAATGCTTTTACGTTGAGTGTTAATTCAATTAAACTTAGAAAATGCATAACTAATTCAATTTTTATCAGTTGCATGAAACCAGTCTTGTTAATTTTCATTTCAAATGTATTATTTACTAAAATTAGTGTCAACCTTGTCCACATATCAAAAATCATTAATTAATTTAATGTTGTAGAATGTAATCTCCAAATTAGAAAATGTATATCTCTTTCAATAATTGTCCAAATTCAATGAACAATTACTGTAAATTTCATTTTGATTATACTAATTATTAGGATAGGTTATATACATTGTTTCTGTTCATGAAAATTTGTTAAGCAATTAACTAGAGTTTTGATGTGTTTTTAGCTTAGGAAATTCATAGAAAATTCTTTATAACTTAAAATGAATTGTTCTCTATTTAGAAATTTTGTTATATCATGCTTAAATTCTTTGTATGAGTTTTAGTATGTTTGTTTGTTGTTGCATGTTTGAGTTTTGTTGGTGTTATTAGTTCTTATTATTGTTTTGTTCAATCGTTAGGATTAGACATTTCGGTAACCACGAGAACGACCCTCATGACAAATTGAGCAACGACATCGAACCAGCGATTTGATCATGATAATCCCATATTTTTAAAGTCTAATATTTTGTTTAATTTGTATGTATGCATTGCTTAATTTGTGTTAAATTGATTAGCTAAATCAGTAGTTGCATATCACGTAGTCAAAATATTGATCTCTACTACACGAGCCTAGGTTATTTCTTTGTGATTAGAGGTGTTGGATGATCTCTTGTCACTTAGTAGATCGAGGTCAAATTGTAGACATGCTTAGTATCGGTAGAAATGGGCGGTTATCGACTTAGTCAGTAACCTTGATCACCTAAAATTTACTATACCTTTATGTTTTAGCATTTTGCTATGTTTAATTGCAAAATTAAAATGAAAACAAAAATGATTTAGACTTGGGCACAATGGTAAGGCTGGTGTGATCTGTTGGGTGTGATTGGAAAGGTGCAAGTCGATTAAGGACCAGAGTTACTTAGCCCCGCATCTTTGAGCATTTTGGTGTACTAACCACACTAGAGTATATGGGACCTCTCTTGACCTGAGTACTTTGGCGTGTATTGGCTCGGGTCGCGGGAGTCGCGAGGAGGATGGAGGTGGGAGCATGGTAGTTGTCAAAAGCTTTATCTGAGTGGGTAGTTGCCTTTCGGCTTTACCATGTAGCGTATGGATTTCTATCCATCGAGCGGCTCGTAGTTAATACACAATATTGGAAAAAGTCTCGTAGGGACTTAGCCAGTATGACATACCTTGGAAGTGTGTTTTGGCTTAAAGGCGATGCGAGTGTGGGTACATTGGTACACCCTGCGAGTTAAAACTATTGAATAGCCTCGTCCTAGGTTGTGGACAGCGCTCGAATCGCCCCAAGAACTAGACTACAACATTTAAATTAAAACTTGATGGGTGGTATGCAATTTGGGGATTAGTGCTATGTTGTGGTGACTATTGGGATAGTCACTTCTAGGTGGTTACTTGTATCTATCCTTATTTATGATTATTTCAACGGTAAAAATGAATTGCAAACTTGCCTTTAAAGCGTATTACATTATTGCAAATAAAGTTGGCTTTATGCAAATAAAACATATGGCCTCCACCAAATGAGCTCGCATGTAGCGTATGAGCAGTGCATTAGTTCACACGTCAGTCTTGCGAGTACAAAGACAATCTTTGTACTCAGGTGCTTTGCTTAATGTTGTTGTTGCAGAGGAAGAAGGTGAGCCCCAAGGGCCTCACTTATGTGAGCTTTGTTGCCGTTTAGTGGGCGACTAGACTTGGCGGTCGGTCGGATGCCTTGTGGGTTGGAGGCACGCGATTGGCTTTGTTTATAGCCATCTTATGGCACTTTTGCTTCATTTATCGTTCTTGTTTATTTTTGTATCTTGGCACATGTCGGCCTTTATGCGTAATAACTATACTATTTGTTTATCTTCCGTTTGGTAGTGTAATGTTTGGACTCTATGTTGGGAATGGAATTGATGTCTAATTTTGTACTAGAGTGTGTATCTTTACTGGAAGTATACATATCTCGAGATCAGTTATTTGATTTGTGATGCTAGGACCGGTGGTTGGTTAAGCATTACAAGCCAAATAAATTGGGTCCTCACAGATCACAAGTTTGAAAGCTAAGAATTTCTTGACCACAATTTCCAATCACAAGAATTACATTCTAAAAATTGGAAATTGCTAGGAAAATTGTAGAAACTCTCAAATGATTTCATGAGGCATCAAAAGTTTTATTTCTCCTCATAATTTACATTTGAAATACAAACCTAAGTTAGAAATTTGTTACATGTGTGTAGATTACTGAGCACTCAATGATGTTACAATCAGAATAAATATCCTTTGCCTAGGATTGATGGCCTATTTGACTAGCTAATGGGAGCCTCGGTGTTCTCCAAGATTGATTTGAGGTCGAGTTATCACGGTTGAAAATCCGACAAGAAGATATCCCAAAACAACCTTCTCAACCCGTTATGGACTTTATGAGTTCATTGTTATGTCTTTTGGGTTAACCAATGCTACTGCTTACTTTACGAATTTGATGAATAAAGTGTTCATGGAGTACTTGGATAAATTTATCATTGTCTTCATTGATGACATTCTAGTGTACTCTAAGAATGAGGCAGAGCATGAAGAGCACCTTAGGGTGGTCCTAGACAAGCTCAGAGATAACCAACTCTATGCAAAGTTCAATAAGTGTGACTTTTGGATGAAAGAGGCCACCTTTTTGGGGTATATTATGTCAGCAGCAGGTGTGGCAGTCAACCCCAGCAAGGTCCAAGATGTGCTAGATTGGAAGCCACCCAAGTCGATGCCCTCAGTCGAGAGTTTTCTTGGCGTGACAGGGTATTACCGTAGATTCATTGAAGGCTTTTCGAGACTAGCAAGACCTCTCACCCAGTTGCTCAAGAAGGAAAGCAAATATGTGTGGACACTAGCCTGTGAACACTGTTTTCAAGAGCTGAAAAAGCGTTTGACCTCTGCCCCAGTGCTTGTTTTGCCGGATATCCGTAAAGACTTTGAGGTCTTTTGTGATGCATCTCGGCAGGGCCTTGGTTATGTTTTGATGCAAGAAGGAAAAGTGGTAGCTTATGCCTCCTGACAATTGAAGCCCCATGAAGCCAACTATCCCACACATGACTTGGAATTGGCAGTCATAGTGCATGCCTTAAAGATTTGGCGCCATTACCTCATTGGTAATTGCTGTGAGATCTTTACAGACAACAAAAGCTTGAAGTATATTTTCACTCAACCCGACCTCAATCTCAGGCAAAGAAGATAGTTGAAGCTCATAAAATATTATGATCTTGGTATTCATTACCATCCTGGCAAGACCAATGTAGTAGCTGACGCATTGAGCCGAAAAAGCTATTGCAATACCTTGTGAGTCCGGAGAGTCAACGAGGATTGCTTGAGGAGTTGAGACGTCTAAATTAGGTTACTATCAAGGAAGGTTGTGTGCATGTTCTGGAGGTTGAACCTACTATCTAGAAACAAATCCGAGAAAATCAAGCTGAAGATAATGACCTCCAGGAGATCAAAGCAAGCTTGGAGGGTGGAAAGGCCCCTATTTTTTCGGAAGATGAACAGGGAGTCTTTTGGTTTGACAACCGCCTCTGTGTGCCGGATTGTCAAGAACTCAGCGACTTATCCTTAAAGAAGCTCATGGATCTCCTTATTCCATTCATCAAGGAGTACTAAAATGTACCAAGACCTTAAAAGGAAGTATTGGTGGGTCGGCATGAAGAAAAAATAGCTAAGTTTGTACGTTGTGAGCGTGTGCCAAAGGGTCAAAGGTGAGCATCAAAGGCCAGTAGGACTACTTCAACCCTTACCCATTCTTGAGTGGAAATGGGAGCAAGTAGGTATGGATTTCATCACTGGATTGCCTAGGACCCAATCAGGCTATGATTCCATTTGGGTGTTGATTGATCGTTTGACCAAAATAGCACACTTTATCCCTGTCAAGACCACTTATACAGGTAACAGATTGGCATAGTTGTACTTGGCTCGAATTGTTTGCTTACATGGAGTGCCTAAGAGCATTGTGTTTGATAGAGATTCTCAGTTCACCTCTAGATTTTGGGGAAGTCTCCATGAAGCTTTGGGAACCAGCCTCAATTTTAGCACAGTCTATCATCCTCAAACCGATGGGCAAACAGAGCGCGTGAATCAAGTTCTTGAAGACATGCTCCGAGCTTGTGCGTTGGATTATGAAAAAAGTTGGGACAAGAACCTCCCTTATGCTGAGTTTTCATATAACAACAGCTACTAAGCTAGCTTGAAGATGTCCCCCTTTGAAGCTTTGTATGGAAGGCAGTGTCGAACTCCTCTCCTTTGGGACTAGGTTAGACAACGTTAGTTCTTTGGGCCTGAAGTGATCCAAGATGCTAAAAACAAAGTGAAGCTCATAAGAGAACGGTTGAAAATAGCTCAATCCCGACAAAAGAGCTACGCCGACAGTCGAAGAAGAGAATTATCTTTTGAGGAGGGAGACCATGTGTATCTCAGGGTAACTCCCCTCAGAGGAGTAAAAAGGTTTCAAACCAAGGGAAAATTGGCACCAAAATTTGTCGGACCATTTAAGATCTTGGAAAGGAAAGGTGAAGTTGCCTATCATTGGAGTGCTAGCAGCTTTGTCCGTAGTACATGATGTCTTTCATGTATCGCTATTAAAGAAGTGCCTCAGAGTTCGAGGAGGAGCAAACCTCCTAGGAAGTGTTGATCTTCAAGAGGACCTCTCGTATGTGGAGCGACCAATCAAAATTTTGGACATCGTGAGCATGTCACAGACAAAGTTATCGAGGTCTGCAAGGTGCGGTGGAGCCACCACTCAGAAGATAAAGCCACTTGGGAGCGTGAAGAAGACCTCAAGGCTGAGTACCCTCACCTCTTTGCTGGCTAAGTTTGAATCTCGGGGTTGAGATTCCCTTAAGGGGGTAGGTTTGTAACACCCTGGGTTTTTAGGGCTTTTTGGAATTTCAAAATAAAGTGAACCATTTGGTTTCCTCGTCGTGTAAAAGCTTAAACTGGGACTTTGGAATAATTTTCAAGTGACTAACTCCAACTTCAACTAAATTCTCATGGTTTTGTGATCGGTTGGAGTGTTGAGCTCTGGTGTCCTTTCTCTGGTTTAGACCTCCTCAGGTCTAGACCTCCCCTGTGTTTTCTTTTTGGCTTTAACCTCCTTGGGTTTAGGCCTCCTTCATGTTTGGACCTCTTCCTTGTCCAGACCCCTCCGTGGTTCTGACGTTTCTTTTGAGTCACGACCACCCTCGAGCTGTTTTACGCTCATGTTTGTGTTTCAAACCTCCTCTGATCTCATCTTGACCGTCAGGACCTCCCTTTGTGAGATCTTGACCGCCAGGACCTCCCGTTATGAGATCTTGACCGATAGGACCTCCCCTTGTGAGATCTTGACCGTCAGGACCTCCCCTTGTGAGATCTTGACAGTCAGGACCTCCCCTTGGTTCTGTCCTGGCAGTTAAGACCTTCTTGAACCTCCCTTCTTTGGATCTCCGTCGTTAGATCCTCTCCCCTTTGAATCTCACCCATTAAAATCCCTTTGTGCTGGACCTCCCTAAAGTCCAAACTTTGTGCGCGCCCTCCCCTCTCTAGGACCGTTGGATTTTCCTTGGATGGCTTGATTGAGAGGAGGTGTTACGATGATCGAGCGTTCCCTTACATTGTGGTGTGTCCCGGATTGAGTTGGGCGGCCACGATGTAAGTGCGGCGTTCTCATGGTCGAACATCCCGTCTCCTTGGATCACGAGATCAAGATCGTATGGCCCTGGTTTGTTGCGCCTTTCCCTTTGTGTAACATCTCTAATTTGCAGAGTTTTTGAAAATTTTCAAAGTAAAAATAACTAGTTGATTTTATTAAAGTTGTGAAAGCTTAAATTAAAATTTAGAAATAAAAAAAACATTCAAATTGAGTTAATACAACTTCAATTAAATCAAAAGGTTGGTTTATTTGAGTGTTCTAGATTTTATTTGGATTTTATGTCTTTTTTTTTGCATTTTATGGATTTTAATTTGGTTTTTCCTTTTGTCCGAAAAGTCAAAATCTATTTGGTTTGCAAAATTAAAACTAAAGTATAGTTAAAAATATTTTTATTAAGTTCTAAATAATTCAAGAGATTTCTGTGTATTTTTCTTGAATTTTTGGACGGCTTTAGCTATGTTCTAAAAAGGTTTTTAGCTTTCTAGTATTTTCTTAAATAAAAATCATTTGAAAATCCCTAAGAGCTCTAGAAGTAGATTCCTCGGCCCATTCCTCCTTTTTCCTTGCTGCGGCCCGACCGCGACCCACTACCGTGCCCTCCTCCGTTGTGAGCCGTCCGATCTGGAACGGACGGCCCCGATCTGGTTGCGTTTCGAACGTCCCACGCGTTTTGGACCAGCCGTCCGAATCGGGCAACTGCACGAACACCGTGTATTCCCCGCTCCCGTTCCTCTCTCTCTCTCTGCATGCGGGCCCCACCTGTCAGGCGCCTTCTCGCTCCTCGCCTTCTTCTTGGCAGGCGTGCCTGCGTGCCGTCTTGGCGTCGCGGCGGTTTGCGTCGCGAATCTCGCGCGGCACCGTGGCCCTTCTCACCCTAGCTAGCCTACCCGCCGTGAACCTCGCGCCCGTCCCGACCTCCGCCGCGCCGTGCGCCAGCTTTCCCCCTCTCGCACGGACAAACGCCCGTCGTCCGCCATTGTCGGCCGACAACCCCTTCTCCTCCTCCTCCTCCGGGCCTCCCCAAGCCCTATACAAGCGAGCAATGGATACGCCCCCCTCTCCTCTCCCGTTTCCCCCCGTTTCCCCTCTCTCCCTCGCCCTAGCTTGGCCGTATTTCGAGCTCGACCGTGTACGCAGACCGCCCGCCCGCACCGCGTGCCGTCGAGCCTCGCCGGCGCGCGGACCTCACCTTCGGCATCGCCGCACCGAGGGGCACCTCGTGCGCGCCTCCCCATCCCCGGAGCGCCGCCTCCACCTTCGGTCGTCGCCGCCGCCGCCTTCCTCACTCGCCGTCGGCCTTTCGGTGATGCCGCGTCCTCAAACTCGTGAGCATCAAGCTCCCCGCGAGCTTCTCTAGCCGCTGGTGCCCTCACCGTCGGCCGCCGCCCAGCCGTTCGTTGGCGACCCTTGGGCCGAGCGCGCTGTCGCTCCTGTCCGACGTGGTAGCCCACGTGGCGTCCGCGTCATCGCCACCTAGGTGCCACCTCCCCTCTTTTTGCTGAGGTGTCGACCACAGCCGATGCCGAGTGGCACTCCCACGCTAAACCCAATTGCAAAACCGTGTAGACCTTGTCCACAAACACCTACCCATTGACAGTGGGCCCGCGTGTCAATTCGATTCTTTAATTTATTTCCACGAAAATTCCCACGATGGCGTCGGTGACGTCATATTTATCTTTCCCGGGGAAAAGAATTCGAAAATACGGAGAAAAAAACATTGATTTCATTATTTCTTGTGATTTCCAACTTAAAGTCAGTAACTTCTTCATTAGAACTCACGATTGAGTGATTCAAATTTATAAATTCATCTAAGATCCTCCTCTTGCTATTAGTACTAATTTGGTATTTATTTGGAATTTATTTAGAGTTGTTTTATTTATTTAGCTCTTTTATGCGTCTAGATTAGGTATTTCAAAAGATTTCTTGGACAGACGGCCAAGCGCCTCAACTCTTGATGAAGGCAAGTCATAGACCTTTGATCATATTGAACCTATTTTACAAAACTATATTGTTTGATATAAACATGCATTGCTAGTTTTATATTAAATGGATTCGAGGAGTAGATAATTACCTAATTAATGTATGTCTCCTTGATAAATTGCTATTGACATGTATCCTTGAATGACATGAACCCTTGGACACCTTACGAGGGTTTATTTTAGTTGAAGTGATAAATTACCAACACGGGTATCGTAATATGCTTATCCATGCTATAGTTATGCAGCAGGACTCATGATCACAGCGGCTCGTTTGGATAAACATGACTAAATGAATTATGGAATCGTTAGTGCGCCACTTTTATTAAAAGATGTTGTGCTGTTGGTGATATGCCTAGAGGCAATCATAGAGATGATTGTATCACGTCTATGTTTATGATTTCTTGAATAAATGTTATTACTGTTCCTTGAATGAATCGTTAGTTTTGAAGATCAACAAGTATGTGACTTGTTGGTGAAACTCTTCGACTTATATGATGTCGTTCTAAAAGTATCCACACAGTGAATGTCACTAATCGGAATACGGTGACCATCGACTAGTACATGTATTGATTGATAATCTTGTTTCACGGTCATGGATATAGGGATATCGAATCAATAATGTAAACACATGTTAGAGAACATGGGGTTGGATTGACCCACCTTGAGACACTATAGAGATTGTTATAATTCTATGTGTCATTAGTTGGTCTCAAGCAATGATGATGCATAATCCTTAGACACGAGATCGACATGGTTCCCTACATGTGTAATAGCACTCTTAGGGGTTGTCAAGCATTTGCTCAAATAGCTGGTAGTTATAAAGTTAGCTTTGGGTATGCTATGAAACATGCGGAGGATGTGGCCCAGTCGGATATGGATTTGCCCTCCTAACATAACGGGAAAGATGTCTGGGCCTCGAGTGATCGGATAAAGAAAGTGCATGGCCATGCCACTAGTAGTCAAGTGTTAGACCACATAAGGTTATCAGACAACTCGATCGAGAAAGTATTGAATAGTCCATGGATGACACATTATCTCACCAGGTTCAAACCGGATATCGTGAGGCAAAGGAGAATACTAGAGTAAGTCGCTTAGTTCGATCGATCGGACAAGTCATATGGTGATACGAGCAAGTCGTGAGACCGATCGAGCGAAATCACGAGTGGTGAAACGATCGTGAGGTTCTGACGAGTGGTCGTGACCGAGTCTTGACCCAGTCGTATAAAGATAGGACCTAGTCGTAGATCATATTGCATTAAGGTTCGTCAGATATAATTTGTGTGTATTCGAAAATCGTTATGTCTGCTAGGGACCGCTATGACTCGTGGTCGGAAAGGGTTTCAGAGTCACAACCAGATTACACATAAACCTAACGGGTCACACACTTAATGGGATGAAACAAACCAGTATGAATACGATTAGTCAAGCGTGTTCGGATAGGATCAGACACGGGGCACTATATATAAAGAGATGATTGAGGCTAAGAAGAGATAGAGAGCGTGAGTTGTTTCCCTTTGAAACCCTAGCCGCCATCTTCTTGAGAGAGCCTTCCGTGCAGGTGGTGCTAGCACACCGTGCACGATTGTTCCTCTCTGGGCGTGTGGATACAGTAGAAGCGCTCTGCGGTCATTGTTGCGCTAAGGGCGATCGCGATCTTCACAAGGAAGCTGCGGAGGCTCTTTGGAGGAGACGATCGACTACGAGGGCGTTGGGCGATCATCTCGACCACTACATCGGCGTGTTCATCGTCGGACTAGGCGCTTTCGACTCTACTGCCTGCCTTTGCAGCGTGCGGTGGCAATGATACGTGATCATCTATCTTGCCCAGCATCTGGTTTACGTGGTAGAAATTTTGAATTGTTGCTAGCGTAACCTACCGTATCCCTTCAATACCAAGGCTAGGGTGGTCTTTGGGCGGGTTGAGCAGAAAATGTTTATGCTCGAGGCGAGTGGGCGGTGGTGAGTGTGGAGTGCTTAACGCACTTTGGGGCGTGGATTAGTCTGCTTTGGCGACCAACTAAGGACTTAACCTTGAACCATTGATCAGGGTCATGCTGGTGCAACCACATGTCTAGGCGGGATGGGCGACCAATTAATTAGCTAAGCTTTGATGTTGTTCTGTTTGGATTGAGAATGGCGCAAGAGGGGCATGTGGCGGCGAATTCTTAGCGAGCGGCGGGTCAAGCGGAACTTTGTAAAGGCCTTGGCGCGTGTTCTAGACTACTTACCTAAGGAAGTGAGCGGTGGCATAGATATGTCTTAGGACAAACTAGAAGTCGTGTCTTATGGGTAAGGCGTACAACCTCTGCGAGTGTAAAAACTATTCGAATAGTCGTGTCCCCGGTTATGGACATGCGGAGATTTCACGCAAGGGGTAGATGCTTTCATCAAAAGGGTGGGAATCGATGGTTGGATGGAAAGGTTAGGTTGATCTCTAGTTGTTTCAAAGAACCGAATCACTTATGTAATAATCTTTTAAATTGTGCTTTCAATCTACTTATTGTATTCTCATCAACATTGCTTTCACTAAAACAGCCATAAAGCTATCTTTTTCTATACGCATGAATAATAATTGCATACATTTGCCTATGACTTGTTGAGTACATTCAAAGTACTCACGGCTTGCATCTGTGTGATTAATCCCCACGGAAGAACAGGGAACTCGAGTATTATGAAGAGGAGTATCTTGAAGACTTTGTGAACTAGGTCGCGTCCTCCACTCGATTACTGCGGGCATGTCGAATAGCCACCAGAGATATTTTTGTTTCCATTGCAAGTTATCTTTTCTTTATTAAGCCTGCTATGTAACTTTGTAAGACTTGACCATAAGATCCTTTTGCTACTAAGAAATATTAATTTGTCAGTTCATCGTTATTTGGTTGTATGGTTATGATTACATCTTTGTTGTAACTATGCAGGCTAGCTACGATCATGTGACTAGTTCGGAATGCAGATGGTCTTGGGGTTGTATGCCCAGGGTCCCGACACTTTGTCTTTTGGACCTCCTCCACCTCACTGGTCTTTTGCAAAGACCACCCTCTTTGTCACGACCACCCCCTTGGGTCATGACCTCTGGTCTTTGCAAGAGCACCCTCAGTGGTATTTTGCGAAGATCACTGCAGTGGGACAGGACCTCCTTGGCTTTGCAGACCTCCTCCTCTGGACATCCTCATGGGACCTCCTCCTATGACCACCCCTTGGTTGGACTTCTCATTTAGTCACGACTTTCTCCTGTTGCTTTGACCAACATCTTTGTTTGAGCCAACCACTGTCCACTTTCTCCTTCTGCGCTTACGGCGAGAAAGTCTCTGGAACTGATAAATGGCGACTGCGACTTTGTTTAATGTTGTCACCTCCATTGTACCTCCTTCCCTGTTGTCCCCTCCTTTACCTACTCCAGTCCTTTGTTTCACCCATCCTTGAACACATGTGCCCTTGAACTCCCCTGACCTAGGCCTTATAGGCTTGGACAACACTCCATCTTTGCCTTCTTCCTCATTTGCAACCCTCTAACTTTCTCTCCACCTGCTGTCCAGACCTCCCTCTCAAGCTCTGGACCTCCTCAGGCGACTCTCTCCGGACCTTCCCAAACCTTGAGCTCTTTTGTTGGTTCTAGTGGTGCTTTCTTTGAAGTTCTTTTGGCTTTACTTGAGCTTGTTTTGAGTTAGTTTTTGTTCTTTCGTGTAGATTGCGACGACGTTAAGGAGCCTGAGTTCTTTGAGGAGGAAGACCCCCAAGCCTTCGAGCAAGGCAAGTCATACCCTTGATCATTTTGACACCCCTTATTTCAACCTATGTACTTTTGTTTCAAGCTAAGTACTGCATGCATATTTTAATTTGTATTTCAATACCAGTGTTTACACTTTTAGTTAAACCTAACTTCTTTGTATGGCCAATATTGATGTTGCACTGAACTTGTTGTCACCTTAGACAAAACCTGGTTGATGCAATACATGGGTCAGGACCTCCTGAAAAGGTATGCTTAGCCATGCTTAGACCAAAATCTTGTTTTGGAAAGTTTTGCCAACGACCAATGTTTTACCTCAAATATTTTTACCATGGCATTGGGTTGTCATGGAAATCTGTTTTTCAAATGCAAAGGTTGGAAAATGTTTTGGATGTGGGTGAACCTTGGTTGGTCTCATGGTGGGTGCAGGGAGTCGTGTCGTGAGCACCAGATTGAGGCGTCGCCCATGTCGAGTTAAGGACCGGTCTTTGAGCATTACTTTGCTAAGCCCTTTCGTGCAACCACAAGTCTTGTGTGGGCGGGACTGGCGAATAATTTGCAATGTTTCACCATGGTTGTCCTTTGGATGTGTGGATGGTCCTTCATGATCTACTTTCTTACATTCCCACCTGGCGCAAGAGGGGGCCTAAACCCTGCGGGTGGGTAACCCAAAGGGAGTGAAACCTTAGCGAGGAGGACTTTGGTGAGAAGGAGCATTGTAAAGGCCTTGTGATAACCTTTTAGCCACACACCTTCGAAAGTATGTGAGCGGGCAGTGCAATTCGGTTATCTCTGGTGGGTAAAGTTGTACACCTCTGCAGAGTGAAAATCTATTCGAATAGCCGTGTCCACGGTCATGGACATGCTAGCAAAGCCTCTCTAAGTTAGTCTTTGGTTTTGGTTTTCAAATGGTTTTAAAAACTATTTTCTGGATTTCCATCCAGTGTGTTCTGGGCGGGGAGCCCTTGGCGGTTAGCCTGATGTTAGGAGGTTATCCTACACCCTTAACCTTGTTATCAATGGATTCAAAACCTTGCTGCAAAAATAAATTTTATGTATAGTGTAATCGCTTTAGAACTTAATTACTTGTATTTGAAAGAAACACGGTTTATGCAAACTAACCCTATAAGCTCACCTTTGTGATATCCTTTATGCATGTCATTATGTTATTTGTCGGGTGTGACTTTCGAGCACGGTTGTTGTGCTCACTTTTACTTGAAATAACCTTTTGAGTAGGTGAAAAAGTCTTCGTTGTGAACTAAAGGTCACGGGCGACTAGGCTGTGTGCCCTCCGACCAATTGCACGTGGTGTATTGGATGGACACATCTTTGGTTTTTCGTTGTGTAAAGTTATCTTTTGTCGGTTTGTAAGTCAACCTTGTAATCAACTCTCTTGTTGTTAATTAGGCTCTCGTTGATGTATGTTTATCACTTGTGTTCTTTGTGTGAACTAGTTGTTGATCCTTGGAACTAGTTCGAACACGGGAGGACGTAGGGCCTTTCAAGTCCCGACCTCCCACGGCCCTAGTCGTGGTATTTAGGAGGTTCTAGGTCTCAAGACCTCTGGGTGGTCTCTTTGGACCTCACGGGTGGTCTAGAAATCCTCTCGATGTGATCTGCTGGACCTTCTGGGAGGTCCTGGTGGACTTTTTAGGAGTTCTAGGAGGTCCTCTCGGGTGGCCCCTGGTCGGGTCGTGACATCGCTCAACCGTTGGGCAACTTCTACAGACGATCCCATGCGGTGGGCGATAGAGGATTATTTCTGTAAAATAAAAAAATAGGGCATATTATTGTATTTTAGAATAAAAAATAGATTATTTAAAAAATTATCCATATAGCCTTCTTTTATGCTCAGACTAAAAGAATATAAAGAGCTAGTATGAGTGCATGGCAGTACTCACGAGCCAACAATTCTTAAGACTTAGCATTTTAACTAACACAAGTTTTGATCAAACTAAGGTTTGTTGTAAAGTACTAGTGGAGGCTTCAACCTCCTATATCATTGAGTGGCTCCATCCACCCAATGATCATGTTCTTTCGCGGGTCACATGCCGTACTTATCACTGTTTCTCAACCAGGCCATCTCAACTCTCTGCGCTTCAACCCAATTGTAACATCCTAATAAAAGGGTTTGCAATTCTAATGTATAAAAGTGTGTCCTTTTTAAAACTTTTGATATTCTCTTTTGTCAATTGTTTTACCTGAACTTCTATTCTTGGTTATGTGGATTTTAAAACTTAAAACATCATTTTATGAAAATACAAGTAAAAAGAAACTACAAGGATTTATAGGGAAAAATATAATATACTAAAAACCCTATAATTTTTTTTGCAAGGATCTACACTAGGTCAGAACCCAACCCTAAAAAATTCTTGGGTTTTGGAGCTAAGAAGCTTTGTCAAATAAATTCCTTAACTCCCAACCTTTTTACGAAAAACAAGAACTCTAATCCTAATTCCTCCTCTCATGTGGGTGGACCCCAGCTGTCGGGCACACTATTCCTCTGCCACGTCGGCCAAGGCTGCGTTACAACCCAACCGGCAAGCGTAGCCAATCTTTCCTGTCGACCTGGGCCTGGGCATGAGTTTGTCTTCCACCTCTGCTCGCATGTGCCGGACACGACCAGCGAGCTCCGCCGCGCCCGTGGCCTCAGAGCTCCGTTACCTGCGAGCTTTCCTCATCAATCTTCAGCCTCAGTCTATAAATAGGACACCAGAGCTTCATCTCATCTTTTCCAAGCCAAGATCGCTCAATCACTCCTCCTCTCCTCCATTAAACCGAGCTCTAGAGCTCAAGGGCGTGAGCCCTAATTGACCGCATCTTATTTCTTTGTATGTCCCAAGCTTTTGTTAAGTTTTGTATCCCCCTTACCGTGTCGTATCATGTTCTAGTGACCATTGTTGCTATCCCTCACTCATTTTCGTACTTGATTCACGGGATCGGTGAATTGAACCTTCTTCCTTACCTCAGGCAGGCGCGCAAGCAAGCCCTATCGGCGATTCTTTGCGCTCGGACCAATTCCTCGCACGAAGCATCGCCTGGACTCATTGAAGCTTCTCAGACCATTGGACCTCGAGCTCCTTTAGCCAGAGCTTTTTCTCCACGCGGCCGACCTCGCCACCTCGGCTCACCATCGACCCGTGACTCTAATCAACTCGACCTCCGTCTGCGTTTACGGTATACTCCTAGTAGCCCCTAGAAGTTCATCGTGCTTTAGTTTAGCAGGCGTAGCTCAATCAAGCTCTGCTCTTTGCCATACTCGCTCCTCCACTCGTCGTTGGCGCACCACCGTGTGAGGCCACCTCTGGCCTCGACGTCGGTGCCGACGGATGCGCAAGGGTATGGAGATCCCATCCTGGGCACTCTCCGACCCCCTACGAGTATCACGCCGCCGACATGCAGGCCCATGGCTTAAGTGCACAGTGAAATCTCCCTTCGACCAGGTGATCGAAGCCCTCTTCGATGAGGTGGTCGAAAATCCCTTTGGCCAGGTGGTCGAAGCTCTCTTTGACCAGGTGGTCGAAAGTCCTTCAACCGGTGGTGAAACTCCTGCGACCACGTGTACTCAGAAAGTATGAAAAGTACTCAAACTATGAGCGATTACTCGAAGTATGAAAAGTACTTGAGCGTGAACAATACTCAAAATCCACCTTCGACCCGCGTACACTAAACAATGTACAATACTCAAAACCTCCTTTTGACGGGTGGTGAAACCTCTTCAAACGGTGGTTGAAGCGGGTAACAATACTGAAACCATCTCTCTTTTTCCAGGGATTTCAAATCCAACTCAACTTCCGACCTCAATAACTTTTGCTACAAAACTCCAAATGAGTCAATTTTTGTCTCTAAATTCATCTAAAATCGTAATCTACCTAATTTTGAAAAAATATTTGTATTCGGTTACTGTTGGAACTTATTTGGATGAATTAATTGCTTTCGGTTTCTTTTGCATTAGACATTGATTGCATGAGCGAAATCTCCAACGACCAACGATCTCATATTCGAACAACCCAGAGCAAGACAAGCACCCCCCTTTGACCATATTGATCCCAGTATTTTACTTATTGTACTTTGTTTGCAAAAAATTCTATTATTGCATGCGTGTATGTTCAATACTAAACCGCTATGTTTGGGATGCCGGTAGTTGTTAATCCCACTTCTTTTGCATGAATCACCTTGATCGTTGATGTCCTTACTATTGTAACCAATAGGATATAGGTTAGATAGTATATAATGTCATCTGGGAATTTATGAGTGCGAGTTATCGCACAACTACTTACTAGAACGATAGACTTTTCTGAAAAAGATGTAAAAAGGACAATACGGTAAATGTGATTTTGGGAGATTTATAAAAATGACTAGAGGGGTGTGCCTTTGTTATTTTGGTATTAAAAAAATTGCAAAACCTAGTTTTGGACGCGGGCGAGTTATATTATATTCTGAAAAAGTGGAGAAGAACTCTCACTCGTAGATAGAGGGAGATTCTCGCCTGGGTCAGTTAAGGACTGTACGCCAGCAAATCCAGATCTAAGCCTTACGTACAACCACATATGCCATTTATGGGGATGGCCTTAGCTAATTAAGTCATCGAAAAAATAGCCTTGCACGTAGGTAGGCTAAAGAGTGCGGACAGGGCCAAAAGGATCGGCATGTCCGAAGGGGCTCCCATCCCTGAGGGGGTGGGATAAAGCCTTCCAACACAACTACGAATGCCTCACTCAATTGGAGCAATCCGGATAAGTGAAGGATCCTCACTCAATGGGAGCAATCCGGGTAAGTGAAGGATAAGATCCATTCGCTGGACTAGTGTAGGGTTAGAACTAGATGATGTAAAAGCTTCGATGTGTACTCTAGATTGCTTACCTACGGTAGTGAGCGGTGGCACCGACGGATGCCGAACAAACTAAAGAATTCACATTATGTGGGTAAAGTTGTACAAACTCTGCAGAGTGTAAATCTATTTGAGAGACCATGTGGAGGTCATCCCATGTGTGTGATGAGTAATTGACATTGGTTTAGTTAAGTCGAGTCGTTGCGTGGTGCAATCGGACTTGATCTAAGTCGAGTTTGGTTTGGGTAGTTCGAGTCAGTGCGTTCGCGTGCGTGTCGGGCTTGGTGGACTTTGGTCAAACTTGGTGCGTGCGGGATTAGGTTGCATATTACATTTGTTCGCGAGTTTGGACTTCGACATGGTAAGTATGATGGTAGGTATGCTTTCATGTATCGGCGGTGCTAGTTGATGTGTTTCTTATCTGTGTATTTGCGGACATCGGGTGAAGTCGTGGAGACACGGTGGAGCGGACTAAGCGCGGTGGCGAGGTCGAAGCGGTCGGGATGTGTCGAAGGCAGCGTGGACTCGAGGTGGTTGCGAGTGCGTGCGAGACAAGGCGCGGAAACTTCGGAAGGACATCGGGTGAAGTCGTGGAGAACCACGGTGGACGGACTAGGCACGGTGGCGGGTCGAGCGGTCGAGGATGTGTCGAAGGCGACATGGACTCGAGGTGGTTGCGAGTCGTGCGAGACATCGGGTGAAGTCGTGGAGAGACCACGGTGGGCCGGACTGGCGCGGAGTGGCGAGGTGAAGCGGTCGGGATGTGTCGAGAGCGGCGTGGACTCGAGGTGGTTGCGGCGTGCGATACAGGAGCGCGGAGCTTCTGGAAGGTGCGGGA